>CM038676.1:318042782-318596848 GCA_021605205.1 Aegilops longissima
TGTCGTGTGCAGCACCTTTTGCAATGGCGAGTGCGGAACATGACGGCAACTTCTTTGGCGATGCCGCCCGACAAGCAACCTTGTCGTAACTAGTTGCAAGCACTTAAGTTGTTAAGCGACTCAAACAAAGTAAGGGTGCGACTAGCTACGAGTTGGTTCCTCCGCGCACAGGTTTTCCATACAAAAAACTATCGTTCGAGGAAGATAACTTGAAAATTTAAAAACTGATTGCTTAGGCCCGGCAAGGCGATACTTCCTCGAGCGACAAATTGGTCGCCCACACCATTATCTTCTCCTCCCCCCCCCCCCCCGGTTAACTTGTGGGTGGATGAACCTTCCTCTCTTTTGAGAAGAAAGAAGAGAAAATATAGTTATGGAGCCTAGTGGCTCGTTATCGCTTACCGGGTGTGGATGTTGCACAAAATGTCAGATAACACATGCATAATAATAATGATAAAAGCATGAAATTGACAAGTTGCGTGCAACACATGATCTTCTTGATGCACGGGTCTGCGCCGGCTTTGTACAAAGGATTACATGCAACAGCGGCAAGACTTGTACAAAGGGTGGTCGCCGGAGCGGGTTCCGACAACCGCGCCTATGGGTAAAACTTACGAAGATGCTCTATATTCCGTGAGTTGCTCACGGAGCGCCATCTTGGTCTCAAAGGCGGACAGCGCCAGGAGCCTAGTGACTTCGTTTCACCCGATAAGGGCCTTCCCACTTGGCGTCAACTTGTTGGAATTCTTGGCGGATTGAGCAGCCAAGAACAAGGTCGCCTTCCTCGAAGCTTCGGCATTAACTGCGGCTATGGTAGCGGCGCAAAGCTTGCTTGGTAACGAGCAGCTCAGTGCAAGAGCTGAAGGCGATCCTCCTCGAGGAGCAGCGCGTCATCTTGTCGCAGCTGCTCTTGCTCAAGCTCATCATAGCGAGTACTCGAGGTGACCCAGATCTGAGTTCCGTGGGGAGAACTGCCTCTGCTCCATAGACTAGAGCGAAAGGTGTCCGGCGATGGCTCGATTTGGCGTCGTCCCCGATTGACCAAAGAACCACCGGCAGCTCCTCAATCCAGTTTCTTCCGCGACTTGCGCAGCTGTCAAAAGTTACGGTCTTGAGTCCTCACACACTTCACATTTGCCCTCTCGCTTGACCGTTGCTTCTCGGGTGAGCAACAGAAGCAAAGCAGACCTTGGCGCCAAGATCTTGGACGTACTGCATGAAGGTGCGACTCGTGAATTGGGTGCCGTTGTCGGTGATGATCCGGTTAGGTATCCCAAAACGACAAACAATTGACCAAGAACTTGATCTTGCACGATCTGCTGTCACCTTCCTCCTTGCTTCCACTTCCGGCCACTTTGTGAACTTGTCGATTGCGACGTACAAGTACTCAAAGCCCCGACAACTTCGGGGAAGGGGTCGAGGATGTCGAGCCCCAGACCGAAAATGGCGAGGATAAAGGGATCGTCGGAGAGCTTGAGCTGGCTGGTGTATCTGCTTTGAATGGAACAGCACGCTTCACACTTGGTTACTTGTGCGATTTGCATCCTAGAGGGCTTCGGCGAGAAGATACCTTGCCGGAAAGCTTTGCTTACAAGTGCTCTTGCGCCAATGTGGTGACCACATATGCCTCCGTGTATCTCTGCCAACAGCTTACGCCCATCTTCCCGGCAAATACACTTCAATTTCACACCGTTGAATCTTCTTACATGCAGGATGTTGTCAACAAACTGGTACATACTTGATTCTTAGGGGCTACTCTTTCCGCTTCTTCTTGCTCTTGGGAAGTTCTCACATGCTCAAGGAAATGGGCGATCCGTTGTGCCCATGTTGGAGCTGCGGCTCGACAACAAGGACTAAAGGCACATCTGCCATTTCTTGGGAACATCAGCTTCCACGGCAAG
This sequence comes from Aegilops longissima, assembly GCA_021605205.1. NCBI lineage: Eukaryota > Viridiplantae > Streptophyta > Magnoliopsida > Poales > Poaceae > Aegilops > Aegilops longissima. The sequence goes on from CM038676.1 coordinate 318,044,684, forward strand.
AACACTGCGGTTCTGCGGGAGTTTGATGATCCCCCGCAAGCTTGCTAAACAAAACTTGTCGGTGCGTCGCTTCAACGAAACAAACCCTAGGGCTTGTTGGAGCAGACTGCTCCTCAGCGATATTTGCGTTGATTTTAGGGACCTTCTTGGCGGCGGCTTGGGGAGCTCTGCGGAAAGTAGTCACCGAAACCAACTTCCTCTTCTTGCTCTGTCTGTTGATGGCATCACAGTTGGTTGAGTCACTTGAGCACAAAAATTCCTGGTTCCACAGTAACTTGAGTGCAGCACACTTTGACGAGGCCATCGGCAATATCATTACGAGCTCTTGGAACATGTTCCATTTGCAGGCCTTCAAAGTGTTCTTCTAGCTTTCTCACTTCATCAGCGTAGGCCTCCATCAGCGGACTCGATAATCTTTGTTCACTTGGCGGACGACAAGCTGTGAGTCACCCCGACGATAAGCTTCTTGATCCCAAGGTCCACTTTGCAATCTGAGACCGGCAAGCAATCCTTCATAATCTGCAGATTATTTGTTGCTTGCTCCTTGGGAAAGTGCATTTGGACTATGTACTTGAGGTGCTTTCGGTGGAGTGCGATAAGCAACCACGCTTGCACCGGGCGCCTTGCAATGAAAGGCACCATCAAAGTACATCAGCCACTCTTTACTTGCTTCCTTGGCGGGGATGCTCGTCTCTGGAATTTCTTCATCTTGCGTCGGCGTCCATTATGCTATAAACTCGCCAATGCTCTGCTCTGGATAGTTGAAGTGCTTTCAAATTTAAGGCCAAAGCTTGGCAGTTCGAGTGCCCACTCAACAATCCTGCACATTTGTTACGGATTTTGCAATATCCTCTTCAGCGGAAGCGAGTGACAAGCTGTTATCTCATGTGCTTGGAAGTAATGGCGCAGCTTTCTCGAGGCCATGAGGAGGCGAAAAGCAACCGCGCACGAGAATACCTTGATCTAGCCCCTGCGAGAAGGGCCGACAAAGTGGTAGGCGCTGCACCATCCTTTTCCATAACTTGTCACAATCCTGCGTAGATCCGTCCTTATCGGGACGGAGCTTGTGGCGAAGCCCCACCTTGTCGCTGGATGCATCTGCCTCGGTTGCCGGCTCATCATCCGCCTCTCTCTCCGCTACTAACAGCACTAACCACTTGATTGGTTGCCGCTATATACAGCAACAACTTCTCTTGTGGCCTAGGTGCGACAAGTATTGGAGTGGAGGGCAGTACCTCTTTAAGTCCTCTGGTAGCAGCCTCCGCCCGAGAGTCCATTTCATTGGACCTGCTTTTTCAAAATTTTGAAAAATGGCGAGGCCGCTCAGTGACTTAGAGATAAACCTGTTGAGAGCAGCCGCATAACCGGCAAGCCTTCTTACATCCTTGGCGCTTTGGTGCTTCAATCGCTCAATGGCTTTGATCTTGTCGGGTTGGCTTCAATTCCCCTCGAGACAAGAAGAACCGAGAAGCGTGCGGGAAGGACTCCAAACACGCACTTCTGGGGTTGAGCTTGAGGTTGATCTTCTTGATTTGCAAAGGTCTCATCTAAGTCTTGAACCAAAGTTGCTTTGTCCTTGCTCTTGACCACTATGTCATCCATGTGGCTTCTACATTTACGTATTTGTGGCTCAAAGGCATCATGGACTACTCTACATAAGCGTTGAACCAGCATTCTTCAAACCGAAAGGCATCCGTGTAAGCGGTATGTGCCACATGGTGTAATGAATGCGGTTTCTCTTCATCTTCTTACGCCATGAAGATCTGATGATATCCAGAATATCGTCAAGAAATGAAAGCAAATCACATCCAGTGTGGAGTCAACAATCTGGTCTATCTGGCGGCAAGAAATGGGTCTTTGGGACAAGCTTTATTAACATCTGTGAAGTCAATACAAAGTCTCCATTTCCCATTAAGCCTATCGTACAACTACCGGATTGGCCAACCACGTGGGATGGAGCACTCCTCTAACAAGGCCTGCTGCTTCCGGTTTCTTGATCTCTTCAACTATGAACTCTTGGCGCTCCTTTTTGTTTCCTAACTTTTTGCTTGATGGGCGCGTGAGGACAGACAGCTAGGTGGTGCTCAATTACTTTCACAGGAACACGGGGATGTCGGATGGTTGCCATGCAAACACATCGACATTCGCCCAGGAAAACAACGAGCTCGCCTTCCTATTTAGGGTCAAGCGTGGCAATCGATGGTGAAGGTACCACCGGTGCCGTCCTCCTTGGCGGGCACTTTCTTGGTCTTGGCGGACCTCCATCATCTTTGCACTTGCGGTGGAGCTCGATGGTGCGTCCTCGACGATAGCGCAGCACTCAAAGAGGTGCGCTTGCGGAGTGGGCATCGAGCTCTTGCGGACAAGGTGGTCTTCTTCTTCCCGGGAGCTTCGGTGACAAGTGGTTTGCTATCTGCTGCAGCTCTGCATCCGTAAATCTTGTCGGCGCAGATAAGCGCATCCTTCTTGTCGCCATGAACATAAATGGCGCTTATCGGGCGGGCATCTTGAGTAGGTTGTAGGCGTAGTGAGAGGCTGCCATGAACTTGGCGAGTGCTGGACAGCCAAGTATCCCATTGTAGGGCAATGGGAAATCGGCAACGTCAAATGTGACCCTCTCAGTCCTAAAATTTAACTCACTGCCAAATGTTACCGGCAATGTGATCTTCCCTTTTGGCTTGCTCCTTCACAGGTTGATTCCTTGGAAAGTACCGGTCTCTTCAAGCTCGCCGTCGAGGATTTGAAGCTTACGGAGCACTGCAAAGGAGATCAGGTTTAGGCGGCCCGCCGTCAACCAACATCTTTGTGACTTTGAGGTTGCGGATAGTTGGTGATACCAACATCGGCAAGCACCCGACCACGCTTATCACGATCGAGGTGGTCCTCAATGTCAAAGATGATGGGCGTGCTGACCACTTCAGAGCTGCGTGACTCTACGGATGGTTCTGCTGCATTAACCTCGCATCCATTGCTTGAGTTGGCGGTCGAGTATCTGGAGAAGCACCACCGTCAACGCAAAGAACCTCTGTTGCCTTACGAAACTCCTGCTCATCAGCTTCATCGTCTTCCATGTCTTCGTCATCATCTTCTTCTTAAGTCCTTGTCGCGGCCGCGGGGAGGTCTGCTCTCCTTGCCGCTGCTTGGCCTTGCTGGCGTCCTCCCCGCCGGGTCTCTTCTTACTAGCTGCACCAAAGACCTTCTGGGCCTTCTCCTTGTCTACGCGCTCGTACTCAGCCTTCACGTAGTTCAGCGAGCTGCTCGACTTTCTTGCAACTCGGAGATCGTGGCCCTTGCTGCGGTGAATCTTGCGTCTTGTTTGTTGGGCTGTCGGCTTGTCGGTGGCCGCCACAGCTTGGCGGTCGGTGTCGTGACAACCTCCTTGCCGGAGCCACCAGCCTTGGCTTTGTTGGCGGCACTATCCTTGCGGACTGCTCGACAACTAGTACTTCTTGGCTCTTCTTCTTTCTGTTGTTCCGCGCACGCTCTTCCTTCTTAGGCGGTCTCCTCAACGTCGATTCTGCTCCCACATTCTCTCATGGGAGTCTTCTTCCCTCCTCAGCACGTGCACATTTGTCGGCCAAGGCATACAGCTCCTCGGCGTCCTTGACCTTGCACATCGCCATCTCCTCCCTCATCCTGCTGATTCGCACATTCGATGAAATCGTTGGTCACCTTGGCGGGGTGGACATCACGGGATGTTGTAGTCCACACGGTGAGTCTCTGGATAAACTTGCGCAGGACTCTCCTTCCTTACAGGCAAGCGGTGAAGGTCACTCTCTTGGCCATGAGGTTTGTGGCGCATGTGAAAGCGCCGACAAACCGATGGCACAAATCTTCCCAAGAAGATATGGAACTATCCGGCAAGTGCATGAGCCAAGATCGGCGTTTGGCTTGAGCACCGAGAGGAAGTAGTTGGCAAGAATCTTGTCGTCTCGTCCCCGCAGCCTGCACCGCGATGGTGTAGATCTTTGAGGAACTCCGATGGGTGTGTCCTGCCATCATACTTCTCTAGCACATCTGGTTTGAAGTTTTTCTTGTCGGACCTTTGGACTTGCCGCAGCTCACGGGTGAGCAGCAGGGCAACCTACAGCGTCTGACAAGTCGCTGGTTCCCTCGGCGCATGCATATCAACAGCGGGCCCGGCGTTGGTCGATTGACGGCGCTTCTCTTGACACTCAATGTGGGTTCGGCGTCTTCTTGTTGCCGTTCCTTAAGAACTTGGCGCTGATCACGGCGAGCTCGTGGATCCGGCGATGCGGTGGAGTCATTTGTCGAGTGGATCCGAGGTGGTGATCTTAGCCTTCGGGAAGGGAGTGCATGGTGGTGTCAACCCGCGGTCTCGTCGCCACCGGCTCGTGCCTTGTCGTTGCGCCGCAACAGGGCGCAGATTGGTTGCCAGCGGGGCGTCGCCGTTAACAAAGCCGATGAGACTACGGATTGTGGCCCCTCCATTCGCCCGACCTTGTCGGGCCGTTGGAAATAGTCTAAAAGTAGCTGAGCTCTTGCCAAGGCTTCCGCTGGAGTGGTGGGTGGCAAAGGCGTGCGGGCGAGGAACAGGATGTGCTCGGACTCTAACCAAGTTAGGAGGAGCAGCATCCATGGCGACCGTACTCCTTCATCTGCAACATCTTTGGCGTGCATCTTGGTCTCGAGGGCCTCGGGATCCTCCAGCTTGGCCTTGATCCAACGGCGTATGGTGCTGCGAGCATCATGACGCTGTCGGTCCCTGCCCTCCACGAGATGGGCCAGCGGTGCGGATTGAACGCCGAAAGCTTGCGCCGCTTTGTCCTTGACCTGGCGGCGTCGTGGGCTCTCGGCGACGCCCGTTCCTCCGCCAGCGTCTTCCCCACCACTCGTCGGCTCGGTGGTGGTGGGTTTGACGCGACGGCTCTCTTTGCCGCAAAGCCTTCTTCTTGAGGGGCATGTTGATGAAGGTTGATGAAAAAGTGACACAGTTTAAAATTGCATTAACACAATATGGTATTGTTCAGGTCAAGACATGGCAGGAAATGACATTGTGAAGGAGTTGGCAGCTTCACGACACCAGGGATTACAGATCAAGAACTCATAAGTATCAATGGTTAGTGTCTTGTCAATTTATCCCATTTCAGATTGGCAAATAAAGAGGCGGTTTAAATAATAGTAGAATGATATGACATTGTTCATAGTTAAGACATTGCAGAATATGACATTGTCTTTGTAGTGGGTAGGTTCACCACACCACTAGATTACGGATGAAGAACGAAGCATACATGCGATGCAAAGAAGATCACTTGCTCTGTATAGTTTAATTTACATGGTATGAAGAAGGAACTTGGTTGTACAACTGAAAACTTAAATTGAGAAGGACAAACTTTTGTTTATGAACTACATAATAAACTTTAAACATGCAATTTGATGTAAATACCAAAATAAACAGCTATTGCCTAACCATTCCTAACAAAGTTTGAAGGCTTGAGAAGGACAAACTTACATTACTGGTGAAGACATGCTCTATAAAGCCCTTGTCCATGCTGATGGGGGGGGGGGGCAATTCAAGAAGTTTACCACAGAATCTTCTTCATAAGCATTTCCTTTATTCTACATTTTGTTAAGAGTAAATATAGATGTGATAATATACGAAAAAATGGAGAATATTTAAGATAAGATGAAGAGTGATGCTACATAACCAAGTAGCTATAAATGTATGTGCAGCGATCTGAGGCAAAAGGCACAGCCAAGAGCAATGCACAGCTAAACTTCTTGATACCAACCTTATGGTAAGAGTAAATATAGATCGATGTGTAGAAAATGGAGGCAAAGGAAAATAAGCTGCGAGTGATGGTACATGAACAACTACCGTCAATATAAGTACAGCGATAAAGGACAGCATGTACTTACAAGAACAATGGAGAGCTAAAAAATCATTGGCATTGGATATATTCTACACTAGTGTAACCATTCATACAGATCAGATAATTTGGGCGAACAATTGATAAGCAAGCTATCATGCATCTGCTGTCACATAATGAACCAGGTATGTATGCAAATGCAGTGATCTGAGGACAACAGGTACTAACAAGAGCAAAGCAGCGGGCAGCATATTTGTGATATCACATGTCGCTCTTTTCAAACAGAATTCTTCTTGAGCAGATTTCACTGCAAAAACAAGATCCGTAAGGCACATGTGGAAAAGTAGAAGTTCAAATTGGCATGTGATTTCATAGGCGATACCTCATCACAGGAGCGAGACGATTGCATAACAAGGTTTTCCATTCAATGTCTTCTAAATTTAGCACAAGAGACTTCACGGAAATTCGTTTATAGACTTGCCATCAAAGTGTGATTTCCTCGGGTAACACCGATCTTGCTGCAATGCTTCCTTGAAAAGCACAAGCAAGCTTTGCTCGTCATGACTATCAGATTGACCCTCGCCTAGTTACAACAATGTAATGTAAATCATTGATGTGTTCGATCAGCGAAAACAGGAAAATAATAACCATGATAATAGCACTTACGTAAGTTGGACGGGAAGATGTGAAAATGGTGTTTGTCTTCACTATAATCTTCCCATGATGGGAATATATACACGTAGTCCCTAACAACATTGAAAGCATTGTCTTTTAAACTGGGAATAAATGGAATGGGGTTCCAATCCGCGAGAATCGGCCGTCTCTGCGGTTGGGATAGGTCTTGACGGTGGACTTGCTGTACTTTTTCTTTGGAGTGGGATTTTTTACGTAGTGCGGCTGGTGCTATGGCAAATGAAATCGGTATACCTTTTCTTTGGAGTGCAGGTCTGTGTGGTGGGGCTAGTGGTGTGGCGGTGAAGTATGGAGTGCAGTCTGCTGGAGTCGGTCCTACGTTTTGTGTCCTTGGTTGTACAACCAATATAAGTGGGTTGTTGTCGATTTCTCGGCACGACCACGTTTTCAAGGACTTTCTTTGGTGCTCCTTGAGGTTCGGCAATCACCCTCTTCCTTTTGATGTCGATGCACAAGAACAACATTTGAGTGAAAAAACATGGTATGATGACAGATGGAATATGTATTGATAATGGATGGGCATGGCATCTCAAGTTATATGATGAGTAAACTATGCAGATGGCGGTGCAACAAAGTAGAAGAAATGCAAGACAACATATGCAAGATATGCGCAATCAATAAAATCTTGCCAAATTAGAACAGGCACCTTGATGGGTGAACAGGACAGGCCATATGCCTTTGACTCCTCGAGGTTAGAATAGTCATTAGGATGATATTACGAACAAGAATCAACAATTGGGGGCGTCACGAGTTTCATTGCTTCGAGAATGGCACTCAATGACTTGGTGCCAATTTTGTAAGTCATTGCGTGTTCCACAATATTCTTCCGATCTTGCGGATTTTGATATTCAACTGTAATTGCATATAATATCGAGAACCATGAAAACATAAATAGTTGTGAGATTATCTTTGTAATGCGAGATGATATTCTAATATAGGCGCGCCCTGTAATCACTTGTGTGCTATCCTTTGGATTACGATGAGAGAGCTCATGTGTGCTGTAATATAGTGCGTGCATTTATATAATCGGGCACAAGTACACAAAAATAGGCTCGAGTAAGGATAGTTGGCGGATGATAGGTTCATAATATCTTGTATAGAGTTTATTGCCAAACCATGATAACAAGAGCACACAACAACTAGGCAGATCATAGTGTACATAAAAGGGTACACCATAACCACGATATATAAATCGGGAAAGTGGGCGGCTTGAAAATATGGTGTTGTATTGCCACTAGTAATTGAAAGCCTATCGATCACGTCTGAGCCAGCTCTATCAGCTGTTGTTTTGCAGATGTCCTGCGCCCCTTCGACAAGGAACATCTTTATGCGTACTAAATACAAAATAAACAAAGAGGAACATGTTAAAGAATAGAAGAGGAAGCATATTCTTGAGGTTCCGCTTCATTGCATACAATGTTGGGTGCCCACTCATGATGAATCACAGCGCCCAAAGAAATGTAATTCCATGTTGTCTCTCTATATGTGGCAATTTTGAACAAGAGTCATTAGGATCATATTCGAACAAGAGTCAGCAGGTGGGGGCGTCTGAGTTTCATTGCATCGAGAATGGCACTCAATGCCTTGGTGCCAATTTTGTAAGTCATTGCGGTGTTTAGCTTCAAGAGTGGACTGCTGCTAGTGCGACACAAAGCAGCTACACAGATCATAGTGTAGATATAATGGGAAAACCTTAAGCATAAGAGTAAAATCAGCAAAGTGGAACTTGCTGGAATATATGTGCTAGTATTGCGATGCGGCTAGAAAACTTGAGATACCAGCTCTCTTCAAGTGAAAGTGCGATCTTTATTAATATCGATTGTAACTCTCAAAGCGACACAGCTCCCGCATTTCCTTGCTATTCTTATAGGATTCAAGTGGGCAGGCCACTACAAATCCTATTCCTATGTTTACAAGATCCTCTGAATCAAAGAGGCTCAAAGTGTCCATCACAACCGACCGTATAGACCTCTACTTTGCAAATGTCCTGCTCATCTTGATTACAAGGAACATATTGTACTACTATCATACTCCCTCCGTTCAAAAATATAAGTCTTGGTAGAGATTTCCACTATGGATCACATACATATGTATCCGGATACATTTTAGAGTGTAGATTCACTCATTTTGCTCCATATGTAGTCCATGGTGGAATCTAAACAAAGACTTGTATTTAAAACGAGAAAATATATTAAGAAAAACGGAAGAGGAACATGGTAAAGAAGAGCAAGCAGATTTTGGATAATAAAATGTTGGTTCTTGCGGTGCCCACATGATGAACGAGGCGCATTAAGAATGCAACTCCCAGCTGTCTCTCGACCATTTCAGGCGGTTGGATGAAGATCCTCGTCTCTAACCCATCTTCTTCCTTGTCTCGATTCTTCCCATCTGAGAACACCTTGCAGACGCCCGGCGGACCACGGCCCCGCCGCTGTGTTCCTCCTCCCCCCACCCCACCCCGCCCCAACCCCACCAGCGTCGAGTTTTCTTCTTTCGGTGAGGCCCCACAACCACCAGAGCCCTTCGTTCGCACCGGCGAACTCCGTGACTCTGAAAAATCGACGTGACCCAATTTTGAAATTTAGTCTCTGTGATTTAACTAGTGTGGAATATAAAGGGAAAACCATAAGCATTGGGAGTATAGTGTTGAGCATGCCATGGCGGATCTGAAGGTGCAAACCGGACAAAGGCAACCGCAACCAAGACAAGAAATCGAGTAAGCGAGGCGATCTATTTTCTTGCTGTGATAAATAAGTTGAGCGAATCTGAAAAAGTACCGCCTCACAGTGCGGCGCCGTGTCTGCATCTGCTGAGAATTTGCGGTGTTGCGGTAGCGATGGCTGTCGGCGTGTGAAGCAGATCTAGGAGGGTAGGCGGTGGCGGCGGGCGTGGTGGACAAGATAGTCGTAGGAGCGGCGCCCGGCAAGGTGGACGGCAGCGGGGATGAAGCGAGAGGGCGGGATGCAAGGATCCCGGTCGAAGCCGTGGATGATAAGTCGATCTCTTGTAATGGGCGGCGGCGTCGGGTATCAGCTCGGCATGGTGGAGGAGGGCGGCGGTGGATGGGGTGGCGGACGGCGGCGGACGGAGGAGGTGGGGTGGAGAGGGTGTTTTGGCGCCCACGAGTACTAATGGGGAAAAGGGAGGTAGAGAGGAAGGGGAACCATGTATTGAGGCGCTTGTCTCAAATGCAAGAAATTTACAAACTTAGCCCCTGTTTCAAATTTCTACTACATCACAACAACATTAGTCGGTTGGGGATAGGGCGGTAATCTCGCATACACGAATATTTGCCGATGAGAGTTTGTTTTGGTGCCCACCGTGTATGAATATGAATCGGGGAGGAGTCGATTTGGCCGAGGACACCTTGTGTTTTGGCGCCCACCATGTATGAATCCGGGTGAGGCGGTTCGTCACGTTTGGGTGAAATTACAAACCTACCCTATTGAAACCTATAGAAATCCAGCGAGATAGGCTTTGCGTGGCGAGGATAGCGGTAGTAATTTCCATCTACAGATTTTGGTTTGAGTGATTCTCGACTTTCCCGCTTCGTTCAAATTTTGCGAGTGCCGTTTACCGTGCCAACTCAATCGAATCTCGTTTGTATTCTATTTTTTTTGGCGGGATCCATTTTCAATTGGAATTACATTCTATATACATCATTTTTTATATATACTTTCAAAAGCACAACACCATTTATACATAAATATGGTTTACAAATGGCATGATCTCAGATTCATAAGGTTGTATCCATCAATTTGGATTTTCAAATATTTGAAACCACTTTATGTTGAAATCAATGTATGCATTCCTAAGCTAACTGTCTCCAATTAATGTGTGTTTCATGCGGGTTTTTACTTCTCAAACATGTATAATGTGTTTCACACACGCAACATATAGAGTAATCCCGTTTAGACATTAATTGCATATAAACCATGCATTGTTTGTAATTAAAGAATCTATGGATCACCAATATTGATAAACTATATAACATTACGTGTGCCCAAATTCAAATGAATATGCATGTTTGATACACCAATTTGCGTTATGATATTATCGATGTCGTGATCTCCGGTTTAAATATTTGAATCCCTTTAATCCAGATATTAAGTCTCATATAGCTATCACTCATGCTTATATAGGACTATCTCTCTGGACCTATCTGCGTTCATCGTCTCTCGGTATCTCTCGTGCTACACAGTATGTAACAATGATCTTTTATCTTTGTAACACAATGGCGGTACTCTCTCCTCGACCTTCATCACTATCTCTCTCTAAGTATATCTAGCTCCACTGCTATGTGTCTCTAACTATGATTCTCCATGTGGAATCTCTTTCTCTCACACAAACACAAAACTTTGTCTCCCGGGGTCTCATTTCTCTCTACTATTCCCATGTGTGCCACTCGCACACCCCTCATACAGAGATGTCTTTCGCTCCTTAGATATGAGAACCTATGACTCTTCCTCTTAAATATCTCTTTATCACACACAAACACAAACTCTGTCTCCCAGGGTCTCATATTTCTCCATTGTTCTCCTGTATGTCGCTCACACACACTCTCTCTCCCTAGAGATATCTTGCGTTCCCTCATATGTCTCTCTAGCTATCACTCTTGTTGTGAAATATCTCTCTCTCACAGACACAAAACTCCGTCTCTCGGGATCTCATTTCTCTCTGATATCTGTTTTTATGTGACTCACATGCACCCTCTCTCTATCTCTCTCACACCCACACACATAACTCAGCCTTCTGATCCACTCGACTCCTATCTCTAACGCACACTAGCTAGCATCTTTATCTTTCTATTTATCTGTTTCTCCATCAACCTTCTTTCTCGCCCTCACTCTTGATTCCTATCACGCACACTACATATGTTTCTCTCTGCATGCAGTCAAGTGCCCTCTCACACACATATATAACTTCACCCTCTGAACCACCCGGCGGTCATCTCCAACACCCAAACTAGCGGATGTCCCTCTAGCTAGCATCTCCATCTCTATATCTATCTGTAGTTTCTCCGTCAACATTTCTTTCTCGCACGGAGTCTTGCTTCCTATCACCCACACTATATATGTCTCTCCATACATATGCATTTATAGGTTGGTCTCTTTTGCACAATCGTTGCGCCTCACTCCCTCTGCTCACCATAGATGCATGCTCCAGCCCACGCCACTATCTCTTAAAGACAAACACACATGCTCAATTGTTGGGCCTTCTTCCCTGCATTCTCACATGCATGCATATTGTCATACCGATCCGTCTCTCCCATGTCGTTGATCTTATGACTTACGTCTTCTTTCTTTTATCTCGATCATGCAGCACACACACACACATCCACGTATACATGTATACCTCTCACACATGCACGTTCAAGGTCTCTATGTCTCCATCGTAGTTAATTACCCTCAATCCTAACATACATCGAATCGTTCTCCTCTTTTGTGCACATAACTTCCGCTTTGGATGGGTAAAACACACACTCACATAACAATCTCCTTCTAGCTACCCCCCCCCCGCCTCTCACTCTTCCCTATATCCCCAAAACCAATAAGACCATCCCTTTGTTTAATTCCGCCTACATGCACCATCGATATATAGTAGTCTTCCTCGGTGTCTCTCGAACAAACACGTTCTCTCGATGTCGACTCCTCTCACGCACACACCTCTCTTCCCTCTCTCTGGGCATTTTCTCTCTCACACCCCATCGTTGGTGGCCTCTGCCATACACATCACCTCTCTATGATGAAGCCATGCACACTTAAATTACATCCGCCACAGAGGACCCCATGACACACACACACACACACCCACACACACACTAAGACTCCATCTCTCTCTCCCACTCTCTCTCTCACACACACACACACTAAGACTCCATCTCTCTCTCACACACACACACAACTAAGACTCCATCTCTCTCTCACACACACACAAGACACACACACACACACACACTAAGACTCCATCTCACACACATGCTCTAGGCGGAGCATTTGTTCCTACCACCCTTCATCCAACCTTACCAGTATGATAAACAATCACCTTTATTTACTTGCATAACATGGACAAATTCCACTTTACTTTAGTAGTCAACAAACTTATCATCTGTACCCTTATAAAAAAGCGAGTTGGTGATGATGGTGTGCCTGCCATCTTATGTCTGAGACCGTATGATCTATATCGGCGGATAGAAAGCAAACTATGATAATTTTACAAAAGATACCCGCACCTCTCTCCACATCATTATCTCCCGCAACCTCATTGCTCAGCAATTAAAAAAGAATAAGTCTCTGGAACAATCTAGCATGCATGGTGGCCATTGCCGCCTGCCGGCGCCGTCCATCCCCATGCCTCCGCCCATTCCGACCACCGGTCATCACCACGCTCCACTCCTCCTCGCCTTATCTCTCATCTTTCATTTTTTCGATGACATTCTCGAGATACCAGTTTTCCAATAAAATTCTCTAGATATCATTAGTTTTTACACATGGGATTACTCCTACATGGGTCAATCACAACAGTTGTTTTGTAAACAAATGCATATTGATGTTCCGTGCAATGCGAGAATCTTGCTTGTAATTATATAGCATAAATCACGAGCGGGAAGTGACATTTTTTGACACAACCACGTTAACATGGCCACGTAAATCACTAGCTAAAGTAAATACCATTATACTTATATCCCGATGCAAAGGTTGAGTACATGTCCGAAGAGTAGAGTCGCTTTACCGCGCTCTGTCTCTCGAATCTCTCACACACACACGATTCGTGGCGCCCATAAGCGGAACCGTATGTTACAATTTGTGCACCAGCGAATACGCGTGATGCTGCGCATTTATTTAAGCGGCGAAGCGAACCCAAACAGTAGCTGCATTCATTCCCTCCTTCGCCTCTTCTCTGGTCATCGTCGCCCGGTAGCCATGGGCGGCGAAGGTAACAACATCGCCATACTCCCGGAATGGCGCTTTAATATAAATTTTAGTGGTCATGCATGCATCTTTTGTGCTAGCACTCCTATATAAGGTTGACGATCGCTTCCAGCGGATGTCTTGTGGCGGTGGAAGAAGGAAGGAGAAGGAAGCGGGCTGTGGAGTAATGCGTTTTTACCACAATTTCTTAGGAAGCGGAGTGCAATAATTGAGTAGTTTTGCAAACTACCATTACTACACAAAGCGGTTCAAAACCTATACTCCCTTGCCGGTCGCGCTTCCGCGTGAAATGGTCAGCGTCATACTAGGCGTCGATGCGCATTAATGCCCGCCGAGCGGGCGACCTCTCACTGGCGCCGGGCTTTGAAGTGGCGCGATGGCCAGAGCGCCGCTTCCGGTGCCTTGACTGCTCAGTGTCGAGGCTGGCCATAGGCCCTGTTTGGATCCATGGGTTAGAGTTAGTTTGAGCTAGTTGGGGCTCAAATAGCCCTAAAGTATCCAAGCATGAGGGTTTAAATTGGAGCAAGTTGCACGAACCCACCAAAAAAACTATCCCACCAAGAGGTGCTAGCGGAGATAGTTCTCATTGGGACCACTGAAAAATCACTTTTCTCTCTCCATGAAGTGCATTTATTGTCAATCTAACCTGTCACCCAAACACCTCTTTGGCTACTGATTAGTTCAGGGTTAGTCATGAGTTAGTCTAACCTCTAGCTAAGTTAGAGTATCAAGCAGGGAGCAATATAGGACATGCAAGTTGCTCAAAGCATACATGCAAATTCGTGCATGAAAGGATTTTTTCTTTTTGAAAGCGGAGCGTGAAAGGAATTTTTTAGAATGCTCTTGGCATGTCGCTAACATGTGATGAGTTAACCGACCTCAATAGGCGGCAAAAGCGCCAGCCCGCCGCACTTTGATAGAGATGAGGAGGAGAAGCGTCTGAGGCTGCTGGATTACTAGAGATAGGTGTCGCACGGAAGCCAAGAAATATGGTGATAGCGTGGGTTAGCCATGTACTAGTATGATGTAACTACCTTTGGGCTGCCGTGTTTCGTACTCTTCGATCCTTTGTGGAGATGATTGGTTAATTTTATATCACTGAATAATATTAAATATTATGAGTCAGGGCGCTCCACCACGAGGTTCCTTGCTCCTTCTCGATCGTCCGGAATCTATGTTCTTCCACTCTATTTTTTCGTGAGCTTTGTTCATCCTTTTGCCAACACGCGAGACATCTAGCATCAAGGTGCACGTGTTATGCAAGGATCGTTCCATCTATATGAAGAACACGTGGGACTGGAACTCTGAGGCGGACATGTACCCGAGGTGGACGTCTGAACCAGAGTAATGTAGCGCGATAAGTGAAGTAGAAAGGCACAAATGGTATGAACATGCGTGGCATATAGGGTGTGTTTGGTTGCGTTCTCGTCTCAACATAGTTGTTCCCTCTTCATGCATGCTCAACTCAACACCCCTCTTCATGCATGCTCTCTTCATGCATGCTTCTAGTGTATTTGTGCTAAACTAGTGTGGACTCATGCACCCTCCATACACTCTACCAAACACCCAAAAGTAGGTCGAGAAGGGAACTCTTGGGCGGCATTTGTCTCTTACTACGTACTACCACTAAATGTTGTGCGTGCAATGCAGATGATGTTATAGATGCGTGCCTAAGTACTCTACTACTACTATATTAGTTGGAGGCACATATTAACTTTTATATTTGTTTACGTGTATGCCCGAGACCTTCCAACTAGGCGTGTCTTTCTCTCGAGTCGCACTTTGTATCGTTCATACCACTAAGTACTACTACGTGTGGTCTCCGACCAAGTGGAAGAAGTGGAGGCGCTCTACCACGCTATTTTTTTCCTGGGCTCTACCACGATGTTCATGTCCCTCCTTTGTTGGCGTGTGGGACATCCGGCCACGTCTGTGTTTGGCACCCTTCGTCGTAAGAGTTGAAATGCTAGCATTCATCAGAAATAAAAGATAATTATAAATCAGCAGTGATACTATTTTTTTTGCGAACCAATCAGCAGTGATACTATACCACGCGGTTTCCTTGCTCCTCGATATCAGAAAGAATACTTCCGTTCGCCAACATGTGGGACGTCGACCATCCTGGTCCACTTGCCATGCACGCAGAACTCCAAGGGAGAGTCACCCAGGTCGTCGATGAGCCGTCAAATCACAGGCCCACTTCCCACTTTGAAGTTGCTCGGATGAAGGAACCATCATGACTTCATTGAATTCCGCTTCTTGAAGAAAACTACTGTACCAGCGATCTTGCTAGCTCTGATGAGTTACTCCAACAGAGGCCTCCTTTAGTTCATAGGATAGGAATATGAAAATCATAGGAAGTGAGATGACATGCATCTCAATTCCTATAGAAAAGAGATGCCATTTGATGCATAGGATAGGAATTTTCCATTTAGTCTAGGCTAATGTCTTGGTAATTTGCTCTAAAAACTACAGTAGTAACTAGTAGTCTTGGTACATGCTCATACTCGAGACACATACACACACACTAACTACTAGTACTACTACTTCTCACATGCTGGCAGGCGTCGTCGTTCTCCTTCCGGCTTTGTCGGCGACACCCACCGTGCTTGGATCTCCGCCGACCTCTCCATGGCAGCGTGCGTCGTCCTTTTCTTTCTTGCGGCTGCGGGCCTCTCTTTTCTTGAGTGCTTTCGACTTTTCGCTCCCTCTGTGCGGCTTTGGCGCCTCTTGCTCTACCGCCCATTCGGCCTTGGCATCTTCAAATTCCTCCCACATAGTTGTGAGGTCGCGGCGGCGATGAACTTCGGCACGGCGGGATGCCATCGCTTCCCTACCATTTTGTGTGCGGTGCGTGGGCGGCGAGGAACTCAGCGGCGGGATGCCATCGCTGCCTTACGGTTAGTGTGTGGCGGGTGGCATGAACGGCGCTGGTGAGAGATCTGGGGTGGAGTGGCGGACAACCGTATAGTGCATTGGTTTGTCAAGAGCTCAAGGACGGAAAGGCGAAGCAAATTTGGATTCCCCTTCAATCCTGGTCATTTATTACCGAGTAAAATGCATTGGCGGTCATTGAACTTGTCTTGATAGCTCACTTTGATCATTGTATCGAGATATGGTGATTATCTGGTCCTTGGCTCAGCATATAGCTCCGTATTTATGCGGTTGACCAGTCAAACAGTCCGCATCGCCTCATCAGCTCGTGTTCTTTATCTATCTCTGGCGGGCCTACATCAATGGAGAAAGAAATCTGTAAAAACCAAAATTATGCGTATGTGGGGAATCAAACCACAGACATGTTGCTGCAACGCACCATCGTCAGCCAAATGAAAATGAAATACTTCACGTTAGACACTCACGCTCACGTTGTCAAAGCATGCTAATGCATGCATGTCGCCCTCTAAATCAAAGTCCTGCTCATGGCGCAACGCAAACGGCGAGCCCATCACCTGCGCGCCCCGGTGGTGCCTGACATTACTGTTTAGATGTTTGATGGAGGCCTACTGTGAGCGCCGAGCATGTATTCACCTGGCTCAACACCAATGGTCATACTCGGACCGCCTTGCTCATGTATATCATCCATCACAGCGACAATCTATAAAACAGCCTAGCTAGAGAGGTACTAATTACTATGGTAGTATGGTGCGGAGTATGTACTATCGTGGCGACCGATCTTAGTGCCCTTTGCACACGAAACCCCTTCCATCGCTAGCGCGCTTCCGCTGAAAGCGGTCACCGTCTCTCCGAATGTCAATGCCGCATTCACGGACTTAACTGCAGGTGCAATTGGTGTGTCAGCGACATGCGGGTCGAGATGCCGTTGGGCCCACATGTCGATAACCCAACACATCTGCGGTTAAGTCATGAAGCAGCGTCCGCATTCACGCCCGAAGAACCTACTCCGGCTCCGATTGTCCATTAAATGCGCGCGGCTCATTGCCATTCGCCGCTATATTAACGAGCCCCAGCTCCCAGCCATAGCCAAAGACCCACACTTATTCTCCTCGGTCCCTTCATTCATTCGGCACCACTCCAACCATGGCCTCCTGGCGCTCGAAGCTCTCTTGGGCGTCTTATCGCGGGAAGCGGAGCGAGGACATCGGCGGCTCCGCTCGGCGCGCTCAAAGCTCTCTTGACGTCTTGTCGCGAGGAGCAAATGAAGGAGATCGCCGGCACCCCCCCGACCGCCCTCCGCCGCCCACGACCCGACCAGCAAGCCGGCAGCGTCTTGTGGCAGCGCAGCCGGCAGCGAGGAAGAGTAGTACGGTAGGTCGCCACCGCTCTGGTCCGGGAAGGCCACCGCTACTCCACTCGGTCGGCGCCAAGCTTGGTGGGGTAAACATCGGCGGCTGATTAGCCGCTTGAAGGCGGCGTGGGCGGAAATCTTGAAACCTTGTGCTCGGAGGAGGAGGTTATCGAGGTGGATGAGGAGGAGGCAAAGGCAATGGCGGCTTTCTCGGGTTCATGGCGGACATGGTGGTCGGGCGCCCGGCGATCGTTTAGATTAGGTTTCTGATGGGTTTTAAATGCGGTTTATGCGAAATATGTAATGAATTTCGTCCGGTTTGTAGGAAAAGTTTCGAAATGTAATGAATTTCATCCGGTTAATTTGAAATTTGCTTTGTTTGCAAATTTCGTCGGTTAGTTCATATAGTTGTCGAAAGGTATGCGGGCAGCATCGGATGGCATCCATCGGTGTCCTCGGACGAGATGCGGTGTAAATTTGTGGGCCAGCGCTGGAGATGCCCTAACTATCATGCTATAATCACTAACAATCCTCCATTATTTGGCGAGGAACAGTTATCCCTCGATCAAAATCAGATCCGCGGTGTTTTGCACTCCTCCGCGTAAAGTGTAAACTCTTGCTTACATAAAAATGGAGCAAGTGGGCGGCACTACATCACGTCATATCACTCGAACTAGCCCGCCTAACGGCGGAAAGCACCGCCCTCGTCATTTTGTTCGGATTTCTATCGATCGATCGCGCGAAAATGTTACGCCGCAAGTTCTAAAGGAAAAGCGGCACACTTACGACTTATGCGCGTCGAACCCCGACAGTCCGGCTCGCCGCCGCTCACGGAGGGACACGCGTTGTCTTGCAATTTCAGCGACATGTGGGACCGTAATTGAATAAACCGTCGATGGCGAAATCTAATCGCTCGGCGAGCGTCGGTGAGAAGAAGAAAGCGGGGAGGAGAAGAGATCGGCCGCCCGCGCATCACGGACTCAAGAAATATATGGTGATAATGTGAGGTGGGCCATCTGGAATCGGACCGCTTAGGAGCCCGCTCTCACCGCCAGCCCCTCAAGGCGCCAGACTGCCCGCCGCATGCATGCATAGCAAGTAGTACTACTCCTTATGTGGAGGAGAGAGAGCATTGACAAAGTCAAGGAGTGGGCTCTGCAAGAGCCCGTCTCTACGATGCTCCTAGGTATAAAAAATAATTCTAAAAAGGCATAAAAACAATTGTGTCTTAAAAAAGAAAGGTAAAAAACATTTGAGAGGAAATAGATAGAGAAAGTGAGAAAAAGTTGTAACTGGGCATTACATGAGGAAGGAGGAGTGGTGCACATGCCAAGTTCACTGGGCTGCCGTGTTTCACACTCCTCCGTCGTAACGATGGAGACAATAGCTTTCATCAAAATAAACAATGAATACTCATTGCTCATCCTCTATATCGGAAAGAATACTTTCATTCACCGACATGTGGGGCGTCGACCATCTGGTCCACCTGCCATGCACAAAATTATCTGGTCTACCCGGTCGTATCACAGGCCCAACCTTTCCCCTTTGTAAGTTGTTGGACGAAGGAACCATCATGACTTCGTTGAATTCCGCTTCTTCAAGAAAACTTCTTGTACCATAATCTGCTACCACCGTGAAGGCGGGGCGGCACTATACCACGTCATATCACTAAAACCCACTAGGCCAAACTAGCCGCCTAGGTCATCTATTTTGGAGCGGAGATGCGTCTCTACCTTTGCTATGATTTTGTGTTGCATGTTCTCTGTACTTTTGCTATGATTTTCCTACCCTATGAACCAAATGAGGCCTGAATGTATGTGTATGACTATTATGCGATCGATCGCTAAGCCTACAATTTTAGGAGCTAGGGCTATTAATTCGATCGACGAGGATAAGTATAAGTGTACCACGAGCTCATCAGCCCCAACGTTTCTCTTGGGTGAGTGTTTTGCAAGTACTATAGCTCGCACGATAGCTAGCCTACTAACACCAAGAATCATCAAACAAGCCTGCTGATATGATAAACAGTTCAAACTTACATCTAAGCATGCCATATATTACATCAAAAGCTGGTGAGGATACATACATTTCCATAACTTCGGAGAGGTTCATGATTCATCGCATGATTCACTATCAAACAAAAGTAGCAAGATCCGCCCACACAAGGCGATTGCACTAGCCCTAAGATGGTTTGATAACACGCATCGTTACGGTAATTAAACACAGGGCAATGCAAACTACCATGAAGGATTAAGCGCGACCAACTATTTCTTGTCATCGATCTCTTGGGCAATGACCACAGCCGAGACAGCGGCATGGGAATCGATTTACGGGCGATGTCCACAGGACTGACGCGACATCGGAATCGATCTACGGGGTGATGTCCACAGGATGGACAGCGGCATCGGAATCGATCTCGGGCGATGCCAGCAGGGCGGGCCCGCGACGCCGGAATCATCAAGGGCGTCCACGGCACCTGCACAACCCTAACATATTAGCAAGCACATTGCAAATAATCAAAAACCACAACTATGGTAATAAGCCATTATTTTTTACCTTGTGCAGCTCACGGGATCTCATCCCTCAGGGGCCATCTCCTCGTCCTCGATGGGGCCATCACCTTGCCGGGAATCTGCTTCTCATGGCGACTATCTCCTCAAACTCGGTCTTGAGCCTCACATAGGTGGCAATCGAGTTCTGGGGTAGGCACGGTGGGGCCCTTGCTGTTCTTCAACTTTCTTTGAGGAGTTAGTCCGCCAGCGTCCTCAACTCTTTGGCGGTGCTTGTTTCTTGGAGTTCTTCGTCTCCATGGGTTGGCCCGCCAACATGGTCAACTCGTTGGTCGGTGCTCGCTTCTTGGAGATCGTTGTCTCCGATGGGTTGTCCGTCGACAACTCTTTGCCTAGTGCTCCGGGATCCATCAATGAGCCGACAAACAAAAAGCAATCGAAAGGAAACCACAATCGCAATGAAAGCGGGAAAAGAATAGGATGTGAGAATCGGTCGATTGCTTCACAAAAGAAGATTCTTGGAATGAAAATATAGCAGCATAACTGATTAGCCCACCTTTCCTTCGTCGATGCGGAAGAAAAATGGCGAAGTGAGTAGCACAGGTGAGGTTTTCTTCAAGAAAGGGAAGAAAGGGCTTGAACAAGCGTTCGGTGAAATGATGGTTGCTTCGTCCAGTCCAACTTGGAGCCACCTTACCACTCTTTGGTAAAGGTGTGGGTTTTGTGATATATTGGTCATGGCGGCCACACGGGGTGACAGGTGAGTCTCAACTATAGCACCTCGCTGTGATTTGGTGGATGTACAGCGGGCCGGATGCTTTGAAATGTCCGCATGTAGATAGAGCGGCTAGTCATATAGGAGTGCTCAATATTGTGCACATGACCAAAGCGGAGAGGAAAATGAGAGAACTACGTAATTAATGCATGAGTTTAATTAGGGTAGTTTTGTAAAGTCGAGATACATTCCTCCAATCATAAAATGCCTTGGTTCATGAGATTTGAGATTTGAGCCCTATAAACCGGAAGGGAGGAGTCTGCACACGGTGTAGTCTAGTCACTTGTTGAAATCTCTAGAAAGGCAAATACTCCTTTCCGGTTTACAGGCTATACTACTCCCTCCGTCTAGGTGTGTAAGTCATCTTAGGAAAACCAAATAGTGGGGAAAACACTTAGACTAGTGTCATGCTTCTGAAACTATCTAGGTGTGTAAGTCACCTTACAAAACCAAATAATCCCAAAACCTTAGATGGCTTCATTTATTAACTCCTCGTTTCTTGTTTTGGGACATATCAACCAATAAGAGATGTGGGCCACCTGCATGCTTTCAATGACTTGAGACTACCAAACATGGCATCTTGGTTAGTTCATTGCATGCAATGCTATTAATTAGCAAAAAGACATTAAGTTTTCTCGTTTTCCTCCAAATAGTCCCAAAACACTTAGGCGTAAGATGCATTAACTTCTACCTTGTTTCTTGTTTCTTGACATATCAACCAATAAGAGATGAGAGGTGTGCATGCTTTTAATGACTTGCAATGGCTAGTTCATTGCATGCAATGCTATTAATTAGCAAATAAACATTGGTGACCCCAGGAGGAAAGCGGTGCTAAGCGGGTGGACCTATGCAGAATGAGTATCAACCAATGGATAATGGAGTTTAATTGTTAAACAATAGCAATTTTGTCTCATGCAAGAGCACTGGCTAGTATATACTCAAGGAACCGCACCATGCGGCGTTCACAACTGCCACGTTCGGGTTGCGCTTGGCTCTTCGCCTCTTGAGAAGGCGAACAATGATGTTACTCCTACTTCTACAATATCGAATCCACTCTGCATGTCCGTCCACCTCGTGCGGGAGGGATAGCGTGTAGTAAAGCTTCTACTTACTACTCCTGCCTTTGCGTCTATGACAGGTGGGCCCAACAAGTGGTTGGCCCTCTGTCATGCAGAAAAAGCGAGTGCGATCAAACACCGGAGCTCAATCCATGAGGAGAGGGCGTTGTAGTAATCAAATTTCTTGGTCTTATGCGAGTTGTGCGACACATCAAAGCACTGAACTCGATATAAGTCTTTTACACATTTCAAATGGGCTACTTCATATGTAGACATATTCTGCTTCGTATGTAGTCACTTGTTGCAATCTCTAAAAGACTTATATTTGGAAATGGAGGAGTACAATGCATGCATGCATGCCGTGACTTTCCTTTTGATACTTGCATGTGTTGATTTGATGCACCTTGCCAAATTTTGACTATAAATTTAACTAACCAAATTTTCATGCATGTCACAAAAAATTACGGGGCTGTTTGGATTGTGACTATGTTTGTCTTATGTTGCCACATTATTTTTCCCACACTTGCCACACTTGCCTAACCTGAGTTGCTCAAATTGTTAGACACACTTTGGCTTGCCTAAGGAATCTTGCCACAATTTTGTGTCTATGACATGTGGGGTTCACTGCTAATAAAAAATTCTTGTCTTAGGTGTGGCTAATAAAAAGACTTATATTTAGGAGCGGAGGAGTAGAAAATATAAATAATAATGCATGTTGGGGCAACCCACGTTTCCGCTAATTTTAGCCGTGGGCTTGTTCACAATTTTTACGAGGGGGTGGTTGTTCATTTAATGGAGGGACTTGTAGTACCAGACTTGAGCGATACAAAGTGCGACCTGGCACACCGTAACACCACTTGGAACAAGCGGGTAGCTATCTCAAAAACAATCAACAACTAAAAACCGCGACACGGCATGTAGTAGTACACAATTTTAAGCGATTGTTTTGATGGAGTGAAAAGGAAAACTACCCCACTACGTATATATAGGCGGAGCCTCCGCTTGCTTGCTAGGGTTGCTCTATTCACACTCTCATCCTCTCCAGATCTAAACAAGATAGGGGTAGTAACACTGTCTTTCTCCTTCAAAAACACGGCTTTCTATCCTCACCGCTGGTTACAGATCCGGACGTATCCCCTCCACGGTGAAGGGAGGAGGGGCAGCGTTTAGGCCGTCGTCGACAGCGAGGAGAGAGACCCACTGCCGGCCGCACCGTTATCTCTCTCGGCGCCCGGCGTGGGAGGTCCTCCGATCCCTTAAATGCGTTGCACGTGGGCGGATCCGGCCTCCGCCGCCCACCTATCCACATCCGACGACCTTGGTATATCTTCGTTCAAAACCACCTTAGCTCTACTTCCCCAGCTCGCTACGTTGTTGCATGTGCATCATTTTCTACCTCTCAGCCCCTCTCGATCGGATGGTCCAACGTCACCTATTTTTTCTTCTATTGTTAGAGGTAAAGCTACTTCATGGAGTCGTCATCTTAGGTGTATTTTAGTCGACACATCCATTTTGATGACTTGGTTCAAACAAGAAATAAAGTGGGGTGGGGGAATTTAGTATGTACATCGGACTTGGTACAAACAGGAAGGAAAGGGGTGAAAGTAGTACAGACTGGTCATCCAACGGTCTCTTGGTGAAAAAGGAAATATAGGGGTAACGTTGTACATAGTGGTATGACCAGGACTAGATTTGCTATCCACACATAGGAGTAGGTGGCTAGAGTGAACAAAATGGGACCAACCCAAATATGTTTCTTGGATGTTTGTTTCTCGGGGCAACAAACTATGAATCACCACTTTATGCCCCTGTTTACGTACATGGTCTTTGGAATGCTTTGGTGCACCTTGTCCCATGCCCTTATACCAAATATTTAGGCTCCGTTCGGAATAAAGGGGCAGAAAACATAGGTCTTGATGAAAATAGAGGAATAGGAAAGGAATGTAGGTATAAAACTATGGAACAGCGAACGGAGGAAACTCTCAAGAGAATGTGTTCGGATGGACTACGAAATGTACAGATTTGTTTTTTCAGAGTAGCATGCTTGGCAGTATGAGATGCTATTTGTTTATTCAGCTGCACAGTGACTACTCTTGTCCTCACCTCACGTACCACACATAGGTTGATTTTTTATTTCGGCAAACACAACACAACAACCTGTCTAACACATGGCAGCGGCGCTTTGCCTCGGGCTTCGCCCAAAAAATGAGCAGCGTGGATGTTTCTAATCCTATGGAATCAATACTACGGACCAGCTTTCCTATGAAACACTATTCACCTTTCCCGTGTTCGAGCGGTTGGAAGGAAAAGAATACCGTAGGAATTGTGTTCCTCGAAAATCCTGCACCAAACACATGAACGAGCAGCCTTAGCTGTTCTTAATCTAATGTCCTGGTAAAAATGAAGCCATGCCACTATTATAAGCCATGACAAGTTTAGCCAAATGTTTTTGCATGTAATTGTTTGAGACTCGACTGTTTCCTCTGTGCCTTTTTGTGCAAACAGGATATCAAATTCACACAGTTCTTTTTGTGACCTTTTGGTGCCTTTGCACAAAACTCTTCTTAAAAGAAGTGACTTTTGTGTTGTTTAAGCTGGAATGTCGAGAATGGAGCAGTTGGTTCATTTGGTGGAACTGCACAAAGGGAGATCTGTGTTCCAATCCTCATCATCCATATTGGCGCCATAACCTTCCTTTAGGTAAGAATGATATTTAATGCATGTGT
The DNA here is from genome assembly GCA_021605205.1 of Aegilops longissima. Lineage (NCBI taxonomy): Eukaryota > Viridiplantae > Streptophyta > Magnoliopsida > Poales > Poaceae > Aegilops > Aegilops longissima. The sequence goes on from CM038676.1 coordinate 318,069,455, forward strand.
TCATCTCTATTTTCCATTGCCATGAGAAAATAATGCTGTTTTTACTAGTACACTTGTACTCCCTCATGACAAAACCAATTCTGAATTAGAAGGCCAATCATGTACTTGGTTTCACCAACTGGTGAGGAGAAAGAAAGCAGAGCATGAAGAGGAAGAAGAAGAAGAATAAATAGTGCCAAGGCGATCTTCTTTGAAGCGGAGGCCTCGGTCGAGGCCATTCAAGGGCTCCGACAGCGACTACCTTACATGTGAGGCGATCCTCCGGGAGCCCTTCCACTTCTGCTGTCTCACTTAATTAATTAGGAGTACTTAAGTACCACTAATTTATTCTTGCCTAATTTTCTGTTGGAGTTAAACAAATCTTTAGTAGGACCCTATGCTGAATCATGTATGTGTGTATGTTTGTCTATGGAGGTGAATCATGTGGTGGAGCAGGGAGGGAATATTATTAGTGTCATGACATAATAGTGCTATTGTTTTGCATGTCAATTTATTGCCATTGGTTCAATGAGGCAATGTTTTGCGTATTGTCCATCATGAATTTGATGCTCTTGTTTGAGTAATATGCTAATGTCTTCCTATCCTTTCTCACTAAGCTAATGAAGGTTTCACCTTGTTCCTACTTGTGCAAACAGGGATCATGTTGTGCCAATCATACATTTTAGTGGAACTACACAAGACAATACAATGAAGCTGTATCCCAGCCGATGCTTTAACTCTGCTGGAAGTTCTTGATAATCTTTCGATATAATCTCAGCACTGGTAAACAAGAGTGATTTCAACCATACATTTGAAGTGCACAAAAATATATACTATTGTGTGATTCCAGTGAGTGCTTTATCATCTCTTATGGGACTACATGAATAAGCTTTTTTCTCGAGGTTGAGTGCGGGCCTAAGGCCTTCATCCATATTAGTTTGCTGTCATCTCTATTTGTATCGTGCTACTGTCATGAGAAACTCCTTTATCTTTGCATGTTAAAGTTTTGCAACCTATGATAAATGGCAATGCTTTGAGTGTTGAGTTGAGCTAATTGGCACTGATTAAATAAACTAATACCTCTCTTTAAGCAAGACTACTATGTTGCTAACTTTACCCATTAAGATAATGAGGGTGCTTCTATTTGTTAGTGTATGTTTCATCAACTAGTCCCACTATTACAGTAATCTCACTCTCTCAATATATGTGCCAACAGGGATGCTCGATTTTGGTGGAACTGCACAAAAACTTTGGGTGCTTCATTGCCTCGACAGCTTCCGTCCTTTCCCGTCAGTCGCTAATCTCCGCTTGCTTTCTTCCTTTGTTATCAGTCGCTTGGCTTATCTCGGCTTCGGTCAAAGGAAATAGTAATTGATATGCTACCTCACACAGGTTGGTACTGGTCTTTATCCTGATTATTGTGCCTGTCATATGTATTGGTAATTTGGTATTGTGCTCTTGTTTGCCGATTTCATAAAGGAGTAATTTGGAGCTGAACTCACAGGCAAATCATTACATCGGGTGATTTCAGTAGAACTGCACAAAATGATCAGATGGACAGGTACTTATGCTGCTGCTATGTACTCCAAAGTTCACTTAGACAAGCATCGATGTTGACAAGAAGTGCCTATATTCATTCGAGTATCAACTGGCGTCAACCAATTGACAAACTCCAAGTATTAGGAGAGTGAACGCCAAAAATATTGCTTGGTGCATAGCCCAGAAAAATGCAGTCCAATCTTTGGTCCCAACTTGTGCCTTTTGGTTATCGGCACATATGGTAGCGAACTATATGGCATGGAGTCTAAAGATTCCGGACAAGTTGGTTGACGCGTATATTCATCTGGCACATAATCACTTTGCACGCCAAGGATGCTCCATTTAAGTTGAACACCCAAAAAATTGGGTGGTTCATTTTCTCAACCGCCTCCTTTCTCGTCTGCAATGTAGAATTTTGGCGAGATACAAGACCAAGATGAGCCAGTAAACTAGTTGGATGAAAGTAGTGGCCAAGTTTCTCAAACCTCCCTCGGCACGAGGCCACTATTTGAGGATAAACCTACAAGCAAAGTTCAGATTGTCTGTGCTGCCTCTTATGTACTCGAAAGTTTACTCGTACAAGAACTAATTTTAGCAAGAAGTACCTCCGATTGAACACCATTTACCGAGTCTGTACCCTAGGTAATTAAAGTTCGTCCATGGATCATATTGGCTGTGATCTCAATCATTTGGATGCATAAACATCTTGAACATGTGTATATCTGAATCTTTTGTGAATTATGTATGAATATTGTCGTGTGATCTATCAATCATTTGGATGCATAGATATGTTGAGCTTGTGTATATATGAATCTTTTGAGTTGTTGATAGTGAATGTTGGCTATGAATATGAATGTGTCCTGTGAACCTGAGTTTGATATGAATGTTTACCTTTTACATTGTATTTGTGTGTGAACTTGTTAGTATGCCTATTGTGGGGTATAAAACGCAGGTCTCTTATAAAAGTAATGATGTGTCAATTTATGTTTTCCTTCTAACCACATTATATATATTTATATTATTACTATTATCGTATATTTTATAGAGACTTATATATACATTATAAAAACATCCCATGTGTTATTAACTTATAAAAGTAAATGTTTAACGGAAGTTGGCAAGGAAAATCCTGGTTATTTTTGACTCACAGGCAAGGAAAATCCTGGTGATTGCGTATAAAAGCTTGTGAAGATTTGAAGGACCAATTTAATAATAACGCTCATTTTATTTTGATTAATAACTCGCTAATTTCTTAATTTTATATATATATATATATATATATATATATATATATATATATATATATATATATATATATAATGTGCCTCTCTGTCTTATTCTTTGATATTAATTGCTCCTTCTAACATAACATTATATATATAATGAGCCCACCTAATACGTGTATTTCAAGGAAGTGCAAATAGGCTGAGATTTCTTAGAAAATATAAATGGGCCTGATTGACGCGAAATTATTTGTTCACCCAGCCCAGCAAATGGACTATACATTCTAGAAAACATGGGTTAAATATATGCCACATTTTTGCAGGCTGACATGTGGGCCAATAGGTCAAAGCCTACGCAGGGCGCTGTCAACTTGGTCAACAAATGATTGTGTCATCCATAGCCATTGGATTTATATCCAATGGCCGGCATGCACCTTCAATCTCTCATCTTCTTCCTCCAAGGTCGCTGGGACCGCCTGGTCCGGCCTCCGGCGGCTAGCGGCTCTGCTTAGCACGCATCGCTGCGAAGCGCTACCCCACCGCCGACCAGGCTATCCCTCCACCCCTCGACACCTCCTGTTATTCTCCACAGACCACAGCCCCACGCCGCAACAGAACCAGTTATAACCCTTCTCCTCCTCTCAATCTGCGAATCCACTGCCGCGTTTTCCCATCTCCGAGTCGTTCCCGTCCAAGGGCCTGCGCCGTCGTCCACCGCCTCGCTGCGTTCGGTGCGGCGTGGTCAACAAGCGAAGTCATCGGAAGAGGACTGTATGTGGAGGGCTCGGAGGTTGGGACCCACGAGGTCCATGGTGCGCACGCAGGAAAGTTCCTCCTTATTAAGCTGAAAAATGTTTCCTCCACGGCAGCTGGGACCCACCGGCTGTATCTTATACGGAAGGAAGTGCCTCCTTGTTTTATGAAAAATTATTCATCCGTTGACAGTGGGACCCATCAGATTTGGTGACTAACTTGTGGGCCTACTAAGCGGGCGATGTGCGCGCGGCTTTGTCAACAATCAACAAATGATTCTAGCAAGCTGGACCGTTGGATGTTAATCCAACAGCCGTGCTCCTTCTCAACCTCTGTTCTTGCTCCTGTCTCCGTGGCGGCACCACGGCTTGTCTTGCCGCACACGAACCGATGAAGTTTCCCTCCTCTCCATCTGCGACTCCACTGCCCGTCTTCCCCATCTCCGGTCGTTCCGATGCAGGTGCGCTTCGGCGCGGTGTGGTCAACGTGGTCAACAACCGAGAGTCATCGGAAGATGACTATCGTGAAGGCGGCGGTGGGGGCGCACCACGCCCATGGGCGCATGCATGCAAAGGAACGCGGCGAGGTCAGCGTGGTCAAGGCGACTTCCATCGAAAGTATCTTTGTCGTGGAGAGTCTCGGCTGGGTCCACGGCGCAGCAAGTAAGTGCCTCCTTATTACGCGAAAATAATGATTCCTCAAGCGGCAGCGGGACCCTTTGGGCGAGCCACCGTATTTTGCAAAAAAACATTTGCCCCCGACTGCTGGGACCCACTGACGGGCCACCGTATTTCGTGAAAAAACGCTCCCCATTGTCATTTCGGACCCACGGAAGTGCCTCCTTATTACACAAAAAAATGAATACTCCCCACTAGCTGGGACCCACCTTGGTGGGAGGCTGACTTGTGGGCCTACTAAGTTGGCGGGGGGCGAAGGGCTTTGTCAACTTAGTCAATATGAGCGATTCTAGCTCCAAAGACCGTCGATGTCCATCCAACGGCCTTAGTGCTTCTTCAACCTCTGGTCTTCTTGCTCCGGCCGCCCAAAGCAGCGCCGATGGTCGTGCCTGCATGCTCCTGGCGGCTGTGATCCGGCGGCCTCGCCGCCCCTACTACTCCCGCTGGCCTCCTCTGCGGACCCACCGCCTATTCCCACGGCTGGCGGGCCTGCGGCGGCAGCAGCCTCACACCGCAGCCGAACGGTGAACCCTCGTACTCCTCTCGCGCGGGCTTCCACTACCGCATCTTCCCGGCTCTGCGTCGTCCCTTCCTAGGCCTCGCCGTCGTCCACCGCCGTGGTGCTCTCCAGCAGCATGGTCAACGTGATCAAGGCGACTTCCATCGGAAGAGTCTTGTCGTGGAGAGGCCGACAGTGGGTCCACGGCCACAGCCCAGTTTTTGTGATTTTCCAAGTAAGTCGCTTTGTCGGGCTGTTGGGCTGCAAATCTTTCAAGACGAGGAGAGCTTTCATTCGGCTGGCGAGAAAATGGCCCATCGATAATGAGAAATGGGTTGTACATTTTAAACACATCAAACCGGCAATTAGTTTCAAATATCTTTTTTTCATTTGAGATTTTAAATTACATTAATTTTTATGCGTGGAGAATTTGTTGGATTTTATATTGATATACATTTATTTTTAAAATCAGTTTGAATGTGAGTCGAAATTTTGGGATTAAATACAGTTCGGACCACACCAAATATGCAAAATTTTGTATAATTTTTAACCGTGGCCACAATATGGGCTGTAATGCTAACAAAAGAATATGGGCTCAAAAACCTTAATAATTAGCAAATGGGCTGTAAATTATTAGAAATAATGGCAGATGGGTTGTATGTTGTTTTCCACAGATTTGAGGCTTTCCTAAAAAAGGTTGGCCTTTAGCGGTGATTGTTGGATGGCCATCCAACGGCCGTCGTCTTCTTCAATCTCTGCTCTTCTTGCTCCGGCCGCTCAAACAAGCGCCAAGGGACTGCTGCTCCCTCCTCCCATGATCCGACTCTGCTACCACGCAGACCTCACTGCCCCACCGTACTCCCATCGCTGGCCTAGCCATCCCTCTACTCACCCACACCTGTTGTTATTCTCCGGTGACGGCAGACGAACCAGTAAACCCTCGTACGGTCATACTCCCCTCCGCGTGGGAAACAACTGCCGAGTCTTCCCTGCCTCCGTGTCGTTCCCTTCCTAGGCCTCGCCGTCGTCCACCGCCCTGGTGCTCTCGGCGCGGCTTGGTCAACGTGGTCAACGACCGACATGCATCTGAAGTGGACTGTATGTGGAGAGGCCGACAGCTGGGTCCACGGCCGCACGCAAGGAAATGCCTCCTTATTATGCGCAAAATAATGATTCCTCCACCTGACATCAGGGACCCACCGAAAGGGCCTCTGTATTTCACGAAAAAATGTTACCGCCGCTGACAGCTCAGACCCACCAGCTATATATTCGCACGCAAGGAAGTTCCTCCTTATTACGCACAAAAAAATGAATACTCCCCCTGTTAGCTGGGACCCAGTATAGTGGTAGGCTGACTTGTGGGCCTACTAAGTTGACGGGGACGGAGAGCTTTGTCAACTTAGTCAATATGCACGATTCTAGCTCCAGCCGTACGATGTCCATCCAACGGTCGTAGTGCTTCTTCAACCTCTGGTCTTCTTGCTCCAGCCGCCCAAACCAGCGCCGGTCGTGCCTCGTGCTCCTGCCTCCCGTCGCTGGGTGCGATACGGCGGAGGCCTCACCGCCCCCTACTACTCCCACCACTGGCCAGGCCATCCGTCTACTCACCCACACCCCCTGTTATTCTGCGGCGACGGCAGCCTCACACCGCAGCGAAGCAGTGAACCCTCGTACTCCTCTACGCGTGGGCATCCACTGCCGAGTCTTCCCCGGCTCCGCGTCGTCCCCTTCCTAGGCCTCGCTGTCGTCCACCGCCCTGGTGCTCTCGGCGCGGCGTGGTCAACATGATCAAGGAACGACTTCCATCGGACGTGGACTGTACGTGGAGAGGCTGACAGCTGGGTCCATGGCTGCAGCAAGGAAGTGCCTCCTTATTACATGCAAAATAATTATTCCTCCACCTGACAGCGGGGACCCATCGGACGGTCCACCGTATTTTGTGAAAAAAACGTTTGCCCCTGTCTGCTGGGACCCACCAGCTACATCTTCGCACACAAGGAAGTGCGTCCGGGCAAAAAAAATGATTCGCTTCGCGGATCGCTGGGACCCACCAGCTACATCTTCGCAGCAAGGAAGTGCGTGATGCTTGGGACCCACCTGGTCGTGAGTGTGCGTGGCGTTGTCATTCTGGTCGCGAACGATACGCGTATATATATCTTGGTGGATGTAGAGGCGCGCGCGTGTCGTAGTAGGCGCGTGCGTGTCGTAGTAGAGCGTGCACGTAGCATGTACACGCGTCGTCTGGCGGCGGGTGCAAGAAAGAAAATACGGCCACGTATGTGTACATACGGGCGGGATCTCGAACGCCTACTCGCGCATACGAACGGCCAGGGCTCGTGTACATGGCTGGGTTGGAACGGAGAAACAGCGTCGTCGTCATGTTCATGGGGAGGCAACGGAATGCGTCGTGTTCATGGGGAGGCAACGGAAAGCGTCGTGTTCATCGGGAGGCAACGGAACGCGTGGGAGCACTGGGTCGGAACGGAATGCGTGGTCGTGTTCATCAGGAGGGCTTGGACGGAACAGGTGATGGAAACGAGGCCTGGCGTACCGCACATCGGAGGAAACAGACCTCCTACGTTCGGAACGGGGTCCTGTTGATCGGGAGGGGTCTGGCGTACCGCAAAATGGAGGAAACGGACCTCCTACGGTCGAAACGGGGGTCCTGTTGATCGGGAGGGGTCTGGCGTACCGCAAAACGGACGAAACGGACCTCCTATGATCGAAACAGGGGTCCTGTTGATCGGGAGGGGTGTGGCGTACCGCAAAACGAACGAAACGGACTTGTGTTGGAGCACTACGGTCAAAACGGGGGTCCTATTCATCGGGAGGGGTGTGGCGTACCGCAAAACGGGACTCCATGGGATATTGTTCATCTCCACCGTCGACCTCCTCCAGCCTCCACGGGCTCCTGTTCATGCAGCCTCCACCGCGCTACTCCACCGCTCTTGTTCAACCACCCCTCCACCGTCTCATCGCTCATCCAGCCCTCCACACCACGGGTCTGTTCAACCACCCTCCACGGGCACCCTCCACCGTCTACTCTTCATCCAGCCCTCCACCACACCACGGGTCCTGTTCATCCAGAGGCAACGCCACCGCTCCTTGCTCATCAACCCCCCGCAACGCTCACTTTGTCATCCCAGAGGCAGCATCGATCGGCTTGATTAGCAGCGATGGCGAAGAATCGCTCGATTGGGTTGATTAACAGCCATCGATCAATCGCTTCGGGTTCGATGAACGCGTAGCTGCGGTGCAATCACTCGGGTTGATTAGAGCCCAACGCCTACGCACACACAGCAGCGTCACGTGTCACGAGAAAGCGCGCATCGCTCAGCCCCGACCTCCCACCGTGAATCGGAACTCCCGAAATTTTCCTCCCCTTGCTTCTACCACGGTTTTTCCGTCTTGGGCGGCCCAAAGAATGTCATGCAGCTGCGTCTCCGGCCCGCCCAGAGGAAAAGCCCATTTTCATCATGATTTTTGTCATAGAAGTAGGAGCCCACCACATCTATGATGATACCGGGTTTTGTCACAATTATCGTCATAGAACTGGCATATGTATGACAGAAAAAAAATTCGTTCGGCCCAAAATGTCACGGATGTGTCTTTTTTTGTAGTGATACATGATCATGCCTAGATATTATCATAATTATGCACATTTCTATCAATTGCTCGACAGTAATTTGTTCACCCACCGAAATAATTATGCTATGTTGAGAGAAGCCACTAGTGAAACCTATGCCCCTTGGGTCTATTTTCCATCATATAAGTTTCCAATCTATTTTTACTTTGCAATCTTTACTTTTAATCTTTATCATAAAAATACCAAAAATATTATCTTATCATCTCTATCAGATCTCACTTTTGCAAGTGGCCGTGAAGGGATTGACAACCCCTTTATCGCGTTGGTTGCAAGGTTCTTATTTGTTTGTGTAGGTACAAGGGACTTGCATGTGGCCTCCTACTGGATTGATACCTTGGTTCTCAAAAACTAAGGGAAATACTTACGCTACTTTGCTGCATCACCCTTTCCTCTTCAAGGGAAAACCAAGAACGCTCAAGAGGTAGCAAGCTCTCCCTCGACACTCAGCTGGATCTAGAGTTTGTGGGACGCCACCGAGCTGAACGTGTGCATATCACGGAGGTGGCGTACTAGGATCGGTCAGATCGTGAAGACGTACGATTACATCAACCGCGTTGTCATAACGCTTCCGCTTTCGGTCTACGAGGGTACGTGGACAACACTCTCCCCTCTCGTTGCTATGCATCACCTAGATGGATCTTGCGTGTGCGTAGGATTTTTTTGAAATTACTGCGTTCCCCAACAGTTCGTGGACGTACTCGGCCTACATTGGTGACCATTGGTCAGTCTCACTTATCTCTACATCTCAACATGTACATCAACATCTGCATCTACGTCTAAACTACATCTACATCTACATCTATATCTACATATACATATACAACAAGTTTTAAACATGAGACCAGCCATTTTCTTACATGACACGACCAGCCTGTATCGCTTCTTGCTCCTCGTCTCTCTCAAAGTGCGTCCAGCAGGCGATTTTGACGTCGATTGAGGTCGGTTCGCTCACACTCGGTCCCACATGTTATAAATCTAAAAAGAATACTCTGACCAGCAGACTATTGAAAAAAGTATATTTTTCACCCTTAAATGTAAGTTGATGAACAAATAACCCCCCCCCCCCAAAGTCAATTTTGGTACGATTTTTACCCTCAAATCTCTAAAACCGGGTATATCACCCCCTTGAGCGGTTTTAGTGTCCACATGTTAGAGTTTAGGCGGTTTTGATTGTTGACTAGAAATTGACTAATTATTTACACTAATGAAATGGCAACGACGCCGTCGGAAGCCGCGGATGTCGTCGGAGATGTACCCAATGGACCCCGACCTTCCCTACGAGGAGAGGAGATCATGAGGGTGCCTTTGAAGCTCAAGGGGTCATCGGGCTACCTCGTCGGCTCGTCGCCCACCTACCTCTGGTCCTCCCAGAGCCTCTATCATTGTCGCGCAACTCACGGTGGCGCTCATTTGCAGGTGGGCGCTGCTAGCTAGGAGACATAGTTGAGTTAATCGAGCCCTACTTGAAAATCAATTGTGTCCTTGGCCTAAGCTCCGCCACTACTAGAAGAAAACTCCTGTAGAGGAGGTCGATGAGAGGCAGCACCGTGCTACCTACATTGGTCGTTTGATTCATAGGATAGAATGATATAAGATTTTTTTCCCATGTAATCATGTGTTAATTGGCAATCTAGCATCCACCCAACTTTTTTTCACTTCCTTTGTTTTTCCTATGTCAAACACGCTGTTTTTTTAGGGGAACACTGTGTTAATGCTATGGGATTCAAGTGGACATGCCACTCCAATCCTTTATTTTTCTTTACGAAGAGAGTACTTGCTGTTGCGAGAGCACTGTGTTAATGATGTGTCGCTGCAAGAGCCACCTATATTAATTATCCGTGCAGTAGTTCATTTAGTAGTACTAGGTTAGTTGGTGACCTTGCGCTTGACTCTTCTCCTCTTCCGGAAGTCGTACAATAATGATGGTACTACAGTAGTACTTCTGGCAATCTGACACCAAATGAACTGCTGCAACCGGTGGACGTGCAGCAGTTCATTTGGTGTCAGATTGCCAGCAGCTCATTCGACTTCTGGAAGAGGCGAAGAACCAAGCGCAAGGTCGAACATTAAATAGTGGGGAGTAACTTATACTAATTACCAAGGAGGACGGGAAAACGAGAGAACTTAATGTTTATTTGCTAATTAATAGAATTGCATGCAATGAACTAACCACTGCATGTCGTGTTTGGTAGTCTCAAGTCATTAAAATCATGCACACCCACATCACTTATTGGTTGATATGTCAAGAAACAAGAAACGAGGTAGAAGTTAATGCACCACGCCTAAGTGTTTTGGGATTATTTGGTTTTCGTAAGATGACTTACACACCTAGACGGAGGGAGTACTACTAGTTGGCATGCATGATACTACTTATAATACTCCCATTACAACCAGCCTGGTAGAATTGAAATACCTAATCTAAATGTTCGCCGCCCGATCTCTTTGTCCTCCTCCAGCATCCGGCAGAAGAAGAATAGTGCAAGACACCGGTAGTATTCGTCGGCGTCGCCTCGGCGGTGGCCTTCATGGGATACAATCGGTGCAGGCCTCGCGTGTTCTACTTCTCCTTGATGATGGCGGCGGGTGGAGACGTGTTGCCTGTCACCTCGTCGACATCCGTGTAGCTCCATCACCTCGTCGACATCCGCGGTGGCTTCTTTCTCTACCTGCATGTCGCGGCTACGCGCGCCTCGACGGTGGATGGCGCAGTCGCAGACACTGGAGGCGTTGTACGACGCCGCGGTGTCGAGGGCAGCAATGATGCCCATGCCATCGTGCTCCCCGACAAGCCGGCGTGGAGCAAGTCGGCACTCTTCCTCGAACTGTATTGGAGAGGCCAGCTGCGGAACCACGCGCTGGCTTAGTGCGGCAACTGCCTCCGACGGGCTAGGCGAGGTAGGTGGAGAAGCGAGCTGCCTCGCTCGTAACTGCCGGGCTCGGCGGGCCACCCAGACGGCTTTTATGCCAGAGAACTGCTCTTCCTGATCGTTGGATGCCACAGAAAGAGTGGACAAAATGGTGGAAGGAGGAGCTTGGCCAGCGTCCTGCTCCTGAACGGACGTGTGTGGCCGGAGTTGGTTTCTCGCATTCCACGCGGGTTTAAATGTAGGTTTTTTAATGCGGCGAGGAGGCGGGTACAACTGGGTGTGTAGCAGGCGGCGCCCTGGGCCGGCGCGCCGCTTCAAATGGCGGACGCAGTGAGAGGTCGCGTCCGCCCTGACCCCTTGACCGTGGACCCTAACGGTGTTTGTCACCTTGTGTTCAGATCTGAGATGCCACATGTACCAGATGTATGACTCCAAGCTCAACCACCGTGATGCAAGAGGTGTGAGCCGAGGAACACTGTTGGAGACACCCCCCTCAGACTATTCACAATGGGTAGTAACATAGACTAGTGACATGCTCATGTTACTAGTCTATGTTAGTACCTCTATAGTAGCATATGTGTGGTAACATGCATCACTTCATTTATTAGGCTATAGACAGATCTTGCCCTGATATGTGTGATGTTACTCATACTCCTACTACTAGCAACTAGCTATGTTACTACTTTCCTCTCTTTCTTCATTTATTGCTTGCCACATCATCTACTTTATCTAGATATGTGTGATGTTACTACCTATGTTGGGTAGTCTCATAATTTTCCCCGTCATCATCTAAGTCCTAGAAGATCTCACCCACATCATCATTAGGCATGCAGCCGCCTTCATAGACAACGTGCACAGAAGGAGTAGAGGCGGCTAGGGACACTACGTCGTGGTCACTCCGTACGTGCTTGTGTGCGTGCAGCGTGCATGCTTTTCCATCGGTGCTAGCTCTAAGGCCGAGGCTGCGGTCGTCTTCGTCTCCGGCTAGTTGTTGAGCAACAACGGCAAAGAGGTGCTGCAAGAGATGCATAGGCACCGTTGTGTGCGAGATTTGCCGTAGCACGACGAACCGGACGTCGCCGCAGATGGCGCGCGCTTCCACGTAGCTGAGTGTGTGCGCATGCATGTGTTATTCACGTGCATTCTGCGGCCGAGTGTGTGTGCATGCATGTGTTGTGTACATGCGTTGTGTGCTCCATGCTGGGCGCGTATGTGCATGAGTTGGATCGGCATGAGTTAGTGCGTTGGCGTGTGTAGATGCGTGGCTCCATGCATCCTATACATGCGTGGCTTCTTGCGTGGTTATCAATATAAACTATAAAATATCTTCAACTTAGAATCCTGATGTATCGTCTCTAGTGGTTAGCGAAGAGTTCATGTTCTTTAATTTGTTTATAGGTGGGCAGGCGACAAAAAATAGGGGAAAACGCGCAAGGTTCCTTGCAGATGCTCCACCGTGAGGTTCTTGCTCATTCTCGGTCATCGGGAATCTATGTTCTTCCACTTTTTTTACGTGAGCTTTGTTCACGCGAGACATCTAGCATCAAGGTGCACCTGTCATGCAAGAAAATGGAGATAATCAGATAAGCAGTGCGTAAGTGAGTCCTGCTTTGATGGCACCTACTACGCAATATTTTTTTCTCCTCGATGGCACGTGAATAGTGCATGTACTCAACGGCGGAGCACGGGATGGTAGCCATGGCATGGTCAGCCCTTTATTCGAGAGAGTGCATACTAAATATCTTTGATGTGTCCCGTCAACTCGCAGAACGACGAGAAGCTTGCTTACTACACCTTCTCCCGTGCCAACGCGTGCCTAGCTATATGTGGATTCCTAGACAAATAGAATAAATGTGAAGAAAGAGAAAGAGAGAAGGTTGGAAAAGTAGTAATGTTATAGCCAACCTTGTAGCCCACACTACTATATGAGCGACTATAAATGATGGCTATACATGACATGGCAGTTTCTTATAGCCATTAGCTGGCTATACTATTAACCATGCTCTTAGGCTGGTCATAGTGGGGAGTAACTTATACTAGTGTCATGCATATGACACTAGTCTAAGTTACTACTACCTCCATAATGCAAAGTAACATAGTAGTAGTGTCATACTAGTTGGCTTCATTTATTACCTTGTAGACTCATCCTCTCTTGGAAAGCGCTATGCTACAGTAACATATTATGTTACTCTAAACACATCTCTCCCCATTAAATACATGCCACATAAACAAACTTTTCTTGGACTGCGCTATGTTACTACCTATGTTACTCCCACTATGACCAACCTTAGTAGGTGACCTTGCGCTTGGCTCTTCGCCTCTTCTGAAAGTCGAATGAACTGCTGGCAATCTGACACCAAATGAACTGTTGCACGTCCACTACTTGTAAGCAAAAGTTTCTCCTCGTGCTGCGAGACACCGCGCTTGCATTGGCGAGGGAGAAGGCATAGTAAGCAAGCTTCTCATCATTCTGCGAATTGCCGCATGTTGGAAAAAGGATGAACAAAGCTCACGTCAAAAAAGAGAGTGGAAGAACATAGATTCCTGATGACCGAGAAGGAGGAAGGAACCTCGTGGTGGAGCGTATGCACTCATAATATTTTATATTATTCGGCGATATAAAATCAACCAATCATCTCCACAGTAGAACGGAAGAGTACGAAACACGGCAGCCCAGTGTAGTTACATCATACTACATGGCTAACCCACGCTATCACCATATTTCTTGGCCTCCGTGTGACACCTAGCTCTAGCAATCCAGCAGCCCATATCGCTTCTCACTCCTCGTCTCTCTCAAAGTGCGGGAGGCTGGCGTTTTTGCCGTCTATTGAGGTCGGTTAACTCATCACATGTTAGTGACATGCCAAGAGCATTCTAAAAAATTTACTGTACTATATTGTTATGCCAAGAAGAGGAAGCGCTTTGACTAACGGACCAAACGAGACAGGTGTGTCGTGCCGTGAGTGGGTCCAGTTTCTCGTTTTGAACTTGTTTGGTGTAGTAGTAACACTTGGTTTTGACTATTGATAAGATTTTATATAGGGCCTAATGTATTCTTCGAGGATGCATTTGACTATTGATAAGATTTTATATAATTTGAAAATTATATCATTAGAAGATCCTTTCACGTTCTGTTTAAAAAAAAGATCCTTTCACGTATGAATTTGACTGTATGCTTTCATCAAGTTGCATGTCCTATACTGCTCCTGTTTGTATACTCTAACTTAGCTAGAGGTTAGACTAACACATGACTAACCTTGAACTAACTATAGCCAAGGAGGTGTTTGGGTGACAAGGTTAGATTGACAATAAATGCACTTGATGGAGAGAGAAAAGTGATTTTTCAGTGGGCAGAATGAGAACTATCTCCAATTAGCACCTCTTGGGTGGGATAGTTTTTTTGGTGGGTTTGGTGCAACTTGCTCCAATTTAACCCTCATGCTTGGATACTTTAGGGCTATTTGAGCCCCAACTAGCTCAAACTAACTCTAACCCATGGATCCAAACATGGCCAAAGTTAGTCTCAGAAAACGCATTAAGCCCTATATACATGGACAGACAGAGTACATGATACTAGCAAATGCTCACCATTAGTAGTAGTTCATTGGTTGGTTTCGGTTTTTGATTCAGTTTCTATGCTGCTACCGTCCAATAATCGCGTGTGGTTGTTTCTAGAGTAAAAAAATAGAGGTACTAGTACTTACTGTGGGAAAGGTGAAGTGATGGTTGCTTAGCCTGAGCAACTTATTACTCTAGGAATATGAGAGTACCAGCGGATTCAAGGAACAGAGAAATGATGGTTGCTTCATCCGAGCAACTTACTGTGGCGAAGGTGGGGCTCTGTGATTTGACTGCTCACTAGTCATTACTCTCGCGGTATAACGACCGGGTGAATCTTTCCCTGCAGTTGTGCACTCAATATTGCTGCATGGCAGGTGGAGCCGGATGAAGGTTGTCCCACATGTCGGCGAAACAAAGTTGAATTGTTTCTGGCATTGCTATCAATCCTTCAGGATTTGTTTATATGTACGCATAATTTTAATGAAATTGTATTGTGATGCTATGAAGGTTTCAACTTTGGTTCCCGTAGGAAAAAAAGGTTTCAACTTAGGATTCATGTGTCCTCTTGCCTCAAGATTATCTTGTTACAACATTCCATCAAATCCAAATGAAACTACCATGGCTGCTAATGCATCTCAATGGTTCGCAGATCAGCGCCAATATTCACATCACAATTGAAGACAAAGTTGTGAGAAAGTATACAAATAAAGAAAAATATATAATTGATCGATGATGTTCGTAGGCATGGCTCCATTTCCTGGGCACAGTGTTCATTGCTTGGCAGCTAGTTTCACCCAGCTTTGTAGCCAAAAAAGAGGTGTATGGAGGACACCACAATCCGATCATATTGTGCAGCTCCACTAAAATCAAGCTGACCATCCCTGTTTGCAAAGATATCCAGTTAGTGTGATTACAATAATAGTGGAACTAGATGATGAAACATAACACACACAAATAGAAGCCGATCACCTCTGCGATCTCTCTTTAGGACTAACTACTTGTTGGAGAATATTAGGCACGGAGTTGGATGAGGAGGATACCAAAACCAATCCCTTTCTTAAGTCCCACAGAAATGTAAAAATGTTGCCCGTGTGACATTTTGGTGGAACTGCACAAAACACTCTTAAGAAAAAAGTGATTTGTGCAGTTCACCAAAAGGTCGCAATAGCAACGAGGTGAAATGGATAACCCTGTTTGCAAAAGGAGGTAGAAAGGAAACAATTACTTCCCAATAACAGGAGTTGAAGACACATATGCCGACAAAAAAGAAGCATATTCCATGTAATAACAGAAAAATAGCAGCATGGTGGTTTATCAAAAATGGTTTGAGGACGAGATTGCAAGATGGAAAGTACGTCGGCCGAGATACGTTTTAAGCAAACAACTAAAGAATATCCACATGCAGCAACGTGGGAAGATGGGCAGTGGAGCAAGGCCGGAGGAAGTTGTACCTCAGGGTCGTCGGGATGTTACTAGGAGGGTGCCGGCGGCTGGGATCTGCCCATACTGCGGCAGCGAGCAAGTGGCGAAGGCCCTACCACACGGGAGTTTGGTCAGAGAGAACGGCGGGTACCATAGATTGGGACGTGCTGCCTCAACGCCGTCAAATGGAGAAACGATGCACATCCTCCTTTTCCGCCGGCGGACGGGATGCGGCCGGATCACTAACCAACGGTGGGAGAGAGAGGCCACCGCCGCCTTGTGTGAGATGGTGTGATGAGAGACAAACCCGGCAGGCAGGCTCCCTTGTATATAGTGGAGCGGATTTTTCCATTTTCCCCATGGCAATCGTTTTATATTCTGTACGTGCCATTGAGGAATATATAACTTTATTTGATACTAATGCGTCAAGTAAAACTTTGTTCCGTCTAGGCATGGTACCCGACCCTCCTTCGAGTAAACAATCGCTACACGCGTCAAATTATCACGTGGGATGCCTTTTCATACAGAAACGAACTCCACTGTGTACCCGCGCGGGTGTGGCCAGGAACGAGACATGAGTACGTGCGTCCTGCGTGCACCTCTTCTTTAGGTGCAGGTACGTACGTGGGTGGGTGTGAGAGAGATGGTTTGTGCAAAACAGAGGCAATGTGTCGATGATATCTCAAACAAAAAACGAAACATATGGAATGTGTGTGAAATAGAGTCATGGATATATCATATATAGAGGGAGCGATCCACGAGAAGAGAGTGGAGGGATCATCGACGTGAGATATTGATAGAATCGAAAACAGGGATGAAGTGTGTGGCTGCGTGATCGATAAAGAGTGCCATCGAATTTGTGTTTGCCCACGTCAAAGATATAGGGCGGCTGGCCTACTGGAAGTTGAGAGGGCAGAGGTGCAGTTTTTCTCTGTGGCATGGATACCTACCTACAACGTTCGACTATCGGTGTGGGGGGGGGGGAGACCTAACTATAGAGAGGTAGATCGACTAGTATATGTGTGGAGAAGGAGAGAGACCTAGCTATGTATTGAGGGAGATCGATCGGCATCCATGGATATGTGTAGCAGAGGAATAGGTTGGGAGAAAGATGCTACCTCTTGAGCATGCGTTGGTTTTCCCTTAAAGAGGAAAGGGTGATGCAGCAAAGTAGCGTAAGTATTTCCCTCGGTTTTTTAGAACCAAGGTATCAATCCAGTAGGAGGCCACACGCAAGTCCCTCGCTACCTACACAAACAAATGAGAACCTTGCAACCAACGCGGTAAAGGGGTTGTCAATCCCTTCACGGCCACTTACAAAAGTGAGATCTGATAGAGATGATAAGATAATATTTTTGGTATTTTTATGATAAAGATTAAAAGTAAAGATTGCAAAATAAATGGCGACAGAAATAGCTAGTTGACGGGAGATTAATATGATGGAAAATAGACCCGGGGGCCATAGGTTTCACTAGTGGCTTCTCTCAAGATAGCATAAGTATCACGGTGGGTGAACAAATTATTGTTGAGCAATCGATAGAAAACTGCATAGTTATGAGAATATCTAGGCATGATCATGTATATAAGCATCACGTCCGCGACAAGTAGACCGAAACGATTCTGCATTTACTACTATTACTCCACACATCGACCGCTATCCAGCATGCATCTAGAGTATTAAGTTCATAAGAACAGAGTAACACATCAGGAAAGATGACATGATGTAAAGGGATAAACTCAAGCAATATGATATAAACCCCACCTTTTTATCCTCGATGGGAACAATACAATACGTGCCTTGCTGCCCCTGCTGTCACTGGGAAAGGACACCTCAAGATTGAACCCAAAGCTAAGCACTTATCCCATTGCGAGAAAGATCAATCTAGTAGGCCAGACCAAACTGATAATTTGAAGAGACTTGCAAAGATAACAAATCATACATAAAAGAATTCAGAGGAGATTCAAATATTGTTCATAGATAATCTTGATCATAAACCCACAATTCATCGGATCTCGACAACCACACCGCAAAAAGAGTTACATCGAATAGATCTCCAAGAAGATCGAGGTGAACTTTGTATTGAGATCCAAAGAGAGAGAAGAATCCATCTAGCTAATAACTATGGACCCGAAGGTCTGAGGTAAAGTACTCACACATCATCGGAGAGGCTATGGTGTTGATGTAGAAGCCCTCCGTGATTGATTCCCCTCCGGCGGAGCACCGGAAAAGGCCCCAAGATGGGATCTCACGTGTACAGAAGGTTGTGGCGGTGGAAATAGGGTTTCGTGGTGCTCCTGGAAGGTTTCGGGGTATATGGGTATATATAGGAGGAAGAAGTAGGTCGGTGGAGCTGCGAGGGGCCCACGAGGGTGGGGGCGCGCCTCCCTGCCTCGTGGCCTCCTTGCTTCTTTCTTGACGTCCACTCCAAGTCCTCTGGATCATGTTTGTTCCGAAAATAACTCTCCCGAAGGTTTCATTCCGTTTGGACTCCGTTTGATCTTCCTTTTCTGCGACACACTAAAATAGACAAAAAAACAGCAATTTGCACTGGGCCTTGGGTTAATAGGTTAGTCCCAAAATAATATAAAAAGGTATATTAAATCCCATTAAACATCCAAAACAGATAATATAATAGCATGGAACAATCAAAGATTATAGATACGTTGGAGACGTATCAAGCATCCCCAAGCTTAATTCCTGCTCGTCCTTGAGTAGGTAAATGATAAAAACAGAATTTTTGATGTGGAATGCTACCTAGCATAATTCTCAATGTAATTTTCTTTATTGTGGCATGAATGTTCAGATTCGAAAGATTCAAGACAAAAGTTTAATATTGAAATAAAAATAATAATACTTCAATGTAGCGACCAGACCCGAATGGATCTAGCGCTCTGTGCTCAGTGTCATCCCTGGATCAGTAATGCTGACACCACACAAGATTTCAAGGATTTATAGCGAGTAGCAATCACACACTTATTACATCGTTGTCCACAAGGAACTGAATACAAAATATGGCTTAAGGCCATCTAATAATAACAGCGGAAGGCTTGGAAGATAAGCGAGTCCATCAACTCCAACGGCATCACCGAGTATAGAACCACGACCTAACACCTTACTCATCGTCTCGAAAAGTCATAGCGTGAAAAGTTGCAGCCAGCAACGGGTCAAGACATGGAATATGCTGGCAATGTAACACATAAAGAGCAATGAATGAATAAGCCTATACTACATGCATATTTGGCTGGTGGTAAGGCTCTCGATTACATTTGCATAAAGCTGATTTTTCCCTACATCAAAGGAATAATTTTATTTAACTATCATGGTGGTTGTTAAACATTGAAGATGGTTGACAAGATCCTCAATCCCAATTAAAAAGTACTCATCAAAACCCAATAACTTTTATTTAGAAGTAACATGTTGAGATTCACATGATAATCAAGTACGGATACTCAAATTGTCCATAACCGGGACACGGCTAATCATGATTAGTTTATACACTCTGCAGAGGTTTGCGACTTTTCCCCACAAGACTCGATCGCCTCCGCTTGATTCTCGCACTACATGGTGTTTGAGAAACGGATGACCGAGACATAGTCTTTCAAAAGCGCTAGCACCTTACATGTGGGTAGACCGTACCAACCTATATCCACTACATCAGCTAGCCTACCCGTAAGAGTTCGCACGACTTAGTCAACTACGCCAGAGCCCATAATTGGCTTGTGGCTGCACACGAAGTTTCGGTTTGACAAATCTTATGATCCCTTAGAGCACGGGTGGCGGTCCAAGAAATACAGCAAGTCTGATAGAAACCAGTGCCTCAATCCACCCAGATGTGTGTTAGGTTGCCACCTTAGATAAACCATTAATTAACAATCTCACATCTGTCATGGATATTCACTCACCCAATCCACGCCTACTAGCATAGCATGGCATGAACAAGCAAACGAGAAGTAACTCCCAAGGTTTCATAAGTAAAACAGTAATAGGTACTACCTCAATCTACTTCCCAAACCCACAATTTAATTAGATCCTAATCATGCAAGTGTTTGAGGAATAGATCTAATGCATAAAACTGGGTATGAGAAAGGTATGATCAAAGTGTTACTTGCCTTGCGATGATCCGAGTCCTAGAGATTCAAGTAACAAGCGGCGCACTCGGGTGATCTAACGCAGACAAACAACAAGCATACAATAAGTACTCATCTAATGCACAGGGAAATCTCGAATAAAAGATCTAACCAGAGAGTTCAACTTAAGAACCCTGGTTGCAAAAGAATCGAATCAAAACAAACTCCGAAAGTCGAAACTCGAGAGAGAACGTCTCGGTTTAGCGATCTGAAATTAGGTCAAAATTTCACAGTGGCAAAACTCTGTGAAAGTAGGGTAATCGGAACGGCGGTTTCGTTACGAAACTCCAGGCGCTTGAATCACCTGATTCCGATAAACGAGCGAGAAATAAAACAGTTTTGAAAATCAGATCTGAAATCAAATCAGAAAAATAACGGATTAATTCCGATTAAAAGAAAAACGACGAACGAGTTAAAAAGCGAACGTTCGTTAACAGAACGAATCCAACGAACGCGTTCACTGAAACGAACGGTTCGGTGAACGTCCGTTAATTAAGAAAACCGAAAAAAAATAAAACCAATCTAGGTTTTCTAAAAAAAACCAAACATATATTTTTTTTAAAAAAACCGGATCGGTCCAGGGGATAAAAACCGAATCGGGGCGCGGGGCGGCGGCTACCTCCGGCGGCTCGCGGCGAGGTCCGCTGGGTCCGGCGGGCTCGGGGTCGGGAGGCGAGGGCGCGGGGTTCCCGGCGTCGAGGCGGCGGCGGCGGCGAGGGCGGCGCGGCCCACGGGGGCGGCGGCTTCAGCGCGGGGCGGTGGCGGCGGCTCCGGGGTTGGGGTGAGGAGAGAGGGCCGGGGGGAGGCGGGGGTGGCTTGGGAGGGGGCAAGGGCGAGCTGGGGTCAGGCGGACTCGGGCGGCGGGCGGGCTGCCGTCTTGTGGCGGGAGAGACCCAGCGGAGCGGAGGAGAGAGGGAGATGGGCAGGGGCGGCTGGGCTCTGGCTGGCTGGCTGGCAGGGCTGGGCCTCGGTCCAGGGGGGGCGCGCTGTTTTTTTTTTTTAATAAAATTTAAAACACACAAATAAAATAAATATCAAATGAACTCCAAATTAATTAAAACAAATTTTCTCCGACTGCTAAAAATGAGTCGAACAAAATGAACTTTAAAAACAAAATACATGCATAAAAATTTTAAATGCTCATTTTGCCTAAGCAAAATAAATCTTCCAAAACCAAATTTGGTTTATTTATAATATCTTCATTTTTCCTAATTGTTTGGGAAAGTCATATTATTCCCTCTCAAGATATTTTTTTAGGAAAAACTTTATGAAGATAATTTAAATAATCCAATGATCCTATTTTCAAAATTTGAGAGATCCCAAATATGAAAATTATGAAACTCCCAACTCTCTCGAGGGTCCTTGAGTTGCGTGAAATTTCTAGGATCGGAAAATGCGAGAAAATATGATATACATGATGACCTAATGTATAACATTCCAAATTGAAAATTTGGGATGTTACAAACCTACCCTTAAGATGAATCTAGCCCTCGAGATTCGGGTTAACTAGAAAATAGGTGAGGTGGTCCTTAAGCAAAACTTCCTCTCTTTCCTGGTGGCTTCATCCTCGGTGTGGTGGCTCCACCGAACTTTGCAAAATTTGATAACCTTCTGCGGGTAACTCTGCTGGCATAATCGAGAATCTTAACGGTCTTTCCTCATATGTCAAGTCATCCTTCAACTGAATTGCCTCCGGTGGCACTGTGTCTCTTAACGGTACCTCTGCTATCTCGGGTGACATTTCTTCAATCGAGAAACATGGAATACATCATGAACTCCTGACAGTCCTTCCGCAATTCCAACTTATACGCAACTTCTCCCATGCGTTGCAAAATCTTATATGGTCCAACAAAGCGGGTGCTAACTTTCCTTTAACTCCAAAACGCTTCACTCCTCAAGCGGGGATACTCGAGATATACTCTGTCTCCAACTTCATACTCAATCGCTGCGCTTTGAATCGGCATAGCTCTTACGTGCGACTGGGCTACCTTGAGCCTGTCTCGAATCAACTTAACTTTCTGTTCGACTCCTTAATCAAATCTGGTCCAAACAACCGACGATCTCGGTTTAGTCCCATGACAACGGTGTCCTGCACCTTCTTCCATACAAAGCCTCGAAGGTGCCATCTTTAAGCTGGTTTGGTAATCGTTATTGTAGGAAAATTCTGCATACGGCAAATTATCGTCCCAACTAGATCCATAATCTAGTGCACAAGCTCTCGAATGTCCTCCAAAATCTGATTGACTCTCTCGGTCTGTCCATCGGTCGTGGGTGGAAAGCTGTGCTGAATTCCAATCGGGTTCCCAATGTTTCGTGCAACCGGTTCCAAAATTTCAAGTAAATTGGGTTCCTCTCGTCGATACGATGCTCCTCGAACTCCGTGTAAACACACAATTCTGGTCATGTATATCTTTGCCAACTTAGCACTGCTATAGGTAGTCTTGATTTGGAATGAAATGGGCTACCTTGGTCAAACGGTCGACTATGACCCAAATCGAGTCATATCTGAACGGGTCTTTGGCAAACCTGTGATGAAATCCATGCCTAGTTTATCCCACTTCCATTCGGTATCGGCAATGGTTGTAACAATCCTGCTGGCTTCGATGTTCTCGCCTTTACTTTCGACATACGCCGCAAATTGCTACATACTCCGCAATATCCTTCTTCATTCCGGTCCACCAGAAAATATTCTTCAAATCCAAATACATCTTGGTATTCCCTGGGTGAATCGAATAGGGTGAATCATGGGCTTCTTGTAAAATCAACTTCCTGATCTCCGGGTCATTGGGCACATAAACACGGTCTTCAAACCATAGGGTATCGTGCTCATCCTCACGAAATCCTTTAGCTTTTCCTTTGCTCATTTTCTCCTTTATAGAGGCAACTTCCTTATCTGCCTTTTGGGCTTCTCTGATTTTGTCCATCAGTGTCGACTGAATTTCCAATGTTGCTACATAGCCTCTCGGAACTATTTCCAAACATAGCTCTCGAAGGTCCTCGGCTAACTCATTGGGTATTCCTCCCATCATTAGGGTATTGACGTGGCTCTTTCGGCTCAATGCGTCTGCTACGACATTAGCCTTTCCGGGGTGATAATGCAATCTCATATCGTAATCCTTGATTAGCTCTAACCATCTCCTCTGTCTGAGATTCAATTCCTTCTGTGTGAAGATGTACTTCAAACTCTTGTGATCCGTATATACTTCACAATGATTTCCAATGAGAAAATGTCTCCACGTCTTCAAGGCATGCACAACGGCTGCTAACTCCAAATCATGAGTGGCATAATTCAACTCATGGGGCTTAAGTTGTCGTGAAGCATACTGAAACAACTCTTCCTTCCTACATAAGCACTGCTCCAAGTCCTCGGCGTGAAGCGTCGCAAAACACCTCATAATCCTTAGTTTGATCGCAATATCAAACCGGTGAGGTAACCAATCTTTTCTTCAACTCCTGAAAACTTGCCTCACAGTCCTCAGTCCATATGAATTTGTTTTCCTTCTTCAACAACTCTGTCATAGGCTTTGCAATCCTTGAGAAATTCTCAATGAATCTTCGGTAGTATCCTGCGAGTCCAAGGAAACTCCGAATCTCTCCAACTGTCGTTGGTGCTTCCCATTTGGTTACGGTCTCAACTTTTGTGGGGTCAACTGCTATTCCTTCTCCAGAAATAACATGTCCGAGAAATCCTACTTCCTTTAACCAAAATTCACATTTGCTGAACTTGGCATACAACCGGGTGTTCTCTTAGCTTCTCCAAAACCAATCTCAAATGTTCCTTGTGTTCCTCTTCATTCTTCGAGAAAATCAAAATGTCATCAATGAACACCACGATTTAACTTGTCCAAAAACTCCATAAACACTTTGTTCATCGGGTTCATGAAATAGGCTGGTGCGTTAGTCAGTCAAATGACATAACGGTATACTCATCAGATCCATATCTCGTGGTAAATGCTGTCTTGGGTATGTCTTGCTCCCGAATCTTCAACTGATGGTACCCTGATCGCAAGTCGATCTTAGAAAACACTTTGGCTCCTTGCAAGCGATCAAACAGATCATTTATCATCGGTAGTGGGTACTTGTTCTTGATTGTTACTTCATTCAATCCACGGTAATCAACAACCATTCTCAACGATCCATCCTTCTTCTCCACCAATAAAACGGGTGATCCCCAAGGTGAAGAACTTGGGCGAATAAAACCTTTATCCAATAGTTCCTTAATCTGCTTCTTAATTTCTGCCAAATCCTTTGCGGGCATCCTGTATGGTCGCTTCGATATCGGGCCTGTTCCTGGCAACAGCTCGATCAAAAACTCAATGTCTCTATCCGGCGGCATTCACGCAACTCTTCCGAAATACATCAGATAATCCTTCACCATCGGTACTTCTTCCCGTACCACTCTGTTAAGCAATTAACTTGTGCTCTCCTCGGCTCGTGCCGTGATACATACTTAATCCTTCTTCCTTCTGGTGTGGTGAGCAAAATTGACCTTGTGGTACAATCTATGTTTCCTCCATACTTTGATAACCAATCCATTCCTAATATCACATCCAATCCTTGGGATTCCGGAACTATTAGGTCCGAGGGAAAACATAGTGTCCAATCCTTAATGGCGATCGATCACACCATTTACTAGCCATGTACTCTGCTCCGGTGAGGTTACTAGCATGGGTGACCTAAGGGCTTGGGTTGGTAACTTGTACTTATCCACAAATCCCTTGATATGTATGAATGCGATGCACCAAGATCAAAAAGAACAACTGCAGAAAAGACTTAACCAAAAACTTACCGACATCTTGCATCGGGCTGATCTTCAACCTCCTCCACATCAATGTGGTTCACTTGTCCCCTGTTGAAAGGGTTGGGCTTCTTTCGAGCTTCCATTGCCATTTCCATTCGGCCTTCGGACAGTCATTTGCATAATGCCCGATCTTGCGGCACTTAAAGCAAGTAATGTGACTCAGGTCTACCTTGGATGGTGTAGACGGGTTGGTGCGGTTCTGTCGTTGCTTCCTCCATTCCGCTCCCATTCTTGGTGCCATTATGGTTGTGCGAATTACCTCCTCCATGGGTATGCTGAAACTGAATTCTGATTTAGGGGTATAACGTGGCTTCTGCCGGGATCCCGAGTTATACTTCCCTTGTCCATACTTCCGCTTGCAGTTCTCAATTTGTCTGCTTTCCTCAATCATGAGAGCTCGGTCTACTAACTCCTGGTAGTTATTGAAACTTGCTACCATCAACGGCATCTGAACTCATCATTCAGTCCTTCTAGAAACTTCTCTGTTTAGCTGCATCCGTAGCAACGCTATCCGGGGCATAACGTGCTAGTTTGCTAAAGTCATCCACGATCTTGCCAACAGTCCTTCCTCCTTGGCGTAAGTTGCGAAACTCACGCTTCTTCATGGCCATGGCTCCTGCTGAAACATGGGCTGTCTGAAAAAGCTTGTTGGCTGGTCCCATGTGGCGGTGTCTCACGGATAAGTGGCTGTGAAATTCTCCCACCATGCTGCTGCGGGTCCTTCAAGCTGGTGTGCTGCAAACTTCACTCTTTCACCATCCGTGCATCCTGCAGTAGTCAGCTCCCTTCCTATCTTGCGGAGCCACCATCTGCTACAATAGGCTCGGTGCTCTTTCGAATACACCGCGGGTTCAGTCTAAGGAAGCGAGTCAGATGATCCGCAGGTGGTGGTGGTGGCGGTGGGTTGTTGTTGTTGTTGTTCTGTACCAATGTTTGAATCAGGGTATTCTGCTGCTGGATCAATTGGGTGATCTCTGGCGGGAAAACGAATCCGGGGTCGCGTCTCGGAGGCATCTGAAGGGTTTAGAAAAAGGAGAGAGAGTAGAATAGAATGAGGTCTAAGGGGAAAATCACTACCCAAATGCACATGAGCAAATGCACACAAAATCACTTCATTCAATCAAACAAGGGCTACAACGATCTAACTATCGCAAAAGTGCGTGTACTATAAAGGTTTACATGGAGGGAATACTACTAATATGTGGGGACTTCTACTAATTTGAACCGTGGAAGACTCCATGATGTCTGCTCAACCGTCTTCAAAATCGGGTTCACTTGGATCCGAATCGGTGTCATCGATGTTGATGTAGTCGATTGGGTGTTCGACATACTGGTCTTCATTCCTGAGCGCCAACTTCTTCTTGAGTTCTTCGATCTCGTACTTAAGATCGTTATTGTGTCTTGCCAGAGCTACGATCTCGTCCATGTAGTCCTTGCGTGTAGTCTTTAGTTCTTCTTCCAATTCGATGATCATTTCCTTCGTCTTACGCAACTCCAACATGTCATTGCACATTTGATTCTCCCGGCGTCGAATGTGTTGATTTAACTCTGGATGAATGCTGCAATGGATCTATCCTTCTTGGTGTTGACGACGTCCCGCTTG
Source organism: Aegilops longissima (assembly GCA_021605205.1). Classification (NCBI taxonomy): domain Eukaryota; kingdom Viridiplantae; phylum Streptophyta; class Magnoliopsida; order Poales; family Poaceae; genus Aegilops; species Aegilops longissima. Next base: position 318,096,153 of record CM038676.1, read on the forward strand.
TCATCTCGGCGTCCGCAAATCTGGTAGATGGTGTCCTTGAGATCTTCTTGATAAACTTCTCCAATCGTCCCATGGTGATGTGAGCTGCCATGCTCTTTCCTGACTCCAAGTTGGTGCAATCAAAACACTATCTATAGGCTTGGTGATTGGGGCGAATGTCCTTCCCGAACGTGAGCATGAATCTTCCAGCTCCTCTTGAGCAGAGTGGCGTTGAAAGTCCCGTGAAGCTTGGTAGTCCAATGTTCGGTACTTAGTAACTTCCTTCAAGTGAAATCCAAAAGGTGTGCCTTCATCCGGTTGGGTGTACTTGATCTTCGCGTCCGTCATCCTAAAGAGAGTAGAAAAGATGAGGAGTTAGAAAATGGGAAGAGAGTGATCTATGGCTTTAACTTAGTGGTCGTGTCCTACAACAGCGTGTGCTCGATACCATTCTCTGTGAGCGACCAGACCGAATGGATCTAGCGCTCGTGCTCGGTGTCATCCTGGATCAGAATCTTGACACCACACAAGATTCAAGGATTTATAGCAGAGTAGCAATCACACACTTATTACATCGTTGTCCACAAGGAACTGAATACAAAATATGGCTTAAGGCCATCTAATAATAACAGCGGAAGGCTTGGAAGATAAGCGAGTCCATCAACTCCAACGGCATCACCGAGTATAGAACCACGACCTAACACCTTACTCATCGTCGAAAAGTCTCATAACGTGAAAAGTTGCAGCCAAAAACGGGTCAAGACATGGAATATCTTGCAATGTAACACATAAAGAGCAATGAATGAATAAGCCTATACTACATGCATATTTGGCTGGTGGTAAGGCTCTCTGTTACATTTGCATAAAGCTGATTTTTCCCTACATCAAAGGAATAATTTTATTTAACTATCATGGTGGTTGTTAAACATTGAAGATGGTTGACAAGATCCTCAATCCCAATTAAAAGTACTCATCAAAACCCAATAACTTTTATTTAGAAGTAACATGTTGAGATTCACATGATAATCAAGTACCGGATACTCAAATTGTCCATAACCGGGACACGGCTAATCATGATTAGTTTATACACTCTGCAGAGGTTTATGACTTTTCCCCACAAGACTCGATCGCCTCCGCTTGATTCTCGCACTACATGGTGTTTGAGAAACGGATGACCGAGACATAGTCTTTCAGAAGCGCTAGCACCTTACATGTGGGTAGACCGTACCAACCTATATCCCCTACATCAGCTAGCCTACCCGTAAGAGTTCGCACGACTTAGTCAACTACGCCAGAGCCCATAATTGGCTTGTGGCTGCACACGAAGTTTCGGTTTGACAAATCTTATGATCCCTTAGAGCACGGGTGGCGGTCCAAGAAATCTGAGCAAGTCTGATAGAAACCAGTGCCTCAATCCACCCAGATGTGTGTTAGGTTGCCACCTTAGATAAACCATTAATTAACAATCTCACATCTGTCATGGATATTCACTCACCCAATCCACGTCTACTAGCATAGCATGGCATGAACAAGCAAACGTAGAAGTAACTCCCAAGGTTTCATAAGTAAAACAGGTAATAGGTACTACCTCAATCTACTTCCCAAACCCACAATTTAATTAGATCCTAATCATGCAAGTGTTTGAGGAATAGATCTAATGCATAAAACTGGGTATGAGAAAGGTATGATCAAAGTGTTACTTGCCTTGCTGATGATCCGCGAGTCCTAGAGATTCGAAGTAACAAGCGGCGCACTCCGGGTGATCTAACGCAGACAAACAACAAGCATACAATAAGTACTCATCTAATGCACAGGGAAATCTCGAATAAAAGATCTAACCAGAGAGTTCAACTTAAGAACCCTGGTTGCAAAAGAATCGAATCAAAACAAACTCCGAAAGTCGAAACTCGAGAGAGAACCTCTCGGTTTAGCGATCTGAAATTAGGTCAAAATTTCACAGTGGCAAAACTCTGTGAAAATAGGGTAATCGGAACGGCGGTTTCGTTACGAAACTCCAGGCGCTTGAATCACCTGATTCCGATAAACGAGCGAGAAATAAAACAGTTTTGAAAAATCAGATCTGAAATCAAATCAGAAAAATAACGGATTAATTCCGATTAAAAGAAAAACGACGAACGAGTTAAAAAGCGAACGTTCGTTAACTGAACGTATCCAACGAACGCGTTCACTGAAACGAACGGTTCGGTGAACGTCCGTTAATTAAGAAAACCAAAAAAAAAATAAAACCAATCTAGGTTTTCAAAAAAAAACCAAACATATATTTTTTAAAAAAACCGGATCGGTCCGAGGGGATAAAACCGAATCGGCGGCGCGGGGCGGCGGCTACCTCCGTGACTCTTCACGGCGAGGTCCCAGTGGGTCCGTGGGCTCAAGGGGTCGGGAGGCGAGGGCGGCGGGGTTCCCAAGCGTCGAGGCGGCGCGTCGGCGGGCGAGGGCGGCGGCGGCAATGGCAGCGAGGGCGGGTGGCGGCGGCTCCGTGGGTTGGGGGTGAGAGAGAGGGGCGGGGGCTATTTAAGAGGGGGGAGGCGGGGGTGGCTTGGGAGGGGGCAAGGCGAGCCGGGTCGGGCGGACTCGGGCGGCGGGCAGGCTGCTGCCGTCTTGGCGGCGGAGAGACCGGGAGGAGGGGAGGAGAGGAGATGGGCAGGGGGCGGCTGGGCTGGGCTGGCTGGCTGGGCAGTGGGCCTCGGTCCAGTAGGGCTGCTTTTTTTTTTTAAATAAAATTTAAAACACACAAATAAAATAAATATCAAATGAACTCCAAATTAATTAAAACAAATTTTCTCCGATTCCTAAAAATGAGTCGAACAAAATGAACTTTAAAAACAAAATACATGCATAAAAATTTTAAAATGCTCATTTTTGCCTAAGCAAAATAAATCTTCCAAAACCAAATTTGGTTTATTTATAATATCTTCATTTTTCCTAATTGTTTGGGAAAGTCATATTATTCCCTCTCAAGATATTTTTTTTTAGGAAAAACTTTATGAAGATAATTTAAATAATCCAATGATCCTATTTTCAAAATTTGAGAGATCCCAAATATGAAAATTACGAAACTCCCAACTCTCTCCGAGGGTCCTTGAGTTGCGTGAAATTTCTAGGATCGGAAAATGCGAGAAAATATGATATGCATGATGACCTAATGTATAACATTCCAAATTGAAAATTTGGGATGTTACATTCAAGCATACTAGCAAAGCAATCATGTCTTCTCAAAATAACATGGCCAAACAAAGTTATCCCTACAAAATCATATAGTCTGGCTATGCTCTATCTTCATCACACAAAGTATTTAATCATGCACAACCCCGATGACAAGCCAAGCAATTGTTTCATACTTTTGGTGTTCTCAAACTTTTTCAATCTTCACGCAATACATGAGCGTGAGCCATGGACATAGCACTATAAGTGGAATAGAATGGTGGTTGTGGAGAAGATAATCTCACACCAACTAGGCATATCAACGGGCTATGGAGATGCCCATCAATAGATATCAATGTTAGTGAGTAGGGATTTCCATGCAACGGATGCACTAGAGTTATAAGTGTATGAAAGCTCAACAAGAAACTAAGTGGGTGTGCATCCAACTTGCTTGCTCATGAAGACCTAGGGCAATTTGAGGAAGCCCACATTGGAATATACAAGCCAAGTTCTATAATGTAAAATTCCCACTAGTATATGAAAGTGACAACATAGGAGACTCTCTATCATGAAGATCATGGTGCTACTTTGAAGCACAAGTGTGGAAAAAGGATAGTAACATTGTCCCTTCTCTCTTTTGCTCTCTTTTTTTATTTGGGCCTTTTTCTTTTTTTCTTTTTATGGCCTCTTTTTTTTCTCTTTCTTTTTTTTTATTTTCGTCCGGAGACTCATCCTGACTTGTGGGGGAATCATAGTCTCCATCATCCTTTACTCACTTGGGACAATGCTCTAATAATGATGATCATCACACTTTTATTTACTTGCAACTCAAAAATTACAACTCAGTACTTAGAACAAAATATGACTCTATGTGAATGCCTCCGGCGGTGTACCGGGATATGCAATGAATCAAGAGTGACATGTATGAAAGAATTATAAAGGTGGCTTTGCCACAAATACGATGTCAACTACACGATCATGCAAAGCAATATGACAATGATGGAGCGTGTCATAATAAACGGAACGGTGGCAAGTTGCATGGCAATATATCTCGGAATGGCTATGGAAATGCCATAATAGGTAGGTATGGTGGCTGTTTTGAGGAAGGTATATGGTGGGTGTATGACACCGTGAAAAGGTCTGCGTATTAGAGAGGCTAGCGATGGTGGAAGGGTGAGAGTGCGTATAATCCATGGACTCGACATTAGTCATAAAGAACTCACATACTTATTGCAAAAATCTATTAGTTATCGAAACGAAGTACTACGCGCATGCTCCTAGGGGGATAGATTTGTAGGAAAAGACCATCGCTCGTCCCGGACCGCCACTCATAAGGAAGACAATAAATAAATCATGCTTCGACTTCATCACATAACGGTTCACCATACGTGCACGCTACGGGAATCACAAACTTTAGAACAAGTATTTCTCAAATTCAAAACTACTCAACTAGCATGACTCTAATATCACCATCTTCATATCTCAAAACAATCATCAAGTATCAAACTTCTCATAATATTCAATGCTCTTTATATGATAGTTTTTACTATACCCATCTTGGATGTTCATCATATTAGGACTAATTTTATAGCCAAAGGAAACTACCATGCTGTTCTAAAAGACTCTCAAAATAATATAAGTGAAGCATGAGAGATCAATAATTTCTATAAAATAAAACCACCACCGTGCTCTAAAAGATATAAGTGAAGCACTAGAGCAAAATTATCTAGCTCAAAAGATATAAGTGAAGCACATAGAGTATTCTAATAAATTCCGATCAATGTGTGCCTCTCACAAAAGGTGTGTACATCAAGGATGATTGTGGTGAACTAAAAAGCAAAATCTCAAATCATACAATACGCTCCAAGCAAAACACATATCATGTGGTGAATAAAAATATAGCATCAAGTAAAGAGGGGATGCCTTCCGGGGAATCCCCAAGCTTAGGATTTTGGTTGTCCTTTGATTTTATCTTGGGGTGCCTTGGGCATCCCCAAGCTTAGGACCTTGACACTCCTTGTTCCATAATCCATCAAATCTTTACCCAAAACTTGAAAACTTCACAACACAAAACTTAACAGAAAATCTCATGAGCTCTGTTAGCGAAAGAAAACAAACCACCACCTTAAGGTACTGTAATGAACTCATTCTTTATTTATATTGGTGTTAAACCTACTGTATTCCAACTTCTCTATGGTTAATAATCTCCAATAATAGCCATAGATTCATCAAAATAAGCAAACAACACACGAAAAACAGAATCTGTCAAAAACAGAACAGTTTGTAGTAATCTGTATCAAACGTATACTTCTGGAACTCCAAAATTCTAAAAGAAATTTTTGGACGTGAGGAATTTATCTATTAATCATATGAAAAAATAATCAACTAAATAGCACTCTCCAATAAAAAGTTGTATCTAATCTCGTGAGCGCTAAAGTTTCTGTTTTTTACAGCAAGATCAAAAAGGCTTTACCCAAGTCTTCCCAAAGGTTCTACTTGGCACAAACACTAATTAAAACATGAAAACACATATAAATAGATGCTAGATCAAATATTTATTACTAGACAGAACCAAAAATCAAGAAACAAAAATAAGATTGGGTTGCCTCCCAACAAGCGCTATCGTTTAACGCCCCTAGCTAGGCATTTGTAATTTCGATGATGCTCACATGAAAGTCAAGAATTGAAGCACAAAGAGAACATCATATAGCATGTGAAAAACACATCTAAGTCTAACATACTTCCTATGCATAGGAATCTTATAGGAAAACAAATTATCAGAGCAAGCAAAAACTAGCATATGCAAGGAAGTGGAAAGAAACAATAGCAATCTCAACATAACGAGAGGTAATTTTGTAACATGAAAATTCCTACAACCATATTTTCTCCTCTCATAATAATTACATGTAGGATCATAAGAATTCAACAATGTAGCTATCACAAAACATATTCTTAACACGATCCACATGTATGCAAAGTTGACACTCTTCCAAAATAGTGGGATTAACATTAACTAAAGTCATGACCTCTCCAAACCCACTTTTACCAAAAACTTCATAAGATTGAACATTCTCCAAATATGTGGTATCTAAAGTTGACACTCTTCCAAACCCACTTTCAATATTATTTCAAACACTATTGTCAATCTCATATCCATCATGGGGCTTAAATAAATTTTCAAGAACATAAGAAGAGTCACCCCAATCATGATCATTGCAACAAGTAGTAGACATAGCAAAACTAGCATCCCCAAGCTTAGGGTTTTGCATATTATTAGAACAATTGACGTCAAGAGAATTTATAATAACATCATTGCAATCATGCTTTTGATTCAAGGAACTATCAAGTATGGGTGCAATAGAAATAATCTCATGTTCAACATAAGGAACTATAGCAAATTCATCTCCATAAATATTGGCATCATGGCCATAAGAATAGCAAGCATCATGTTCATCAAGGGATATTTCAATCAAATCATCGGAATCATAATTACCTATAGATTTGTGCATATCATTATTTTCTTCCAAAGCAACAGTCATTCTCTCAATAAATTCCTTAACATAGGCATTATGAGCATAGTTTTCATAGCAATATTTAAGTATGTCGGAATTTTCACATTTGTAGAGAGTAATATCATACTTTTCAATCAAAGAAGCAACTTCATGAGCACCCTTAAAAATGAAAAATTCTTCAATTTGTTCAATATCGTAGTAACTATAAACACCCTTTTCATAAGAAGATAAGATTTCATTATCATTAAACTCACATAGGTAGGGGAGGTGTTTTTTAGGGTTCTTAGAGCAACAAGTAAAATCATAAATTTCACAAAGGTTCGAAGCATAACACAGCAATCTATTTATTTGATCCCATAAGAGTGTCCCTTTTTCAGACAAACGGTGACGCACAAAATGAGCATGCTCATCTAAAGATTTCCCATCAACTAGGCTAGTTGGGGTTTTAGCACGAGCGCATAAGGATCGAAGATGATCCAAGTAGAACACTTTAAGTGGATCCATATCAATAGATTTTTAGCAAGCATAGATGCAAGCAAATAGAAGGCACATGGTAACACAAGCAAACAATAGATCTAGCGAGAAAAAGGCAAACGAAAAAAGAAGGCGAATAAAACGGCAAGGGTGAAGTGAAGGAGAGGAAAACGAGAGGCAAATGGCAAATAATGTAATGCGAGGGATAAGAGTTTGTGATGGGTACTTGGTAAGTCTTGACTTGTGCGTAGACTCCCGGGCAACGGCGCCAGAAATCCTTCTTGCTACCTCTTGAGCATGCGTTGGTTTTCCCTTGAAAAGGAAAGGGTGATGCAGCAAAGTAGCGTAAGTGTTTCCTTGAGTTTTTGAGAACCAAGTTATCAACCCAGTAGGAGGCCACACGCAAGTCCCTCGTACCTACACAAACAAATAAGAACCTTGCAACCAAAGTGATAAAGGGGTTGCCAATCCCTTCACGGCCACTTGCAAAAGTGAGATCTGATAGAGATGATAAGATAATATTTTTGATATTTTTATGATAAAGATTAAAAGTAAATATTTCAAAATAAACGGCAATAGAAATAGCTAGTTGACAGGAGATTAATATGATGGAAAATAGACCCGGGGGCCATAGGTTTCACTAGTGGCTTCTCTCAAGATAGCATAAGTATTACGGTGGGTGAAAAAAATACTGTCGAGCAATTGATAGAAAAGTGCATAGTTATGAGAATATCTAGGCATGATCATGTATATAGGCATCACATCCGCGACAAGTAGACCGAAACGATTCTGCATCTACTACTATTACTCCACACATCGACTGCTATCCAGCATGCATCTAGAGTATTAAGTTCATAAGAACAGAGTAACGCACTAGGCAAGATGACATGATGCAGAGGGATAAACTCAAGCAATATGATATAAACCCTATCTTTTTATCCTTGATGGCAACAATACAATACGTGCCTTGCTGTCACTGGGAAAGGACACCACAAGATTGAACCCAAAGCTAAGCACTTCTCCCATTGCAAGAAAGATCAATCTAGTAGGCCAAACCAAACTGATAATTCGAAGAGACTTGCAAAGATAACAAATCATACATAAAAGAATTCAGAGGAGATTCAAATAATGTTCATAGATAATCTTGATCATAAACCCACAATTCATCGGATCTCGGCAAACACACTGCAAAAAGAGTTACATCGAATAGATCTCCAAGAAGATCGAGGAGAACTTTGTATTGAGATCCAAAGAGAGAGAAGAAGCCATCTAGCTAATAACTATGGACCCGAAGGTCTGAGGTAAACTACTCACACATCATCGGAGAGGCTATGATGTTGATGTAGAAGCCCTCCGTGATCGATTCCCCCTCCGGTGGAGCGCCGGAAAAGGCCCCAAGATGGGATCTCATGGGTACAGAAGGTTGCGGCGGTGGAAATAGGGTTTCGTGGTGCTCCTGGATGGTTTCGGGGTATATGAGTATATATAGGAGGAAGAAGTAGGTCGGTGGAGCTGCCAGGGGTCCACGAGGGTGGGGGGCACGCCCAGAGGGGCAGGCACGCCTCCCTGCCTTGTGGCCTCCTTGCTTCTTTCTTGACGTCCACTCCAAGTCCTCTAGATCACGTTTGTTCCAAAAATAACTCTCCCGAAGGTTTAATTCCGTTTGGACTCCGTTTGATCTTCCTTTTCTGCGGAACACTGAAATAGGCAAAAAAAAATAGCAATTTGCACTGGGCCTTGGGTTAATAGGTTAGTCCCAAAAATAATATAAAAAGGTATATTAAAGCCCATTAAACATCCAAAATAGATAATATAATAGCATGGAACAATCAAAAATGATAGATACGTTGGAGACATATCAAAATACAAAGGTAGAGTGTCGGAGGGTTGGTGGTGGTGTGGCGTCTCACAAATGGGGGGAGAGGCCTGCTAGACAAACGGAGGGTACGAGTGCAATATCAATAAGAGAGGGCCGGGGATGTCTGTCTGTTTACGCACGTGCGTGTGATAGACGGGTCGGGAGGTATGCAAGGATGATGAGGGGAGACGATATGGTTGTGGTAAGCATACAAAACTACATAGGAAGATCAACCGTCGTCTGTCCGAGAAAAAGAGAGACATAACTAGTGAGGTAATTCTATCGGTGCGTGTGGAAAATGAATTACAGTTGACCTGGTTATATGTAGGGAGATCGGTACGTATACAAGCATGCATGTGTTAGAAACAAATAAGGTCCGGAGAGACAGACAGGGGGAGAGGGGTGCAGCTAGGAGGTGGTGCGAGAGGCCTACCATGTTGAGGGGGGAGGATTGTGCGAGTATGAGATCGATGAAAAGAGGGGCGGGAGTGTGCACCTGCATGGAACCGTATTGGACATAGGGGGGCATGGACGGTGAGAAGAGAAGAGGGGAAGTATGTGTTTGTGGTAGGCACACTTGGCTAGAGAGGTATATCGACCGGTTTGTGCCGGAAAGAAGGAGCCGGGGGGCCTACTGTCAGTGTACTAAAGTAGGGGCACTCCTTTGTGCCCCTTTAGTTGTGCACGGGCAGTCAGAGCCGCGCCCACGGCCACGCTAAGCAAGGCAGAGGAGGGAAATCAGGAAGAAGCCAAAGCACATGACGGCCAAGGAAACGCCAAGATCAGGAACACAAGACAACAAAAGGGGCAAGGTGGAGTCCCCCGGCAAGGCCCTTTCCATGGCGGCCTCCGCGTCCCCGGCAAGAGCCTTGTCGAGGCGGCTTTCCCAACACCAACAAAGTGAGCCACCCTTGAGCCCACGGGTTCCAACCCAACCAACTACATTGGAACTAGGGCTCGGGAGGCACCTCCCTGGTGGCATGCAGATCTTTGTCAAGATCATAAACTCATAAGATCACATAAGAACCAGAAGACGGCGACCCTCGGCAGGATCCTAGACGAGGAGATCCACAAGACCCCCTGCAAGCGCCTTGCCGAGGACGACTGCAATGCCATGGCAAGACCCTTGCCGGGACCCCGGCAAGGCCCTTGTCGAGGGCGCCAGCTGGGCCACTTCCGGTCCCGCACCAGCCAAGACTCCACCGCCATTCGCATGCAGTTGCCAGCCCAAACAGCTGGGCAGGCACCTGCGTGGCAACCCGCAGCCTCTACACCAACTCAGCAAGCACCTGCGTGGTGGCATGCAGATCTTCGTGAAGGCCCCACCACCGCGCCACCTCAGCAGCCTGCCTGCCTACATGGCAATGCATGCATCGCTGGCCTGGGCGCGTGTCGAAGCAAGGAGGAGCGGCGACGGACGGGACGAGCCTCGTTCCCGTCCCCGATAAAGCTAATGGACACCTAAGTAGCGCATTTAATGCACGTTTTAGGCATCCTCGCGGCCCGAACCTGGGTAAACGATCCTTGTGCTGGCTCCTGGACCTGCTCTTCTCACAACCCCGCGCCCGCCGACCGTAGAAGGGATTCCAGTGATCCCATAGGTGTCGTTCCCACCGACATCTTTGGCGCGCCGGGTAGGGGCGCAGTAGTCAGAATCTGGTCTAGCAGTTAGCCTAGCAGTTCTTCGTCGCCATAGCTCCCAAGAAGAAGACGATCACAGCGATCGGCTCGTCGGGAGCCGAGCGGCCGCGCCATCTTGGGCGAAAGCAGCGGTCGGTCGCGACAGAACCCGATCGCGCCCACGAGCACCAAAGACGCCCGATAGTCGAGCTGGCGGCGGCGTCGTTCATGCGCCAGACGACGAGCCGCACGCCGGCAGGGCCAAAGACGGGGCTGGGCCCCCCGCAGGCGGCGCGGGGCCCTCCAGGGGCGTCGCTGTGCCCCCTACGGGCGGCGCCGCAACCTCCAAGACGCCCACAGCGCGCTCTTCCCATGGTGTGCGCGACGACCAGTGTCACCACGCTGGTGACCCTGGACACCGCCGTGGGAAGAGCCATGTGCATCGTCCGCGGGACGAATGAGTCCAGCATGCCCGCCGAAGTACTGGCGAAAATGGCACGCAGCCGCTGGGCCTTGATAGAGCTCCTTCTAACGTGGTTAGAAGTCGAAGCGCGCCACGGTCCACGCAGCTGTCACCACCACCCACGCCAGCAGAAGCTTTGGCGCGTGCGCAGCTGCTCCTCGACTTTCCTCCTACTGCGGAGAAGCTCCACGAGTGGAGAGCCACCATCCGGAGCCTCAGCGCCGTCGCCCAATAAAGATGATCCGCGACCGGCGGGGCCCTCGGGTCGGCGCTCCGACGAACCACCATGTGCCAGCAGTGGTAGAACCGGGGGAGCTGTAGCCACAGTACACTCTGCTCCCCCGCGCCAGTTGTCGTCGGTGCCGGTCCATCGTGACGACGCATGTGATAACATTTCCATAGCGTCATCCGACCCACGGACCCACCGCGACCAGCGTCATTTTCTTCGAGAACGAGCTAATGAAGACGCTCGAACCACTATCGAGCGTTGGCGCGATACACGCCACCAGTCGGATAAGCGGGCGAGACCCGCTATGGACCACCCAGCACCGGGGGGCTCCGGCGGCTTACCTTACGAGGTGGGTTGCCCAGCCTTTACCCGTGAGTTGCGGCAGTTCCAGTGGCCGTCCCATCGCACGTTCAAGCCCGACGTCGGCGATAAGTACAACAGCAAAACCCATCCGTCAGAGTTCCTCAGCATCTACACCATCGCGATGCAAGCTGCCGGAGCTCGCGACGACAAGGTGCTTGCCAATTACTTCCCGTTGGTGCTGAAGCCCAATGTCATGTCTTGGTTGATGCACTTACTGGCGGATTCCATCTCTTCTTGGTCGGATCTGTGCCATGAGTTCGTTGGTGCCTTCACTGGAGGCCACCAGGCTCATGGCCAGGCCAGTGATCTGCATATCATTCCCCAGAAGGAAGGGGAAACCCTGCGCAAGTACATCCAGAGGTTCAGTCGGGTGCAGTACAACATCCCCGACGTTCATCCCGCTGCCGTGATTAGCGCGTTCCATCAGAACGTGCGCAACCGCAAGATGCGCGAAGAGCTGGCGATGAATAAGGTTAGGGATGTGGCCGAACTTTATGTTCTGGCCGATAGGTGCGTCGGGGCTGAAGAGGGAAGTACCCCGGCGAGGAGGCTGGCATAGAAACCGAAATCTAATGATGAAGACACCGCCGCCCCGACGAAGAAGGGCCGGTGTCGCAACAGGAAACGCAAGGGGCAAGATCGTGCTTGCCGTCGAGGGATCCGACGACACCGGCGCCGCCAAGAAGGCCAAGGCAGACAACCCTGGCAAGGAGATTGCCGGGTGCGCCGCCTGCTGGGACTTGGCGGCCGCCGACAAGCCAGGAAGCTCCGACAAGCAGTATTGCAAGATCCACCGCACCAAGGGCCACGACCTCCAGAACTGTCGACAGGTCGAGCTTCTTGCCGAAAAGCAAAAGGCCGACTACGAGAGGCGGGATAAGGAGAAGGGTTAGGATGGTGCCGAAGGATCCGGCAAGAAGCATGGCGGGCAAGGAGGCCGCCGCGGCAAGGATAACCAGCAAGAGAGGCCCGCTCGGGGCCGCGACAAGAAGCAGGAAGACGATGATCGTGATGAGGACGACGAGTCCGAGGAGCAAGAGTTTCAGAAGGCTACGGAGGCCATGTGCGTCGATGGTGGCGCCCCGCTGTACACTTCTCACCGCCAGCTCAAGCAGTGGGCGCGTGAGATTACATCAGCAGAGTCGTCGTTCAACACTCAGAAGCCACTGAAGTGGTCCAGCACACCCCTCATCTTTGACGCTGAGGACCACCCTGACCGCACAACTGCGGTCGGGTGTTTGCCGTTGTTGGTCTCGCCAACAATACACAACCTAAAGGTGAACAAGATGCTGGTTAACGGCGGGGCCAGCCTGAACTTGATCTCGCCCATCATGATCAAAAGGCTGCAAATTCCTGATGGAGACCTCGAGGAAACGGGTATGTTTCAAGCGGTCAATCCGGGAAGGAGCCAGCCGAAGGGGAAGGTCACATTGCATGTGACGTTTGGAGGTGAGTTGAACTACATGATGGAGAGGATCGTCTTCGACGTGGCCGAGATCCCCTTGCCCTACAACGGGATCCTCGGCCACCCGGCACTAGCCAAGTTCATGGCGGCGTCGCACTACGCCTATAACACGCTGAAGATGCCTGGGCCGTTGACCATCATCACCGTCCCCTCCGACAAGAAGGACGCGCTGATCTGCGCTGACCTACTCTATTGAGAAGCAGTTGCAGCAGCTGTCGCCAAGGCACTTGCTCCTGCCGTTGAAGCCCTGGGAGTGAAGAAGAAGACCGGCAAGACCTCTCGCACCCACTCCGGCAAGCGCACCTCTTCGGAGTGTTGTGCTACCGTTGAGGACGTGCCCGAGAGCTCTACCGACAAGAGCAAGAGATCCAGAGCTGCACCACCAGAGACCAAGAGGGTGTCCGTCAGGGAGGATGGCACGGGAGGGGCTTTCACCATAAGCTCCACCCTCGACAGCAAATAGGAAAGTGCGCTCGTCACTTTCCTGCGGGAAAATGTCGATGTGTTTGCGTGGCAAGCATCCTACATCCCCGGCGTTCCCAGGGAAGTGATTGAGCACCACCTTGCAGTCTGTCCCCATGCGCGACCCGTCAAGCAGAAGGTCAGGAAGCAAGCTTTGGAACGACAGGAGTTCATCACAGAGGAGATCAGGAAATTGGAAGCGGTAGGTTTGGTGAGATGAGTGCTCCATCCGACGTGGTTGGCCAATCCGGTGGTGGTGCGCAAGGCAAATGGGAAGTGGGGGTTGTGTATTGACTACACAGATATCAATAAGGCTTGTCCCAAGGACCCCTTCCCGTTGTCGTGCATCGACTAGATTGTTGACTCCACGGCCGGGTGTGATCTGTTGTCATTCCTCGATGCCTATTCGGGCTACCACCAGATTTCATGGCAACAGAAGATGAAGAGAAGACAGCATTTATCACCCCATGTGGTACGTATTGCTTTTTACGGATGCCTTTCGGGTTGAAAAGTGCTGGCTCGACATTCGCAAGGGCGGTCCAGATTGGTTTTGAGCCCCAGCTACATAGAAATATGGAAGCTTATATGGATGACATAGTGGTCAAAACCAAGGACAAGGCGACCCTTGTACAAGATTTAGAAGAGACGTTTGCCAACCTGCGCAAGATCAACCTCAAGATGAACCCTGAGAAGTGTGTCTTTGGCGTCCCATCAGGAAAACTTCTCGGGTTCTTTGTGTTGCAGCGTGGGATCGAGGCAAACCCAGACAAGATCAAGGCTATCGAGCAGATTGAGGCACCCAAGCGGATCAAGGATGTGTGCCGGCTCACTGGTTGCATTGCCGCCATGAGCAGATTCATCTCCAAGTCCGCTGAGCGTGCCCTTCCCTTTTTCAAAATCTTGAAGAAGGCAGGCCCAATGGAGTGGACCCCAGAGGCCAAGGCAGCATTGCAGGATCTGAAGAAATACCTTTCCTCCACACCAATACTGGTTGCGCCTAAACCACAAGAGTCGGTGCTGCTGTATCTGGCGGCAACGAATCAAGTGGTCAGCGCCGCACTAGTGGTGCAGAGGGAGGTCGATGAAGAGGCAGTGGCAACGGCAGGACCGACAGATGGCAGGCCAGAGATTCCCCCGGCAGGACCTGGTGCCGGCAAGGCAAGGCCCCCGGCAGAGTCTGACGTCATCGGGGAAGTGCCCACGCAGCCAAGTGAAGTGGTGCCGAAGAAGAAGATGATGCAGCACCCGGTTTACTTTGTCAACTCCCTCTTGCAGGGGGGCAGGTCAAGGTACTCCGGTGTGCAGAAATTGCTCTCGGCCTCCCTATGGCCTCGAGGAAGTTGCGTCATTACTTCCAAGCCCACGAGATCACCGTCGTCACCCGCCTCCCGTTGCAAAGGATACTACACAACCCAGATGCGACCGGAAGGATTGTGGAGTGGGCCTTGGAGTTGTCAAGCTTTGGGTTGAAGTTTGAAAGTAATTCGACAGTCCAGAGTAGAGTCTTGGCGGAGTTCATTGCAGAATGGACCTCAACGCCCAACAAAGAAATCCAGGAGACCGCTCTCCCCCGCAAGGAAGCAAGTCGCGACTGGGTCATGTACTTTGATGGGGCTTTCTCGCTGCAAGGCGCCGGTGCCGGTGTGTTGCTTGTCGCACCCACCGAAGAGCACCTCAAGTATGTGGTCCAGATGTACTTTCCCAGGGAGATGTCCACAAACAACACTGCTGAGTACGAGGGGCTGCTTGCCGGTCTCAGGATCGCGGCAGACCTCGGGGTGAAGAAGCTCATCGTCAGGGGTGATTCGCAGCTTGTCGTTAGACAAGTCAATAAAGATTACCAGAGTCCGTTGATGGAGGCCTACGTGGATGAGGTGAGGAAGCTGGAGGAGCGCTTTGACGGTATACAAGTGGAGCACGTTCCCCGAGCGAAGAACGACATCGCTGACTACCTGTCAAAGCACGCTGCATTCAAGCTACCTGTGGAACCATGTACCTTTTTGCTCTGTTTAAATCAACCATCCGTCGAACCATCAACAGAGCAGAACAAGCGGAGGAAATCAGGCCCCAGCAAGTACTTTCCCGCCGAGCCTCCATGGGCTGCCGGCAAGGGTGTTGCCCCGGATTCTGAGCCTGCCAAGGGGCAGCTGGCTCCGGCAGGGCGCCAAGCCCTGGCCGTAGAGACGGTTGCCTCCATGGCGGAAGAGATGCCTTTGGTCCTTGCCGTCGAGCCCCGGGCTCCGGCATGGGAACATCATACCGTCCGTTACCTCCAGACAAGGGAACTTCCTGAGGAGCAGGACGAAACAGAAAAAGTAGCCCGTCGGTCTGCCTTGTACCAGTTCATCATGACGTCCTATACAGAAAAAGACCGAACGGTGTGAAATTGAAGTGCATCCCCCGGGAGGAAGAACTGGAGCTGTTGGCAGAGATACATGGAGGCACATGTGGCTCCCACATAGGGTCGAGGGCCCTTGCCGGCAAGGCATTCTGGCAAGGCTTCTTCTGGCCCACCGCCCTCCAGGATGCGACGACACTAGTAACCAGGTGTGAAGCGTGCCAGTTCCATTCGAAGAAGCTTCATCAACCAGCTCAAGCCCTTCAAACAATCCCTCTTTCCTGGTCGTTTTCGGTCTGGGTGCTCGACATACTGGGCCCTTTCCCTCGCGCTGTCGGGGTCTATGAGTACTTGTACGTTGCAATCGACAAGTTCACAAAGTGGCCAGAGGTGGAGGCAGTGAGGAAGGTTACATCACAGTCAGCCGTCAAGTTCTTCAAGGGGCTAGTCTGCCGTTTTGGTGTACCAAACAGGGTCATCACCGACAACGGCACGCAGTTCACAAGCCAGACCTTCATGCAATACATCCAAGACCTCGGCAGCAAGGTCTGTTTTGCTTCCGTGGCACACCCCCGGAGCAACGGTCAGGTGGAGAGGGCAATTGCTGAAGTGTTGCGAGGCCTGAGAACGAAGACTTTTGACAGGCTGCACAAGAGCGGAAGGCGCTGGATTGATGAGTTGCCGGCGGTTCTTTGGTCGATCAGGACGACGCCAAATCGAGCCACCGGCCAGACACCCTTTTCCCTAGTATATGGGGCAGAAGCAGTTCTCCCAACAGAACTCACATACGGGTCACCTCGAGTGCTCGCATATGACGAGCTTGAGCAAGAGCAGTTGCGGCAAGATGACGCAACGCTCCTTGAGGAAGATCGTCTTTGGGTGGCTGTGAGAGCAGCACGCTACCAGCAAGCCTTGCACCGCTACCATAGCCGCAAGGTTCATGCCCGAAGCTTTGAGGAAGGCGACCTTGTTCTTGGTAGCGTTAGTTGGCCAAGAATTCAAACAAGTTGACCTTGGTGTGAAGGCCCTTATCGGTAATACGAGTCACCGTGCCGGTGCAGTCCGCTCGAGACCAAAGATGTTGTCCCAAAGAGCAACTCACGGAACATCGAGCATCTTCGCAAGTTTTACCCATAAGATGCGGCTTGCCGGGCTTCCCGGCAAGCCACCTTTTGTACAAGCTTTGCCGGCAAGGCATGTAACCCTCAGACAAAGCCAGCGCAGAGCACGAGCATAAATAAACGGTTACCGGCGCCCTAAGTTATAGCATACATGCTAGGTTAAGTCTCTCCCTCGGTTAGGGTTGATAGTGCTTTGCGGCGACTAACCCCTAGCCTAGAGGTCGAGTGTGCGTCTTTCTGTTCTCTTTCGTTCGCAGGGCACACGGACACTTCTGCTGGGCCGCTTGGGAAAAAGAGAACGAACCGGCGATCCGGCCCCGGCAGGCCAAGACTGCCGGGGGCTGAAGATACAAGGATCCAACCACGGCAAGCCAAGGTTGCCGAGGGCTGCGGATTCATATAATTCTTTCATCCCCCTGTTATGCGTTTCCGTATAGAACTGAGACATGTGAAACCTCGTTCATATTCTTAAAACCACCGTGCTCCCCCTTTCCTGTACCCAAGAGCTACCTCCTGGGTCAGAATTTGGTAGTAGTTGCGGTGGCGAGGAGATGAACGAGGGGCCTAACTCTACTTCGCTCCTGCCTCCGCCAAGAGCGCGAGAATGGTCGACTGAAGTGGGGATACGGCAAGGCCTATTGCCGGGCGACAATGTTTTTTTAAATAACAAGGATTCATCCTTGGCATGGGCCTCGCTCACGCACAAAGAACCCAGCAAGCACCCTTTTTCATTAAAAACATCCCATACAGGTACAGTTCATACGGAATTAAAAACATGAGCAAGGGGATTACAAGTCTCAAAAATAACAAGTACCCGCAGGTTTACAAACTAAAAAGAGATAAGGTGCCCGTAATCCCTTTCTTGTCCCTCTCCTCAGAAGGTAGAACAAGGCGGAGGGAGGGCAAAAAGAGCGCCTAGGCAAGGTACGAGGAGCAGAAGGCACCAAGAGAACATCTTGGTGCCGGGAAAGGAGCTGGAAGACGAGCCAACGTCGGTGTCCGCGTACTCCGACTTGACGGCCGCCACCCGCCTTCTTCGCCTTCTCCGACCCTCCTACGCCAGCCGCCCAAGGAGACAACGGGAAGCGCCCCGATGGAGAGCTTGGCGAGGAAGGCCCTCGGCAGGGCTCGTGGCCGAGGGAGGGGCGGCTCGGTCAGTCGGAGTCGGCATCCTGCCGCTCGACTCCCTCGTCGTCGCTGTCGCTGTCCTCCTCGTCACTCCCGCTTGAGGAGGAATCTTCATCGTCAGAGGAGCTCTCCACGCAGCACTTCAGGCGAGTTTCAAGATCTCCGAAGACCTTGACGGAGAGCAGGCCGCCCTCCATTAACTTGAAGTAGAGGACGAGCCCCACCGTCAGGCTATGGATGCGAGTAAAAGTCTTCCATCCGCGACGGAGGTACATAACATGAGGAGCGGGGAAGTCGACGTCGACCCGCGTGCCGCCGGTCCCACAGCCCCTCATGTGCAATCTGAGGGTCTGGGGCGGATCGAGCTCCATTTCCCGAGCGAAGGGAGTGGGGAGACGGAGACGACGACGCGGTGGCCGGGGCAGCCTGATGAAGAACTCGCGGGGCTGGTCCACGACGTGACCCTCCGCCGCGGGAGGCACCACTGGCGAAGGCACAGGCGTCGCGCCACCTCGTCCCCCTCTCCCCCGACCTTCGTGGTGACCTCGGTCACGCCCCCTCCCCCTTCCTCTCATGGTCGGCTCCACCGCCGCGGACTCGTGGGAAGGAGGGACACACTGACAAGCAGCAAACCTCGCCGCCACCGTCGAAGGCCCAGCACCTCCTCTCGCCATGGCAGGTGGAAGAAAGGAGTGAAGGTGGAGGAGGATGGATACTGAAGTAATGTGGGATGACGCCCTACCTCCCCCTCCTTATAAAGGGGTGGGGTCGAGACTCGGCCGCCCCACTCAGCCAATCCAGCCATCGGAGGCGCAGGGAATCAGGAACGACCCGCTGCCCTAATCAGCGACGGACCGGTTTCCCGCCTCCATCACCTACCACTTGCATGGAAGACGCGTGGCGTGCGAGAAGGATCGAAAGGACGGGTGAGGCGACCGTTCCCCGCCCCGTGATCATGGGGCGTGGGCGCCTTGAAGACTGCAACACGAGTCCACCCAGTAAATGAGTTGCGCCTCCACGCCTCCCTTTTTTTATGGGGAAGGCGCGAGCCGCCTCATTACCACGATGTGACGCATGCATGCAGAAACCGCCCCACGCATGACCCCCACGTCACGCACGCCCCTCCACGTCGCGCGTTCAACGCGGGTCGTGGGGAAGCGCACCGAGCGAGAAATGACTGCGGTAAAATCCCGCCCCGACTGCCCGCGCACCGTTCTAGGCCTGGCCCAACAACGTGTCGCGCTTATGTGTGGCCCAGGCCCGGGGGCTCCTGTCGGTGTACTAAAGTAGGGGCACTCCTTTGTACCCCTTTACTTGTGCACGGACAGTCAGAGCCGCGCCCACGGCCACGCTAAGCGGGGCAGAGGTGGGAAACCGGGAAGAAGCCAAAGCACAAGACGACTGCTACCTCTTGAGCTTGCGTTGGTTTTCCCCGAAGAAGAGAGGATGATGCAGCAAAGTAGCGTAAGTATTTCCCTCAGTATCTGAGAACCAAGGTATCAATCCAGTAGGAGGCCACACGCTAGTCCCTCGTACCTACACAAAAACAATAGCTCAACGCAACCAACGTGATTAGGGGTTGTCAATCCCTTCACGATCACTTACGAGAGTGAGATCTGATAGAGATGATAGATAATATTTTTGGTATTTTTTGATATAAAGATGCAAAGAAAAAAGTAAAAGGCAAAGTAAAAGCAAAGCAATAATAAAGTGATGGAGATTGATATGATGAGAATAGACCCGGGGGCCATAGGTTTCACTAGTGGCTTCTCTCAAGAGCATAAGTATTCTACGGTGGGTGAACAAATTACTGTTGAGCAATTGACAGAATTGAGCATAGTTATGAGAATATCTAGGTATGATCATGTATATAGGCATCACGTCCGAGACAAGTAGACCGACTCCTGCTCGCATCTACTACTATTACTCCACTCATCGACCGCTATCCAAATGCATCTAGAGTATTAAGTTAAAAATAGAGTAACGCCTTAAGCAAGATGACATGATGTAGAGAGATAAATTCATGCAATATGAAATAAACCCTATCTTGTTATCCTCGATGGCAATGATGCAATACATGCCTTGCTGCCCCTTCTGTCACTGGGAAAGGACACCGCAAGATCGAACCCAAAGCTAAGCACTTCTCCTGTGGCAAGAAAGAAAAACCAATCTAGTAGGCCAAACCAAACTGATAATTCGAAGAGAATTGCAAAGATAACCAATCATACATAAAAGAATCCAGAGAAGATTCAAATATTATTCATAGATAGACTTGATCATAAACCCACAATTCATCGGTCTCAACAAACACACTGCAAAAAGAAGATTACATCAAATAGATCTCCACAAGAGAGGGGGAGAACATTGTATTGAGATCCAAAAAGAGAGAAGAAGCCATCTAGCTACTAACTATGGACCCGAAGGTCTGAGGTAAACTACTCACACTTCATCGGAGGGGCTATGATGATGTAGAAGCCCTCTGTGATGACGGCCCTCTCTGGCGGAGCTCCGGAACAGGCCCCAAGATGGGATCTCGTGGATACAGAAAGTTGCGGCGGTGGAATTAGGTTTTTGGCTCCGTATTTGATAGTTTGGGGGTACGTAGGTATATATAGGAGGAAGGAGTACGTCGGTGGAGCTCCGAGGGGCCCACGAGGCAGGGGGCACGCCCTAGGGGGGGCGCGCCCCACACCCTCGTGACCGCGTCTGGACTCCCTTGTAGTAGGGTCCAAGTCTCCTGGATCACGTTCGGTGAGAAAATCACGTTCCCGAAGGTTTTATTCCGTTTGGACTCCGTTTGATATTCCGTTTCTTCGAAACACTGAAATTGGCAAAAAAAACAGCAATTCTGGGCTGGGCCTCCGGTTAATAGGTTAGTCCCAAAAATAATATAAAAGTGGAAAATAAAGCCCAATATAGTCCCAAACAGTAGATAATATAGCATGGAGCAATCAAAAATTATAGATACGTTGGAGACGTATCAGGCATCCCAAGCTTAATTCCTGCTCGTCCTCGAGTAGGTAAATGATAAAAAGAGAATTTTTGATGCGGAGTGCTACTTGGCATAATTTCAATGCAAATCTTCTTAATTGTGGTATGAATATTCAGATTTGAAAGATTCAAGACAAAAGTTCATATTGACATAAAAATAATAATACTTCAAGCATACTAACAAAGCAATTATGTCTTCTCAAAATAACATGGCCAAAGAAAGTTATCCCTACAAAATCATATAGTCTGGCTATGATCTATCTTCACCACACAAAGTATTTAAATCATGCACAACCCTGATGACAAGCCAAGCAATTGTTTCATACTTTAACATTTTCAAAACTTTTTCAATCTTCACGGAATACATGAGCGTGAGCCATGGATATAGCACTATATGTGGAATAGAATGGTGGTTGTGGAGAAGACATAAGGAGGGGAAGATAGTCTCACATCAACTAGGCGTATCAACGGGCTATGGAGATGCCCATCAATAGATATCAATGTGAGTAAGTAGGGATTGCCATGCAACGGATGCACTAGAGCTATAAGTATATGAAAGCTCATCAAAAAGAAACTAAGTGGGTGTGCATCCAACTCGCTTGCTCACGAAGACCTAGGGAAATTTGAGGAAGCCCATCATTGGAATATACAAGCCAAGTTCTATAATGAAAATTTCCCACTAGTATATGAAAGTGACAAAATGAGAGACTCTCTATCATGAAGATCATGGCGGTACTTTGAAGCACAAGTGCGGTAAAAGGATAGTAACATTGTCCCTTCTCTCTTTTTCTCTCATTTTTTTCTTTGGGCCTTTTCTCTTTTTTTAAGGCCTCTTTTTTTCGTCCGGAGTCTCATCCCGACTTATGGGGGGATCATAGTCTCCATCATCCTTTCCTCACTTGGGACAATGCTCTAAAAATTGATGATCATCACACTTTTATTTTTCTTACAACTCAACACTTAGAACAAATATGACTCTATATGAATGCCTCCGGCGGTGTACCGGGATATGCAATGATTCAAGAGTGACATGTATGAAAGAATTATGAACGGTGGATTTGCCACGAATACAATGTCAACTACATGATCATGCTAGCAATATGACAATGATGGAGCGTGTCATAATAAACGGAACGGTGGAAAGTTGCATGGCAATATATCTCGGAATGGCTATGGAAATGCCATGATAGGTAGGTATGGTGGCTGTTTTCAGGAAGGTATATGGTGGGTGTATGATACCGCCGAAAAGTGCGCGGTATTAGAGAGGCTAGCAATGGTGGAAGGATGGGAAAAAGTGTGTATAATCCATGGACTCAACATTAGTCCTAAAGAACTCATATACTTATTGCAAAAATCTAGAAGTTATCAAAGCAAAGTATTACGCGCATGCTCCTAGGGGGATAGATTCGTAGGAAAAGACCATCGCTCGTCCCCGACCGCCACTCATAAGGAAGACAATCAATAAATAAATCATGCTCCGACTTCATCACATAACGGTTCACCATACGTGCATGCTACGGGAATCACAAACTTTAACACAAGTATTTCTCAAATTCACAACTACTCAACTAGCATAACTCTAATATCATCATCTTCATATCTCAAAACAATTATCAAGCATCAATCTTTTCTTAGTATTCGACGCACAGAAAAGAAACTTTCACAAATCTTGAACGCCAAGCATATTATTATTAAGCAAATTACCATGCTATTAAGACTGTCGGCGTTCTGGGAACGGGGTCCCAGACTTGCTCGCTGCATGGCTGCTGCGCGGCGTGGCTCAAGGAGGCCCAGCACGCCCATCTTCATCTACATAAGCTCAAGACCCTCGCGAAGGGCCAAGATTGCTGGGCGGACGACAAGGAGCTTCCTCAAGAACGGCCTCGTCAGGCTGGCTCATGAGGAGGCGGAGAGTTCAAGGCAGGGTACCTCGCGAGGTGCCCATGACGCAAGCCATGACGACCAAGGGTGCTAGTCGGGCGCCAGCCCGCAAGCCGTCCTCCTTTCCTCTTTGGTGCAAAGGAGCAAGCGCAGGCGAGAGCATCAAGCAAAGGCATCCGTTTGATGCAACAAGACCAAGACCAGCCCAACGGCCGGAAGGGAGTCATTGTGGAGCCCAAGCAAAGGCCATCACCAGAGCCTTTGGCGGCGAGGACCAACTTTAGTCGGGATAAGTGTACCCACTGTTCCCCTTCAAAATGGCCAATTGTTGGCGCCCTTCCCGCTCAATATTTGGGAAGAGGCCCGGGGCCTTCGCCTATAAATAGGAGTAGCCACCCCCAGGGCAGGGGGATCCGGATCCTCATCAAGAAACCAGTAGCTAGATCAACTGAACACCACCTAGCAGTTCATCACACCCGCCAAGAACAGACCCTCGCGAGGCTGTTCTTCCTTGTATTGTTCCTCATCAGCCCAAGAGGCAATCCACCACACCACACACTGGAGTAGGGTATTACACCACAATGGTGGCCAGAACCAGTATAAATCTCGTGTCTCTGTGTTGTTCCGTTTAGTAGTTTAGGTCCCAGCGATTCAGCGAGGTGCGAGACGGTGGAGGGTTGGATCTCCGCGCGCACCCCAGTGTTCGAACCTCAAGGGTCTGCCGGAACCCGAAATCCGACATTTGGCGCACCAGGTAGGGGTGCGCCGGAATCTGCCTTCTGTCGCCTCGTTCTTCCCCGACCACCGCAACCATGTCTGACGCTCGTCGGGCTCGCGCCGAGCGCCGAGCCGCCCTCGCCTCCCATGTCGCCCGGACGGCTTCCGACGGTGGGCGCCCTCGTCGTTCCTCACCGCCCGCCGTCAACACCGCCACCGGCCCGGCGGGGAACGGGCAGCAAGCATCATCCCTGCGCTCCTCGGCGACCTCTGGGGAGGAGCCGCGCAGCTTCCTCGTCACCCGCCCCGTCGCGCCGGTTCCTCCGGTCGTCGCGGCCCTCCTGGGCGGCTCGCAGGCGCCGCCTTCCAGCCGCCATGTCAAGACATTCGTCTGCCGGGTCGGCGCCGCCTCCATGCGGCAGGGGGCTCCCTCAGGCCGGACGGAGCCGCCGGCCGGGCTGACCTTCGACTCTTGGGACCACCCCACCAACTCGGCCGGCTCGGTGCGCCCCATGCTCGCACACCCACCATCTGCCAAAGTTGCTGTCACGGGACCCTCATCGGCGGCGGCGCCGGCCTCAACATACTCTCGGTCGAGGCTCGCAACCTCCTCTGCATACCCGGGAGCGGCTGCAGCCCAGCCGGCCTTTTTCGGCGTGGGAGGAGGTCATCCAGCTCCTTGGGGCAAATCCGCTTCCGGTGACCTTGGCACCTCGACAACTTCCGCACGGAACTGGTCGACTTCGACATCGCCCCCATCGGCCTCCCCTACAATGCCATCCTTGGCTATCCAGCATTAGCCAAATTCATGGCATAACCCACCCATGGTACAACCTCATGAAGATGCCCGGAGCAGCGGCGTCCTCACGTGCGGGGATACTGAAGGTCTTGCCATGAAGGCCAGCTCACCCTCAAGACGGCGGCCGCCTTTGACAGCCAGCGGATGGATGCGAAGCCCCTAAGCCCAAGGGGGCTGCGCCGACCAAGAAGAAGCAGTTGTTCACTCAAGACAAGGCGGAGACCAAGCAGATACCTGTCGACGAGGACGGGTCTGCAAACGCCACCTTCACCATAGGCGCCAACCTCGAGCCCGAACAGGAGGAAGCCCTTGTCAAGTTCCTGCGTGCGAACAAGAAGGTGTTCGCCTGGGAGCCCGATCAGCTGGCGGGGATCCCACGGGGCGTAATCGAGCACCACCTCAACGTGTGCCCCAACGTGCGTCCCCGTGAAGCGTATATGCGAAGGCAGTCCACCAAAAGCAGGCCTTCATCGTCCAAGAGACCCGCAAGCTAGAAGCCGCGGGGGTTATTCGCGAGGTCCGATACCCAGATTGGCTGGCCAACCCCATGGTGGTGCCAAAGAAGGGAGGAAAGGAGCGCATGTGTGTCGACTTCACCAACCTCAACAAAGCATGCCCGCAGGATCCGTTCCCGCTCCCTCGCATCGACCAGATCGTCAATTCCACCGCCGAGTGTGACCTGTTATGCTTCTTGGATGCCTTTTTCGGGTATCATCAGATCAAGATGGCGGTGGAAGACGTGGAAAAGACGGCCTTCTTAACCCCGTGTGGAGTGTACTATTATACATGCATGCCATTCGGGCTACGCAACGCGGGGGCAACCTTCCAGCGGCTCATGCACATCACCTTGGGCCCACAGCTCGGGAAGAATGTGGAGGCTTACGTCGACGACATCGTGGTGAAGTCTCGCGAGGCCAAGACCTTGATACAAGACCTGGAAGAAACCTTCACGAGCCTCAACGCAGTGAGCCTGCGACTCAACCCGGAGAAGTGTGTGTTTGGAGTTCCCTCAGGCAAGCTCCTGGGTTTCCTCGTGTCCCACCGAGGCATCGAGGCCAACCCAGAAAAGGTCAAGGCAGTTGAGGACATGAGCCCACCAAAGACCCTCGGGGAAATGCAGAAGCTCACGGGGCACGTAACGGCACTGGGCCGTTTCATCTCCTGATTGGGGGAGCGGGCGCTGCCTTTCTTCCAGCTGATGAAGAAAACGGGGCACTTTGAATGGACTGAAGAGGCCGACAAAGCGTTCAAAGACCTCAAGAGGTACCTGACCAGCCCTCCAGTGATGGTGGCCCCGCGCCCTCAGGAGCCCTTGGTACTCTACCTCGCCGCCACTCCCTACTCCGCTAGCGCAGCTCTGGTGGCAGTTAGGGAGGAGCGTCAGGCCAAGACCACGGCGGCCACCCGAGCTAAGGCAAGGCCAAATCAGAAGGAACTCACAGAAGCCAGCACCGCAATGGAAGAAGATCAGCCGTCACAGCAGAGCACACCAAGGGCGGGAGAGGCCCCCCATCCAAGCACCCAGCTTCCGGAGGCGCCGTCGCCTCGGGAGGCACCACAGCTTCCGGAAGACGCCACCAGCGCCGACGCCCCTAGCCTCGTCGAGCACCCGTGTGCTTCACAAGACAAGGTGTTCACGGGATGCGAGGGCACGGTACCCCATGCCGCAGAAGCTCCTCCTCGCGCTGTTGGTGGCTTCAGCGCAAGCTGCACTACTTCCGTGGTCATCCAATCAAGGTTGTCTCGGCATACCCCCTGGAGAGGGTGCTCATGAGCCCCAACTCGGCCGGAAGGGTCGCCGAGTGGAACATTGAGATGCAAGCATTCCAGCTCGAGTTCAGCACCACCAGAGTCATCAAGGGGCAAGCTGGCAGATTTTGTGGCCGAATGGATGCCGAAGCACCGGCCTCGGGGCGGCGAGATCGATCCTCTCCCGAGAAGCGGCGCCCGAAGGTTGGGTCGGTACTTGACGGAGCGTTCTCCGAGACAGTATACTGGGCTGGGCGGTGCTCATATCTCCCGCCAGACAAGCTCTACTATGCCGTGCAGCTCTGTTTCAAAGAGGCGAGAAGGTCTCCAACAATATAGCAGAATCGAGGGGCTGATAGCGGGTGCAGAGGCTGCCGCTGCCACAGGGGTGAAGCGCCTACCATCAAGGGCGATTCGCAGCTTCTCGTCAATTTCTCCAACAAGGTGTACAAGCCAAGAGATGAACACATGGAGGCCTACCTTGCGGAGGTCCGCGGGATGGAGAAACAATTCTGGGGGTTGGAGCTACAACACGTGCCCCGCGGCACCAATCAAGAGGCCGACGACATCGCCAAACGAGCCTCCAAGAGGTTACCCCAGGAGCCGGGCGTCTTTGAGGAACGGCTCTTCAAGCCCTCAGCCCTGCCGCCATTATCAAGCACAACACAGCCTTGGGAGGAGCTCCCTCAGCCACCTGCCTCGGGAGCCCCAGCCTATGGCCCGGCCTCAGGAGCACACCTGCTCCTAACGATGGAACCTCAAGAGGGGTGCTGGATCACGGAGCTCAAGAGTTACTTAACGCATGGAACTTTGCCGGAGAAGGAGGAGGAGGCAGAGCGTGTGGCGGCAAGCCACGGCATACAGATCATGGATGGAGAGCTCACCGAAAGCGACCAAGCGACGTATCCTGCTACCGCATCACCGAGGAGCAGGGGAAGGAACTGCTGGCAGATATACATGGTGGAGATTGTGGGCACCATTCGTCGTCACGGGCCCTCGTCGGCAAGGCGTTCCGCAGCGGTTTCTATTGGCCCACTGCGCTCAATGACGTTGTTGAACTCGTGAAGGCTTGCGAGGCTTGCCAATTCCATGCCAAGCAGATCCACCAGCCAGCAGGAGATCTGCAAACCATCCCCCTCACTTGGCCATTCGCGGTTTGGGGGCTGGACATCCTGGGCCCCTTTCCTCGGGCGCAAGGGGGCTATCGCTACCTCTACATCGTCGTGGACAAATTCACCAAGTGGGCCGAAGTCGAGGCCGTCCGCACCATCCCCGCTGGTTCTGCGGTCAAGTTCATCAAGGGCATCTTGAGCCGGTTCGGAGTGCCGAATCGCATCATCACCGACAACGGTTCGCAGTTCACCAGTAACCTTTTTAAAACGTACTGCGCTAACCTTGGGATGCGGATATGCTACGCTTGGTGGCGCACTTCGCAGCAATGGACAGGCCGAAGCGGGCTAACGCAGAGGTCCCGAGAGGCCTCAAGACCGGGGCGTTCAAGAAGAAACCGAGGCTCTGGCGAGGCTGGTTTGACGAAGCTTCCGTCCGTGTTGTGGTCCATCCGCACGACCGCAACCAAGCCAACCGGAGAGGCCCCTTCTTCCTGGTCTCTGGGCAAGCGGTCCTCCCTCACGAGGTCAAGCGTCAATCCACGCGGGTCCTGGCGTTCGATGAAACGCTGCAGGGGCGCCATGCGGGGACGGCCCTCGTCTTTGGGACGAAGCGCCGTCGAAGCTTAGCTGCGAAGCGGCAAGGTACCAGCAGGCACTCCGGCGATACCACTGCTGCAACATCCGCCCCAGAACTCTCGAGGTAGGGGACCTCATGCTCCGCCGGGTCCTCTCTAGGGAGGGACTGCATAAGCTCTCTCCCATGTGGGAGGGCCCGTTCAAGACTAGACAAGGTGCCGGATGCGGCTTTTTCATTTGCTTTCTGCAGTTGACTAGTTATTCCCATTTGGAGTTTTTATCGAAACTATCGCCATCTTTTGGTCCGTGGTTCTTCGATCTTTTTCGCTCTCCTTCCTCGATTTCTCTTGCATGGGGACTCACGAGGCAGAAGCCTCGGGAGCCCTCGCGAGCGTTCCTACCCCTATCGCTCAAGTTTTCAAGGCCCTGGTCCACAGCTGGAGCACCCCTCCTGACCATGCCTGACGGGCAGCACAACTCAAACACGGGGCCTGGATCGGTCGCCCCCGCGGCCACGGCTGGAGTTCACTTGCGAATGGGCGTACAACAGAAAGGAACAGTATCAGGATAACAAAAGCAGTACAATAATTAACGGCGTTAACCTAAACGCGCCCCCACGGGGCCACAAATTGTTGCATTTTTGCGCAGGAGAAAAGAAAGGAAAAGGACAAAAGCAGATGAAGCACGCCCCGTGACGGCCCTCTTGGAAGGCTCGAGCCGTCTCCGGAGCTCAGGCGGACTCCCTCTCGCGCTTCACCGGGGCGCGGCGGCAAGCGGACCCGCTGCCACCCCCCAAGCAGGCATGGCAGCGTGGGGGCTGGCCGCGGCCGCTGCTGGAAGAATCACCACCCGCAGAAGAGCTGGTGAAGCGTGAGGAGTCACGGGCATCACCAGCCACCCGCGCGCTGCCCTCTCCATCCACGCCGGGGCTGAGTCCTCGGCCGCGGTCGTCGTCTTCAGGGCAGCACCCCATGCGGCGACCGTCTTCCCCGAACACCCTCACGTAGAGGGTGGCGTCGCCAGACTTGTAGTGCAGGGGAGCACCGGCGGCGAAGACCACGCCACAGCGAACGTCTGCCCGCCACCATGGTCGAACAGATTCCATGTAGCGAGACCTCGGAGAAGCCCACGAAGCCCGGCTGCAGCAGCCATCCGCCTGGAGCCAGAGGCCACCCAGGGTGCCAGCTGGGAGCTCACCCAGGAGGAAGCGCGGGAGCTGAAGCCGGACGCCGGACGGCTCCTCCGCCCTCACCATGAACTCCGGCAGCGCTTCAGCAGCATGGAGGCGCGGCCTCGGGGGACGCGCGGCCGGGGCACGCCCTCCGACCATGGCCAGCCGCTCGTCGCCACGCTGAGAGCCTCCCCCACGGCCGCGGGGGACCGCCGTGGAGGCCACGGGATGCTTGCGAGGGCGACCTCGACCACGCTTAGGCGGAGGGGAGGAAGACTCGACCTGACGGCCCTTCCCCTTCTCTGCGGCCGAGAACTTCCTTGATGGAGCCATGGAGAAGAAGGAGAGACAAGAAAGGATAGATGAAAGGCGCGCGCCGTTCCGTGCTTATAGCCGGGCGAAGGCCAACCATCGGCCTCCACGATCACCGTAATCATGACCGACTCGCATGCGAGGACTTGTCGAATCCGGGCGGTTACCGAGGCATCGTGGGAAGCGTCTTGACGCGTCCAATCAACCGCCACGCGCGCCCAAGGTCGCGAGCTGTTAGGGCCCATGACGCCGCGCCTTGCCCTTCGCCTCTCTGCTCGGCCAAGTTCGGCGCGCCCGTGGGCCTGGGCTACTGTCGGCGTTAAGGGAACAGGGGTCCCCAGACTTGCTCGCTGCGGCTGCGGTGTGGCTCGAAGGAGGCCCGCACGGCCCATCTTCATCTCGCAAGCTCAAGACCCTCGCGAGGGGCCAAGCCTCATGAGGCGGACGACAAGGAGCTTCCTCGAGCACGGCCTCGTCAGTGGCTCATGAGGAGGCGGAGAGTTCAAGGCGGGTACCTGCAAGGTGCCCATGACGCAAGCCATGATTTACCAAGGGCGCCATCGGCGCCAGCCCGCAAGCGTCCTCCTTTCCTCTTTGGTGCAAAGGGAGCAAGCGCAGCGAGAGCATCAAGCAAAGGCATCCGTTTGATTGCAACAAGACCAAAGACCAGCCCAACGGCTGGAAGGGAGTCATTATGGAGCCCAAGCAAAGGCCATCACGAGCCTTTGGCGAGCAAGGACCAACTTTAGTCGGAATAAGTGTACCCGCTGTTCCCTTTCAAAATGGCCAATTGTTGGCGCCTTCCGCTCAATATTTGGGAAGAGGCCGGGGCCTTCGCCTATAAATAGGAGTAGCCACCCCCAGGGCAGGGGGATCCGGATCCTCATCAAGAAACCAGTAGCTAGAGCAACTGAACACCACCTAACAGTTCATCACACCCGCCAAGAACAGACCCTCGCGAGGCTGTTCTTCCTTGTATTGTTCCTCATCAGCCCAAGAGGCAATCCACCACACCACACACTGGAGTAGGGTATTACACCACAATGGTGGCCTGAACCAGTATAAATCTCGTGTCTCTTGTGCTGTTCCGTTTAGTAGTTTAGGTCCCAGCGATTCGGCGAGGTGCGAGGTGGTGGAGGGTTGGATCTCAGCGTGCACCCCAGTGTTCGAACTTCAAGGGTCTGCCGGAACCCAAAATCTGACAAAGACTCTCAAAATAATCTAAGTGAAGCATTAGAGATCGATAGTTTCTATAAAACAAATCCACCACCGTGCTCTAAAAGATCTAAGTGAAGCGCATAGAGCAAAATTATCAAGCTCAAAAGATATAAGTGAAGCACATAGAGCAAAACTACATAGCTCAAAAGATATAAGTGAAGCACATAGAGTATTCTATCAAATTCCAATTCATGTATGGCTCTCTCAAAAGGTATGTACAGCAAGGATAATTGTGGCACACTAACAAACAAAGACACAAATAATACAACACGCTCCAAGCAAAACACATATCATGTGGTGAATAAACATATAGCTCCAAGTAAAATTACCGATGGAAGTAGACGAAAGAGGGGATGCCTTCCGGGGCATCCCCAAGCTTTGAATTTTTGTTGTCCTTGGATTATATTGGGGGTGCCATGGGCATCCCCGAGATTAGGATCTTGCCACTCCTTGTTCCATAATCCATCAAAAGATTTCACCCAAAACTTGAAAACTTCACAACACAAAACTCAATAGAAATCTCGTGAGCTCCGTTAGAGAAATAAAACAAAAGACCACTTCAAGGTACTGTAATGAACTCATTCTTTATTTATATTGGTGTTAAACCTACTGTATTCCAACTTCTCTATGGATTATAAACTATTTTACTAGCCATAGATTCATCAAAATAAGCAAACAACACACGAAAAACAGAATCTGTCAAAAACAGAACAGTCTGTAGTAATCTGTAACTAACGCAAACTTATGGAACTCCAAAAAATTTACCAAAATTGGAAGACCTAGAAAATTTGTTTATTGATCAGCAGAAATTAGAATCAGTATTTTATCACGTTCTGGTGATTTTTAATAATTCAGGCACTGAGCGCAAAGTTTCTGGAAATTACAGCAAGATCAAATAACTATTATCCAAGAAGATCCAATAGGTCTAACTTGGCTCAAACACTAATTAAAACACAAAACCACATCCAAACAGAAGGTAGATGGGTTATTTATTCCTAAACAGAATAAAAAACTAAAAAAACTAAAAATAAAATTGGGTTGCCTCCCAACAAGCGCTATCGTTTAACGCCCCTAGCTAGGCATACAAGCGAGGATAGATCTAGGTATTGCCATATTTGGTAGGTAATTCTTCAATGAGGGATCTATCTCCCTTAGAAATTTCTTTCTTTCTAGTAATTATCAAACTTTTAGGCACAAGATCAAAAAATTCATTTGTAGCAAATGGTTCCTTAATGAAAGCAAAAATATCGGGATGAATACTTATAGATTTAAGATCCGCAGTTTCCTTACTAGATGATTCACCCTTATTCTTAGGAACATACATAAGCTTAGCAATTTTAGTGGGAGGACTAGGAGTATTCTTTATGGAAGAAAAAGCGGTTCCCGAGTTGGTAATGATACCCTCAAGTTTGTCGATTCTAGAGGAATCTAGATTTATTTTCTCATTAACCATGGGTTCCTTCTCCTTAATATTTTTCAGAGTCGTTCCTACCTTAGATCCACATTGAGTAATTTGATTATGGATCTTTTTATCTAGATTTTAAATGGATTCAATGGTAGCAACTTTGTTTTCAATAATTTCAAGCCTTTGCATAACATGCTCCAAAGTTAACATAGTTCCATTAACCAAAAGAGGTGGCGAGCCAAATAAATCTATCATAGCATTATAAGAATTAAAAGTATGGCTACCCAAGAAATTCCCCCCGGTAATGGTGTCAAGGATATATATATACCAAGGACTAGCACCTACATAAAAATTGCTAAGAAGAACTGAAGTAGATTGCTTCCTGGTAGATCTATTTTGACCATTGCAAATTCTATACCAAGCGTCTTTTAGATTTTCTCCCTCCCTTTGATTAAAATTAAGAACTTCATTCTCGGGAGACAACGGAGAAGATAGGGGACTAGCCATAACGACAAGCAAGCGAAAAAGAAGTGAACGGAAAAGAGAGGACGAATAAAACGGCAAGGGTGAAGTGGGGAGAGGAAAACGAGAGGCAAATGGCAAATAACGTAATGCGGTAGATAAGGGTTTGTGATGGGTACTTGGTATGTTGACTTTTGCGTAGACTCCCCGGCAACGGCGCCAGAAATCCTTCTTGCTACCTCTTGAGCACCGTGTTGGTTTTCCCTTGAAGAGGAAAGGGTGTTGCAGCAAAGTAGCGTAAGTATTTCCCTCAGTTTTTGAGAACCAAGGTATCAATCCAATAGGAGGCCACACGCAAGTCCCTCGTACCTACACAAAAACAATAGCTCAACGCAACCAACGCGATTAGGGGTTGTCAGTCCCTTCACGGTCACTTACGAGAGTGAGATCTGATAGAGATGATAGATAATATTTTTTGGTATTTTTTGATATAAAGATGCAAAGCAAAAAGTAAAAGGAAAAGTAAAAGCAAAGCAATAGTAAAGTGATGGAGATTGATATGATGAGAATAGACCCGGGGGCCATAGGTTTCACTAGTGGCTTCTCTCAAGAGCATAAGTATTCTACGGTGGGCGAACAAATTACTGTTGAGCAATTCACAGAATTGAGCATAGTTATGAGAATATCTAGGTACGATCATGTATATAGGCATCACGTTCGAGACAAGTAGACCGACTCCTGCCTGCATCTACTACTATTACTCCACTCATCGACCGCTATCCAGCATGCATCTAGAGTATTAAGTTAAAAATAGAGTAACCCCTTAAGCAAGATGACATGATGTAGAGAGATAAATTCATGCAATATGAAACAAACCCCATCTTGTTATCCTCGATGGCAACGATGCAATATGTGCCTTGCTGCCCCTTCTGTCACTGGGAAAGGACACCGCAAGATTGAACCCAAAGCTAAGAACTTCTCCCATGGCAAGAAAAACCAATCTAGTAGGCCAAACCAAACTGATAATTCGAAGAGACTTGCAAAGATAACCAATCATACATAAAAGAATTCAGAGAAGATTCAAATATTATTCATAGATAGACTTGATCATAAACCCACAATTCATCGGTCTCAACAAACACACCGCAAAAAGAAGATTACATCAAATAGATCTCCACAAGAGAGGGGGAGAACATTGTATTGAGATCCAAAAAGAGAGAAGAAGCCATCAAGCTACTAACTATGGACCCGAAGGTCTGAGGTAAACTACTCACACTTCATCGGAGGGGCTATGATGATGTAGAAGCCCTCCGTGATGACGGCCCTCTCCGTGAAGCTCCCAGACAGCCCCAAGATGGGATCTCGTGGATCTGAGAAGTTGCGGCGGTGGAATTAGGTTTTTGGCTCCGTATTTGATCGTTTGGGGGTACATAGGTATATATAGGAGGAAGGAGTACATTGGTGGAGCTCCGAGGGGGCCACGAGGTAGGGGGCGCGCCCTAGGGGGGCGCGCCCTGGGGGGGTGCGCCCTAGGGGGGCGCGCCCCCCACCCTCGTGACCGCCTCTGGACTCTCTTGGACTAGGGTCCAAGTCTCCTGGATCGCGTTTGGTGAGAAAATCACGTTCCCGAAGGTTTTATTCCGTTTGGACTCCGTTTGATATTCCGTTTCTTCGAAACACCGAAATAGGCAAAAAACGATGATTTCGGGCTGGGCCTCCGGTTAATAGGTTAGTCCCAAAATTAATATAGAAGTGGAAAATAAAGCCCAATATAGTCCCAAACAGTAGATAATATAGCATGGAGCAATCAAAAATTATAGATACGTTGGAGACGTGTCAGGCATCCCAAGCTTAATTCCCGCTCGTCCTCGAGTAGGTAAATGATAAAAAGAGAATTTTTGATGCGGAGTGCTACTTGGCATAATTTCAATGCAAATCTTCTTAATTGTGGTATGAATATTCAGATTCGAAAGATTCAAGACAAAATTTCATATTGACATAAAAATAATAATACTTCAAGCATACTAACAAAGCAATTTTGTCTTCTCAAAATAACATGGCCAAAGAAAGTTATCCCTACAAAATCATATAGTCTGGCTATGATCTATCTTCACCACACAAAGTATTTAAATCACGCACAACCCCGATGACAAGCCAAGCAATTGTTTCATAATTTAACATTTTCAAAACTTTTTCGATCACGCAATACATGAGCGTGAGCCATAGATATAGCACTATATGTGGAATAGAATGGTGGTTGTGGAGAAGACAAAAGGAGGGGAAGATAGTCTCACATCAACTAGGTGTATCAACGGGCTATGGAGATGCCCATCAATAGATATCAATGTGAGTAAGTAGGGTTTGCCATGCAACGGATGCACTAGAGCTATAAGTATATGAAAGCTCATCAAAAAGAAAGTAAGTGGGTGTGCATCCAACTCGCTTGCTCACGAAGACCTAGGGCAATTTGAGGAAGCCCATCATTGGAAGCGCCTTGCCGGGGATGACTGCAACGCCACGGCAAGACCCTTGTCGGGCCCCTGGCAAGGCCCTTGCCAAGGGCGCCAGCTGGGCCACTTCCGGACCCGCACCAGCCAAGACTCCACCGCCATTCGCATGCAGCTGCCAGCCCAACCATCTGGGTAGGCACCTGCGTGGCAACACGCGGCCTCTACACCAACTCAGCAAGCACCTGCGTGGTAGCATGCAGATCTTCGTGAAGGCTCCACCATCGCGCCACCTTAGCAGCCTGCCTGCCTACATGGCACTGCATGCATCGATGGCCTGGGCGCGTGTCGAAGCAAGGAGGAGCGGCGACGGACGGGACGGGCCTCGTTCCCGTCCCCAATAAAGCTAATGGACACCTAAGTAGCGCATTTAATGCACTTTGTCCCGTAATGCCGTGCGATAAGCTCGCGCACTGTAGGCCTTTCCACCTCCTGTGTGCCACTGTGGCAACCCCTTTTTCCCTATAAAAGGAGGCCCGAGGCGACCAGGAGAGAGATTCGGCTTTTTGGAACTACGCAGCCACCGTAGCTAGTTCAAAAGCTCAAGAACACTCAATACATCCACCAAAGCAGGACTAAGGTTTTACGCATCCTCGCAGCCCGAACCTAGGTAAACGATCCTTGTGCTGGCTCCTGGACCTGCTCTTCTCACAACCCCGCACTCGCCGACCGTAGGAGGGATTCCAGTGATCCCATAGGTGTCGTTCCCACCGACACCTACACACACCGCAGGTGAACGACCTAAAGAGAAATAACAAACGTGCGCGATGGAGGGGATGCTGAGGGAGGGTGAGAGGGGGCGGGCGTGTGCATGCATGATAGAAAGTTAGCGCTAGCTAGCTACAAAGAGAACAAGATCGTGAAGGTGTAAAAGACGAACAGAGATCATAATTCATTATAAAAAAGTGGATACGGATACTTGAAGAAGATATCATAATGTAGAACATTGATTATAATTTGGGCTAATGTGTGGATTTTGCAGATCAGGGCTAAATACTTGTCATAATGTAGGGGGCGGGGAACTATACATTGTGTGATAAACACGGTTTACGTATGGAACATGGTTTAGATTATGAATATATACTTAGTACATCAAATGTACTATTATTTGGAATCAACATCAAGTGTATTCAAAAACTTGAATTCGAGTTCATATAGTACACATAGTTCATATCTATCTCTATAGTAATCATGTGGTGTGTTGTTAAGGTAAAACACGAATGATGCTTGAAGTTGGCAACAATCATGATTGTAGATTCTTATTGAAATAGAGAAACGAATTCAAATTTAGTTCGAATTGCAACAGTAGTATAGACATTTGGAATGCACTAAAATGTTGGTATGAGTAGGTTACATGCATTATACAGTCAACGAAAAAAATTAATTGGACATAACATGGATTCATACTCCCTTCTTCCATCCATATAGGGCCTAATGTGTTTTTTAAGACCGCCTTGACTATTGAGAAGATTAATAGTACATGACATGCACAATGTGAAAATTATATCATTGAAAGCTCCTTTCACACACGAATTTAACGGTGTGCTTTGTGTAAGTTGCATGTCATATATTATTGCTCTAATATTTGGTAAAAGTTAGCCTCAAAAAACGCATTAGGCCCTATATAAATGGAAGGAGGGAGTAGCTTTGAATAGCATCTGTATAGTACAACAGGACAAGACTCTCTCTTTGTGTGGTGTGAATAGTTTTATTTTTTCGTTTTTTTAGGGAAGTGTGAATTGATTTGGTCCGTACAAGTACAATATTACA
The DNA here is from genome assembly GCA_021605205.1 of Aegilops longissima. Lineage (NCBI taxonomy): Eukaryota > Viridiplantae > Streptophyta > Magnoliopsida > Poales > Poaceae > Aegilops > Aegilops longissima. Next base: position 318,132,997 of record CM038676.1, read on the forward strand.
TGTTAGGCTTGTCCCTAAAATTCAACCCGCGCCTTGTTATATCCCGAAAATTCAGATATCGTGCTCCCAAAACTGGCGTCTTCACAACCCGCGCCTTGCTATCCCGAAATTACAATGCGCGCGAAAACTCCCTCCAGCTGCCAAATCCTGACACACGAAATCCCCCTTCTAACCCTGAGCCGAAAGGGCCACTAGTTCAAATCGATGGGGGTATTTTTGTAACACACCCTACATTTTGGACAAGCGTGTCCCTAAGTCAAGGTTCCCCCCTCCCATGCCTCCTTTTCGCCATTCAAAATCCAGGCGGCCATAACCTCTTCGCTCCAGCCGTGAAACCCACCCTCCTCCATTCGCCACCTCACCGCTGCCCAGCCGGAGCCTCTTCCCCGATGATGTCACCCACCGCAACAGCTCGACGTCCCTCATCCACCTCCCCAGATGAGGATTCGTCGTCCATCTCGGTGTCCCGCCGGTTCAGCCGCCCCGTCATCCACCTCCAAGGAGCTGCTCCGACGATTGACGAGGACATGTATTAGGGGTAGGGTAACAGGCCTGACCTAAGGACCCTACCCATGGACACCATACACTTTGTACTGGGCCCCTGAGCCAGATCGTCGTCCAGATGTACCGCAACTTGAAAGTCACTCGAACGGCAACAACCACTCGGAGCATGGCACTCCACTCGACGAGCTCATTCCACTCGGCCATGTAACTCACTCGGATATGCGAAGACCAATAGTCAGCATGACGGTTTTGTTGTGGGCAGGCATTATGGCATTGATGCTCCACTTTGTAACATAGGAGGTGGGGGGTGGCGCACTCTATATAAGCCACCCCCCACCACTAGACTTGGGGGGCTCCTTTTTTCACCTCTCTTTCTTTCTAACCATTAGTCTCAGGACATAGCTCGGGCATGGAGATCCGCTCTCCCCTTTCTCTCACACATTGTAATCTCCGGATACATACTCAGATAAACAAAGCCTCTCCGGAGCACGAGACATAGGGTTGTTATCTCCACCATGAGAGGCCCGAACTCGCTAAAACCACCGTGTCACCTATTTGCATCTCGATAGATCATGCTCCTTTATCCTACCCCTTTCTATTGCCGGAATCGTTCCTACGGCAGTTGGCGCCCACCGTGGGACATTGCATCTATCGAGCCATGATGCAAATGGTTTTGTTTCTTCAATCTTCGTCTGCCGATCAACAATCATCAATGGAGGATTTGATCCAGGATGTTCCGTACATCACTCCATCCACAGGAGAGACATGACATTCTTCATACAGAGGAATCGAGAAGTTCCATTCGATCTTTAATCTACTAATGGTTGTTTTTTCTGTATGTACACACGCTCATGCGACCTTACTCCCGTGGAGTTTCGATCAATCAAAAAAAAAGACACAAGATGAGGAGGACGGAGGCTTCATCTTCTTCACATCAACCAGAGAGCACGAGTAACAGCGCCACTGTTTGCACGAGGGCCATGGAAGCCGAGCTCCCGACATGGCCAGTCCGCTGTCGCCTGTCTTCTTCGTCGCCAGCCGCCAAGGTCTCCATGAAGTCGACTGCCACCTACCCGGCTTCACCGACCTCTGACGCGTCCATCCACGCCAGAACCACACCTCCAGCGGCGTTCCCGAATCCCGCCGTCGGCCTGATGCTAATGGTGCAGCGGTCCTCCCTTCCTGCTCCACAGAGACATGAGCCTGGCCAACAACGCGGAGCTTCTCGGCCCGATCGTCCGCTCGACAGCGATCTCCATAGTTGAGGTGCCCCTCCTGTCGGCGTCGCAGGCGCGCTGCACACTCCTCCCTCATCAGCTTCTCCGACGTGGTCGCCACAACGTGCACGCGGACCCGGCGTGGCGCGGAAATAGGGAGCCCGTCAGGCCCCCGGTCGCAGTGGTTCTTCCCTCCGTCACCGGTTGCTTGCCATGAGGCCTTTGTTTCCTTTAACCATGCAAGGTGAGTGGGTCACGTCTTCCTTGATTATATGCATGCAGGTAAATGCGCCCAATTACAGGAAACGAAAGGACGGGGTGGTCTTCAATGCGAGATTAATTGGCTGCCTATGCGCCTGCCTCACAATTAATCCGGCGTTAGTCCACTCATTCCGGAGCCACTTCCGCAAACCTCCAGGGCACATGCAGCTTGTGTCCCGGCCCAGCTGCCCGTTACTCCGAACCGGTGCTCCCGTACACTCGGACGTACACTCGGACAGACAACTAAAATGCCCAGGTTTATTCGGATATTATTTCCATCCAGATGACTAACATGCAGGCACTCGGCCGCCCAGTATGGCTATCAGTTGGACACGTCCTCGTCTCTCGGACGCCATCGCATCGCCATTTGAAGAACAGGTCTTCATCGGCTTGCCCGACAAGCTAAGTTTTCTTGGACAATTAAACGTCCAGACATTCGCCTATCGCACACCGCCAGTCTGCTGGATACGCCACCACTTGGCTGCCCCGCGCGTCGTCACTCTGCAGGACTCGTCTACTTCACTCGGACGCCCCGCGCGTCGCCACTCCGCGGGCACTCGGACGCCCCGTGCATCGTCATTCTGTGGCACGCATCTTCATCACTTAGCCACCCCGTGCGTCGCCACGCCACGGGAGGCATGTACATCACTCGGACGCCCCACGTGTCGCCACTCCGCGGAACACGTCTACTTCATTCGGGCGCTCCACGCATCATCGCTCCGCGGGACGCGTCTACTTCACTCGGACGCCCCGCGCACATCGTCACTCTGCGGAACGTGTCTACTTCACGCGGACGCCCCATGTGCATCGTCACTCCGCGGAACGCGTCTACTTCACTCGGGCGCTCCGCGCGTTGCCGCTCCACGGGATACGTCTACTTCGCCTCGGGCGCTCCGCGCGTCGCCACTCTGCGGAACGCGTCTACATCAATTGGATGCCCCGCGCATCGCCACTCGGCGGGACGCGTCTACATCACTCGGACACCCCGCGCATAGCCACTCTGCGGGACATGTCTACGTCACTCGGACGCCCCGCTCGTCGCCGCTCCGCCGGACGCGTATACTTCACTCCGACGCCCCGCGCGCCTCGCCACTCAGCGGGAGGCATCTACTCCATTCGGCCGCTCCGTGTGTCGCCACTCTGTTGGCCACCTAATAACCATTCGGCTGCTCCGCGCGTCGCCACTCGGTTGGTCACCTCATAACCACTCGTCCGCCCCGCGCGTCGCCACTCGGTTGGTCACCTCATAACCACTCGGCCGCCCCGCGCGTCGCCATAGGTTGGTCACCTCATAACCACTCGGCCGCCCCGCGCGTCGCCACTCGGTTGGTCACCTCATAACCACTCGGCCGCCTCGCGCGTCGCCACTCGGTTGGTCACCTCATAACCACTCAGCCGCCCAGCAGCGCCGCCACTCGGTTGGTCAACTCAGAACCACTCGGCCGCCTGCGCGTCGTCACCCGCTGGTCACCTCATAACCACTCGGCCGCCTGCGCGTCGCTACTCGGTTGGTCACCTCATAACCACTCGGCTGCCCAGCGTCGCCATAGGTTGGTCACCTCATAACCACTCGGCGCCTCACAGACGCCACTCGGTTGGTCACCTCATAACCACTCGGCCGCCTGCCACCACTCGGTTGGTCACCTCACAACCACTCGAGCCCCGCGTCCGCCACTCGGTTGGTCACCTCATAACCACTCGGCGGCCCCGCGCGTCGCCACTCGGTTGGTCACCTCATAACCACTCGGCCGCCCCGCGCGTCACCCCTCGGTTGGTGACCTCATAACCACTCGGCCGCCCCGCGCGTCGCCACTTGGTTGGTGACCTCATAACCACTCGGCTGCCCCGCGCGTCGCCATAGGTTTGTCATCTCATAACCACTCGGCCGCCCTGCGCGTCGCCACTCGGTTGGTCACCTCATAACCACTCGGCGGCCCCGCGCGTCGCCATAGGTTGGTCACCTCATAACCACTCAGCCGCCCCGCGCGTCGCCACTCGGTTGGTCACCTCATAACCACTCGCCGCCCACAGACGCCACTCGGTTGGTCACCTCATAACCACTCGGCCGCCCAGCGCCGCCACTCGGTTGGTCACCAGAACCACTCGGCCGCCCAGCCGCCACTCGGTTGGTCACCTCATAACCACTCGGCCGCCCAGCCGCCACTCGGTTGGTCACCTCATAACCACTGGCTGCCACGCACGCCGCCATAGGTTGGTCTCCTCATAACCACCGGGCGGCCCGCGCGCCATAGGTTGGTCACCATAACCACTGCCGCCCCGCCGCCACTCGGTTGGTCACCTCATAACCACTGGCCGCCCAGCCGCCACTCGGTTGGTCAACTCGTAATCACTCGGCCGCCCCACGCCGCCACTCCGCTGGTCACCATAACCACTCGGCCGCCCAGCGCCGCCACTCGGTTGGTCACCTCATAACCACTGGCCGCCCAGCGCGCCGCCACTCGGTTGGTCACCTCATAACCACTCGGCTGCCCCTGCCGCCATAGGTTGGTCACCTCATAACCACTCGGACGCCCAGCCGCCACTCGGTTGGTCACCTCATAACCACTGCCGGCCGCCCGGCTGCCGCCACTCGGTTGGTCACCCCATAACCACTGGTTGCCCGCTGCGTCGCCATAGGTTGGTCACCTCATAACCACTGGCCGCCCAGCGTAGCTACTCGGTTGGTCACCTCATAACCACTGGCGCCCCACGCCGCTACTCGGTTGGTCACCTCATAACCACTAGGCCGCCCGGCCGCCATAGGTTGGTCACCTCATAACCACTCGGCCGCCCAGCGCCGCCACTCGGTTGGTCACCTCATAACCACTCGCCGCCCGCGCCGCCACTGGTTGGTCACCTCATAACCACTCGGCCGCCCCGCGCGTCGCCACTCGGCCGCCCCGCGCGTCGCCATAGGTTGGTCACCTCATAACCACTCAGCTACCCGGCGCGTCGCCACTCGGTTGGTCACCTCATAACCACTCGGCCTCCCCGCGCGTCGCCACTCGATTGGTCACCTCATAACCACTCGGCCGCCCCGCGCGTCGCCACTCGGTTGGTCACCTCATAACCACTCGGCCGCCCCGTGCGTCGCCACTCAGTTGGACACATCTACATCAATCGGTCGCCCCTCGCATTGCCATCGGTTGAACACATCTTCACCACTCGGCCGCCCCGCGCGCCTTCAGACAGCTAAGTCATTCTAGCACTACATTCTATTATTCCCCGTGCCAGAGTATCCTGTAGTTCACAAATCATGTTCACTCGGAGGCCACGCCACCCAGTGTGCCCCTACGCTCATTTTCTTATTTTCACATACTTGCTTAGTACTGGTTATGTGACTCACGAGTCCAGCTTCCATTTTTTCGCATACATCATTCACGAACACCATGTGTCGTTCTCCATTTCGAGTTTGCATCGGTCCTCCGGGGCTGCAACTCAGTCGAAACACTACACTTCCGTTTTATTTGAGCCAGCACTTCGACAAGTTCGAATGGATCCTTCGCTCTTTCAGACTCTTCCTGGTTAACCAGCAAGCCCCTTGCACTCCCAGCGGGTGTCTATGGGTGTTATTCACACAATTTATTTCAGCACACATCAAATTTCCTTGAGAAATTTTTTCGTTGGTTTGTGCCATTTTTACACAAGTTACGCGATCACCGATGGCCCTATGCGCCAAATTCATCGCTGCTCGGACTCGGTCACCATACCGTCCCAATAAGACCACAACATCGACCTTGTCGCCTGCTGACTTCAAACACATCCAGCCAACCCTCTGTGGAATCCTCTTCATCGTATCAATGATATAGACCTCGTCGGGCATGAGATGATAAGTCCCTTTATAATTAAACTTCACACTTCACTCTTTTGCGAGTTTGCCTCTTTCGAGCATCACTGAAGCTTTTCCTCATCTTTACCCGAGTCCGACTCGATGAATTGCAAATCATCCATTCAAAACTATATTTCTCGTATTCAGACATGTCCATTGTCGAAGCCTGTAGTACGCTTTCGGGCTACGCCAAGACTTGGAGGCTGCATCTCATTTGGAATGACACTCTCTGAGTAGTCAAGTACTTCATCACCGGTCGATCCTTCACTTCAAGAAGTGCATTCGATCCGCCACTTTGACAAGTTTTATAATCACCCAGACGCTCTGCACGCCATCTTCATTCTTATTCAGACTCAGTTGTCACGACGGTCTTGTTGTGTCGCAACCAAACTACACCGACCTCATCGTTACATTAGCTTCAAAAGCATCTGGCTAACTCCTTCGAAGACCATTTCAACCACTTGCCTGGACACGCAATATGTCACTCGGCCACCACGCACATCCTCACTCGGCCGTCCCGCACCACACCACTCGGTTGTGCACGTCTTCACCACTCGGCCGCTCCATGCGTCGCCTCTCGGTTGTGCACGTCTTCACCACTCGGCCGCTCCGTGCATCGCCATTCGGTTGTGCACATCTTCCACATTTGGCCGCCCCGCGCGTCGTCACTCAGTTGTACACCTCATCGCCCCTCGGCCGCCTCGCGCGTCACCATCAGTTGCACATGTCTTTACCTCTACACCCCCAATACGGGAACGACTAAGTTACTCGTATGATCAAACCTCATATCACACTCTGTAGCAAGCTTGCTTAAGTAGGGTTGTTATCTCCACCGTGAGAGGCCCGAACTCACTAAAACCACCGTGTCACCTATTTGCATCTCGATAGATCATGCTCCTTTATCCTACCCCCTTTCTATTGTCGGAATCGTTCCCACGATAATGATCACCTCATCTATCGCGGCTGCTCCATCCCCACAGCACCGCCTTAACCTGCTCCACCGGAACCACATCATCCTCACCGACTCCTCGGACGAAGCCGAGGCCTACTCGACGCCACCATTGAATCAACTTTTGGGTCAGCCGATTTTCAGGGGGTGGGGGGCTCACCGGCGTTAAGGAAGAACCACCCGCAGCAGGGAGGGGGGCTCGCCGGAGAGGTACCCCACTATCTATCTTAGGGTTCAGGGTGGGGGCGGTGGTCGCCGATGGTGGGGGCACGGTGGTGGGGCGGTGGCGTGGGGATCACCAGAGAAAAAGCTCTGCGTGGGGCGGGGGGCTAGAGGGATGGCCGGGGCGGCAGCGGACCAGCGGTGGGGAGTTCTTTCGGGGCGGCGAGGCGGCGGCGGACCGGCGGTGGGGAGTTGTTTAGGGACGGCGAGGCGGCGCGGGGGCCGGCGGTTCGGCCGGTGGTGGCTGGCGGCTCAGGGTAGCGCAGGTTGAAGATGAACTGCAGGCCCTCCCTAAACTACATGTGAAGTGCCTCTCTACTACCATTGCGTTCAGTTTCGACAGTAACATTCAGATTCCACAGTAAATTTCAGTTTTGATAGTTAAGTTCAGAGTCAACAGTTTTTACCTCAACTATTGTAGTCAGGTGGTTTTTGGTGATGTAAATTTTACATCTATCACTTTTTGCTAATGTATTTTACATCATCTATTGGAGATGCTATTAGAATCCCATGAGATTAACGATGTCTGTCTTATGCTGCTTCACCCTTGACGTCTTACGGCTCACCAGACCTGCTCCAGTGACAAAACGATCCATCACAACAGAGCAGTGCCTTGGACGCCGTCTACAGATTCCTCAGATCTTCCTCCACACCTCCGATAGCCACCTCTGCCTCAACTTCTTCAGCGACCAACCCAATGATGTTGAGGTCGACAAGGCTATGGCAAAGAGGTTGTACAGTTGTTGCATCACTTATTACTCTACATTCATGTCGATCCATTAGGGCTATTTTGGTTCAATGGAAAAACATAGCAATAGGAAATTTTCCTATGGCACTCTACTATTCAATTATTCATGCATTTTGTTGAAAGGAATGGAGCAAACCATCCACCTGGACCTACTTTTCAAAACCCTATGCATGAAAACAAGACCAAGTGCATTAGTGGCACAATAACATTCTAATTGTACATGCTTTCATATGGTTTCACTTTATTTTGGCCATGTTTCTTTGCATTCCTCTGCTCATCCAATTCCTGTGAACCAAACACCCAAGTTGACAGAAATCATGTGTTTACAAATGCTCTGTTTACCATGTGCATTCCTATCCTATTCCGGTGTTTTTCCTATCCCTGCGTTTTTAGAATCATGCAAGCCAAATGAGCCCTTACAGAATTACTTCAGTTATAGGTAGGTGTCGAAGGAAACTTTGTGTGGTTTGTCCTGCTCCTGCCGCGACGTCACCCACCTCACCTGAGTTGCTCCATCGACAGAAGCATCCACCAAACAAGACATCACGACTCCTGGCCATCTTTCGCCACCTCAGATCTCCTTCCTTGCCGTCGGCACCCACCGCAACGGCATCACCATCATCGACTCAGCAGATGAACCTGAGGAGTACACGGGTCCACAAGAGAGTTCGCACTCTTTTGTTTCTGCTTATGTTATGCATTGCTTAAAATTACCTTCTACTTTATCGTCATGGTCGCCTCTTAGACTCCAAGTCAGGTCCAAATTAATGTTCAAACTTGAGTTCTAAATTAGTTGTGGGGCACGTATCGAGGCAACAATGAATAGTATCTCTGCCTAATATCTCGTTCACCTAGGGTATGCCTATGTTGTTCATCTTGGGTGGGAAACAAATAGTAAAGCAATCATCATTTGTCTTTTTATTAAATTAAAGCAATCATCAGCCTGCTATCATTAATTTTTGATCTATCCACTGGTTGTTACCATCACTCTAGATTTCTGCATGCTCTCCTTACATAATCTCACCATATTTTTTGTATGCATGTCAGATATTGTACACAGTCATGCTGAACATGTAGAGAAAAATAGAAGAGTTTTGCGCGGCAATACAATGTCATGCAGACATCGCTCCATGGTGGGTTCAATGGAAAACTCTCCCCCTCCGCATTGTAATCCGAGGAAAATATCTGCTCGAGGCAGATTGCACGCAAATGACCACTCCTATTTACCCCCCAAGGTGTTTGCTCTACCTTGGCATGATGATGTTAGTAATATCATGCATATGTTGCCTTGCAGTGCCTACTTTTGACATCATATATGTCATCCGCTTAGCTTAGACATGTTCTGTAATGCCACCTGTTTAGTTTCTATATCATATATGGGAATTATGCAGTCTCATGTCTTTTAGCCAGCCATAATATATGTGAAATGTGCAATGCCATCCTGTTTAACCAGGCATCATATATTTGAATGATATCTTGACCATCCTTTTCTTCATTACATTTCCATTTGTCGAAAATGTTTGTACATTAAACTACTCTTCCGGTGAATCAGCCATTTGGGTGGGAGATGGAAAAATATGGATTGAAAATAAGGCCTTCAGAGAGCGCATAAAGCTACCAGTCAAGCAGATCTCTTGTTGGGTCCCGATAGCTCCTCAGAGATGGATTCAGAGACAGATGACCAGTCCTATTCCTCCATCGAGGTGTATGCTCTAACTTGGCACGGTTATACTGCTCATATCATGCATGCATATGGTGTCTTGCGTTGCATAGTTTAGACACCATATAGATAATATTCAACACCATGTTCTTAGTTCAGACATCATATATATGAATGCCCTCTGCTTAGCATATAAATCACATATATGAATTAAATCATGTGATCCTGATTACTTAGATAACATGTATGTGAATTATGTCATGCGATCCTGTTTAGTTATTCATCATATCTTTGAATTATGTTATGCTATGCTATCTAGTTTAGATAGACATCATATATGTGAAATTATGTCATGTTATCCGTTTTAGTTAAACAATATACATGTCAATTATTTCATGCCCTCTTTTTTCCACACTATCTGTTGCATTTGTCTCTCATAAAATGTCTGTACATTCAACTATGTTTCCTGTTTATCAGCCATTTGAATTGGAGTGGGTGATGCCAGTATCTAGCGGAGTAAAAACATGGTCTTCAAATAAAACAGTGCTACCTCTTGGTGGAGATAGCACCCTGGTTGTACATGCACGAGAACCAGTCCTACATCACACATAACCCAGACTCTCGCAGATTGTACCCCTACTGCGATGGACAAAGAACCAGCTTCACCCAATCTAACCCCAACCCCAGCAGATAATAACCCAGTTCCTGTTGACACATGCACCATCTCCACCACAGAGCTCCCAAACAAGAGCAGTTAGTAAGGCTGCTCCAGTGCCCAAAGGGCCAGTACTACCACGGCGAACCCCAACTCCACCAGTTAGTACGCCTATTCCTGTGGAGGAAGCACAACCAACCAGTCGTAGTTTAGCATCTATCGCATTTGATGTCGTTAAATCCTATGTGTGTATCTTCCCATCTTGGAAATATTATACTGAAGATGAAGGAAAATGCAAGTTGCGGGTGTTTGTCCAGGAGTTATGTGTAAGTAATTTTATTCATGGCAATTACTTTGCTTTGTCCCATACATTCTACCTCCATGATGGTTATAATACAACAGTTTTTCCATTTTTCTCTGTAGAGAAGGACCGATTTGGAAACTCGGGATGAGGTAACCTGTGCTAATACCTCTGCTATCTTCAAGAATGCTTGGTGGCGATCGAATTACCTCAAGAAAACGTATTTCATCGGCAAAGAAACTCATCAAATTCCCTTACGCTCTCCCGAGACACATTTATCGGACGATGACTGGGAACGCCTTGTTCTGTACTTGTCCCGAACCAAGAATGTGGTAAGGTCTATGAGCTCATTTTTTATTTTTAAGTACTATATTCTTGCGTCTTATTGTACTCTGTTCATATAGAACGAGTGCTTAAACCTGAAGAACGGCTGTTCTAATTTAAGATTCCATTGCTATCGTGCATACTGCTTTGCTCTTGTATCATTGTATTTACTCATACAAACTTATTTTTAAATTGAAGGATCCAATCGAAACTCCAATGGCACAACAGGTATGTTCACGCATGTTTCTTTAACAGGTTTGCTCTTATCAATAGCTATGTTGATTTCAATTTCAATTGTGTATACAGTTGACTTCTCATATCATGCACATTACTAGCATCACAACAGAGCCGATAGTGTTGTTGTACATGTAGACCCGTGGTACCCATCTGAAATCTTGTTGTGCCGTGTAGTTTCCCACGCTTTGTATTCTTTCACTGCTGCTCTGTCTTGAACTGATATGATTTGAACCGTGTCTCTATTTTAATTTGGCAAGACAATGCAATGACCATAGGACATAGATATATGTTTGTTTAATGCTTTTATTATGTACTACTTGGCAATAGAAGACTTGGTAGTTTAATCTTGTCCGCCTTACTAATGAACTGGTTCACCGAAATGAGTTTCATATACTAGTACATGCTAAACCTGTTATGTGTCTTCTTGTTTCTTCTTTTAGAATGCTGATAGAATATTGGGGAAGAGTGCCTTATTAAGCAATGGTAAAGGAAGTAATGCAGATAAGGTTCAGGATAGTGAGACATCCTTGTTGGTCTCCAACAAAGCTGATAAAACAGCTAAGGAAGACTATCTTGAAGACAGTGAGACAACCCCAAAGTCCTGTCTTGGTTTAGTATTCGAGTTACTGGCCACTACCGCTTGCACAAGCTATACAAACTCAATGTCTGAATCAGTTCAGTTTCTTGAGTCTCAAATACAAGCTGGAAGACATCGATCAGTTGTGCTGCGACAAGAAGCGGAAGGACTGCGGAGTCCCTGGAGCATTCAGATGCATACTTTCTGGTGCAACAACAAGCGTTGGAGGATTTTAGCGCCAAACAGGACAAAGTTAACAAGATTGCTAAGCTTATTGCCAGCATGGTGGATACCCAGGATAACATTTCTTGAGCTCTTCTAAAGTTGTTTCAGTTATGGACTTGTTTTGCTGCCGCGTTTATTTGCACTGGTGGCCAATTTAGACGGCCAGTGTATGTACTATGATGCTTTGTTCCCTATATTTGCATTGGTGGCGAACTTTGATGCCCAGTGGATGTAATATGTGTAATAGCTGTAATATCCTAGCGTTAGTTCCTTGCTTATTTATTTCCTTATTGTCTTGTTTAGTTGTTTGCTTGTAGTCACTGTAGTTCTTTTTTCGCGTTTTTCTAGTGGCCACAATAAACTAGGCCACAATAACCATGGCAACACACGGACTGTTGTGACCATGGTCCTGCTACCTGCGTAGTGACCATGGCCCTCCACGAGTTGTACGATCCATGGGCCTTCCACGGGCCGTAGGATCCATGGGCCTTCTATGGGTCGTAGGACCCATGGGCCTTCTACGGGTCGTATAATCGTTTCGCCAAACATGGGCCGTACTATTCATAGACCAATGACGAACCGCAAAATGGGCCGTAAACGGGCTAGAGTGGAAATCGTCTGTTTTATGACCCGACCATAACGGGCCGCTAATATGCCGTAATTGATGACGCTACGGAAACAACCCAACGTGTTAACGGGCCACAAGCAAGCCGACTGTAACCACGGGCTGGGCCCACAAGCTGAACAGGCCAGTAACGGACCGTAAATAATCGAATTCTAGAAATGAGCCCAAAAATAAATGGGCCCTTAGAAGGCCGAAAGTTAACACGGGCTGGAAACAGCCGACGGACTAATGGGCCGTTAATGGGTATAAAGCGATAGACTGTTCATTACGGGCCAGTTTCACCACGGGCCATTAATGGGCCAAGATTTACAAAGGGCCTCATATGGGCGGAAAGACGTCATGGTCCAGACATGGGTCGGAAGTTACAACGGGCTGGAATCATACTGGACGGCCCAGATGACGCTATTGGGCCTAATTCGAGTAAGCCATAACGGGTCGTGACTTAGCGGGCTGTATATGGGCTATATGCTAACACGCCGTTAACAGGCTTTCCGTGGGCCGGCCCGCTACCTCTTTGACCAAGTCAAACAGGCTGGCATTTTCACCGGAATGTGCCTCTGTTGGGCCGTGCCACATGTCGACGTATCATAGGCGCCTCCTGTCCAGTGACTGGATGACATCTGTCCTAGCGGTGAGCCAACACGTGTTTCCTCCGGCCAATGAGAATTTTATACGTGGAAAATCCCCATTGGTATGGGCTGTTAACGGGTTATGGGATCCAAAACCGGACCCGATAGCTTAACGATGACCCGTTACGGTGGATGCCACGTGTCGGTCACCTTTGACGAAAGCACTTCCATAACGCGCCATCTATCGTCATGAAAATGGACACTTCTGTGATGATAATTTTGGTAATGTCATGGAACACTTCTACGACAGCACAGGTATGACTGATTCTGTCATAAAATCGTCATGGATGTACATGCATGACAGAAAACGTGATCTACTATGACAAACACGTATCATCACGAAAGTGTATTTTTTTAGTGATAGTTGAATCTTTTATAACAGAAATAAAACTTCAGTTGTGTCCCCAACAGTGCTAACCAAGGTGTCAACCTTGCATGTCTTACTAGTTGCACAAGATGGTTAAAGGATAAAGTGGTAGATAATATTTTTGTATTTTCAGGATAAAACAAAACCGAAAATAAAAGAGCGTGTAAATGGTTGAAGGTGATTCTTATACTAAAAATTGGAGCATGATGCATAGGTTCACCAAGTAAAACTCTCCAATACATAATAGTGCGGTAAGTAACATAATCATGTGCAAAGTACATAATGAAATATTTTATGCTCATTCCAAACATATGAATGTATTGATTCTACATAGGCAGTACATTCGTGCTAATATTAGACCGAGATACCTTGTTCATCTTGTAGCTAAATTGCTCATATATAGATCGAGACTCTGCACCATCTTTTTTTTAGACAATCTCACAAAGCTTTTATTAACCAGTTACAATGTTTACTGGGATGAAGGAAAGATCTCTAGGATGATCTAACAAAACATGACGGCCATCCTATTAGGCGGAGTCCATTGGGCTGACCCTAATGCATAAGAATACGGTTCCATCAAATTTGTTAGTGCTATTTACCACCTAAAAAGGCCCTATACATCAGGTTGGCCCGCGAGGTTTATGTGAGAACATTACTTCCCTGATCAGACAGTTTTGGTGGGGGAGCAAGGGGGGAAAACACAAGCCGAGTTGGGTAGCCTGGGAGGAGATGACAAAGCCAAAGCATCTAGGAGGTCTGGGCTTCAGGGATCTGGAGATTTTTAATCTTGCCCTACTATCGAAGCAGGCGTGGAGGTTGCTACAAAACCCTACATCTTTGAGCGCCCGAATTCCCAAGGGGTTTATTTCCTGATGTATCTCTTTTGAAGCGACCCTTGGGAACCACCCATCACAAATTTGGCGGCAATCCTTGATGGGCGAGATATTATGGTGCAGGACTTGTGAGAAGAATTGAAACAGCGAAACCACGAACATCCGGCGTGATAACTGGCTACCTCGAACACACATGAAGCGCCCATTGACATCTCTGGTTCAACATCCCCCTCATAAAGTGTCTGAACTCATCAACACTGCTACATGCTCCTGGAATGAGCAACTGGTTCGTGCTACCTTTGTTTCCATCGATGCAGAATCTATCATGAAAATTCCTCTCTGTACCAGACAGATTGAGGACTTCTGGGCTTGGAGCGAGGACAGACGGGGTATCTTCTCTGTCAGATCTGCTTACCACATGATCCACCAGAAGAAGTTGAGCAGAGAAGCGTGGTTATATGAGCAAGGGGGGCCGTCCCACACACAAGCTAATAATGAAATCTGGACAAAGCTTTGGGGTTTCAACGTTCCATCTAAACTTAAGTTGTTCCTTTGGAGATTTGTGAAGAACACCACACCAACCGGGGCACTGTTGCATCATAGGAACATGGCGGAGACGCCTGCTTGCGGTCTTTGTGGAGCGGAAGACACTTGGAGACATGCCTTGCTAAATTGCATGGTCTCCCGAAGTACATGGGCCTTGTCTTCTGAGAATATCATTGACGCATTGAGTAAGAATGAGGAAGGGGATGCGAAGAGTTGGCTCTCTGTCATGCACGAGGTACTACCCCAGGAGAGTTTTACAACACTCGTGGTCACACTATGGGCCTTGTGGGGAGCGCGTCGTAAGGCGATCTATGAGCAAATATATCAAACTCCTTTTCAGGTTCATGGTTTTATACAGTCTTACATGAGGGAACTGCAGGCTATCAAAACTGTTAAAGCAAGGCAGGGTGGCAACACGGCTCCTCGCCCCACAAGCTGGATTCCCCCTCCATCAGGTTTCACAAAACTGAATGTAGATGCTGCAGTTGGAAGGGGCAGTAGACACGGCTCGGTTGCGGCAATATCAAGAGACTCTGATGGCCTACTCCTGGGAGCGTCGGCGGTGATTTTTGCAGGTATTTCTGATCCGGCCACGCTTGAGTGCATGGCGATCAGGGAGGCGTTGGCCCTGACGGATGATCTCAATGTTTCAGCTATACAAGTGGCGTCCGACTCGAAGGTGGTGGTCGAGGATATCCAAGCCAACAACCCTACAGCTTATGGTGCGATCATACATGAAATAATAGAGCATAGATCAAATTTCTCTTTATGTAATATTAGCCATGAATTTAGGAGTTCAAATGTCGAAGCTCACAAACTCACGAAGCACGCTTTATCCCTTACGGCTGGCCGATGTCTTTGGTTGGGACAGCTGGACGGACTTTCTTTCGTCCATATAAATATTGTGATGACGTAATAAAGCTTTGGAGTTTGCCTAAAAAAAAACTTCACGCACGCGTCCGCAACGGGTCAATACAGCCGCGCACACAGACACTGCTGTTTGTTTCCCAGCCCAAGTCACGTACGAAGCTGTAATCGAGCGATCGACCAGTCCTCCTAATCAACGTTTCAGATTTACAGCACCTAACCTCCTTTCTATTATTATTTTTCATTCAGGGATTTAGAGAGTTTTATTATGCAAAAGTGTTAGATGAACAATCAGCCAGGAGGCTGCTTATCAGAAAACTGGGAGTCTCAGTTAGTCAACTCTTAGTCACAGCTAATGTGCAAGCTCGTTTGGCACACAAATGCGCTGGACCGTTGGCTGGCCTGTTTACATATTGAATTACAAAAAGTGTAAAACTAAGAGCTAGCTCTCCTATTTCTGATAAGATAGGTGCCACAACAGAGCGAGAGTTGAGGCGAGTTTTTCAGAGGTTCACTACCTCCAGGCAATCAGTCTCTATCACCGCATGCGTATAGCCCTGTAGATTTGCAAAAATAACACCTAACCTCATTTCTACCTGAATAATGGTTGCAAGGCAACAACTCTAGGTATGGTATGGTTACCAAATTATACAGTAACTAAGCAATGTTTGCCCTTTGATGTTTACCTTTAGTTTTTGCAGTATAATTTTCCTTAGCAGCAGTCTACTTGAAGTATTGCTTGCCCAGGTCTCATGTAATGTTGTTGTAGTTTTTAAGAACGAAGGCTCGTGAAGAGACCGTCTTTGAATTAACAAAGCCATCAACCGGCCAGGAATTACAGAGACGCGACAGACCACATCGGCCCAGCGATACAAGGGAGCATTCTAGGGAGCTTACAACTCAATGCAGCGCACAAGCACGAAAGAAAAATAAAACAAAGCCCATTGCTTGCACTAGCTGAAGACCGCAACAAACTGGTACCGAGGGTAGCGACCAGCAAGCAGGATGAGGACCTGCTAAAACAGAGTGTGGGCATGAACTGGGCTGATGCCCAGGATGAAGAGATCTAAGCATCTTCCTCCTCTCGTGCCGCGGAGGGACCCTTCCCTCTCGCCTTGGATCGAAAGGCGTCGAACCAGCGGACCTGAGAAGCACTCACCCTAGAGCAGAAGAGGTGCCGACCTCGAGACCTGCAGCAACCGCAGAGCACAACCCCATGGGCAATGAGCACACAACATCCAACATACTGTCGCAACTTAGGACACCAGTAAGCTGCAGGAAAGCCATCGGGAGCAGCTGTTGAAGAAAGGCCAGCAAGGACATCAAGGAGGACCGCAAAATGTCGAAGAGCAAGGCCCGTCGGCCGTTGAAGAAGAGAACCGGGAGCACACAGTCGGGACGTGTTGCTATTGCTGGGAAGGGGAACCCTATCCCCTACCGCCGGATCGAAGGCGCCGCACTGCCAGCCTTGTGACAAACATGCCGCAACCAGTGGGCTCCACCCATGAGGGGAACGGAGACAATGCCAGCCAAGCAAATCCCGACGGAACCGACGCCACCAGACAACCAGAGCCGCCCAAAGCTCCAACCTTTGACCCACCTCACCCGAACACGATCCCTCCCCAGGCGGCACCTCCAAGGAGGAACACGACACAAGGCGCACCGTTGCCGCCCAATCCTAGCCGGATTTTGGGCTTTCCCTCGGGATGGGGGAATGAGGATGGGGAGGGGAGGACCTTCGGCTGCACCTCCAAGGAGGAAGAACGACGCCTATGGCGTTGCTACAGCCGGGCCGGACATGCCAACCAACGGTTTCCCGCAGTCCTAGACCTCACCACCGAGCACACACCAGCTCCAGATCCAGCGCGCATGACACTGAGACAGGAGAGATGGTGCAGAGGGAGTCAAAGAGGAGGGAGCCAGACCTCAGATCCGGCAAGGAGGGGGAACTCCGCATCGTAGCCAACCCCCGCCGGCGGCTCACCACCCGCGTGGTCGAGCACGCCGGCCAGAATCACCCGCAACTGGCTCCAGCCGAGGAGGACGTCGTTGACTCGCCAAGAAGGGCCGCCGCCGCAGATCCGGGAACCTCCGCCAGGAACGGAGCGTCAGAGGCCTCGCCGCCACCTTCACGGGCGTCCGCGGGATAAAGCCCGGCGAGATCCTCAGGTGGCGGCGAGGGGGGAGCGGGGGGAGGGGGTGGTGGCGCGGGAGGAACCCTAATCGCCATCCGAGTCGCCCAAGCGGACGACACGGGGGCGGGGCGGGGGCTGCGCACATAGGCCGGCTCCCCAAATGTCTCATGTAATGTTGTTTGCACTTCAGACTTTCATGGAGCTTGTGATTCTGAAGGTCCTACCACACAGGTGATTCTCTGATTCGATTGTCAT
Organism: Aegilops longissima; assembly: GCA_021605205.1. Classification (NCBI taxonomy): domain Eukaryota; kingdom Viridiplantae; phylum Streptophyta; class Magnoliopsida; order Poales; family Poaceae; genus Aegilops; species Aegilops longissima. The sequence goes on from CM038676.1 coordinate 318,150,963, forward strand.
ATGCTGGAAATATTATGTATCATCCAACATCATATACTTGAATTACATGGCAATCTTTCCATCAGTTCTGTAGTCCTGAAATTGCTAGAGCTATCCTATATACTCAGCGTCACATCACCTTAATATGCTTGTGATCTCTCTTGTTGACTTGGAGGGGCTGGAAATTTATCTTTGTTTTCGTTCAGTCTCTTTAATCCATCAGTTACCACCTAACAGAATAAACAATCATGTGCATTTGGATGATGTATGAAGAACGGGATATTTAAACTGTTCGCTGTCATGTCATATGGCCTTCGGGATCCACAATTTTGAAGTCCATCCATGTACCTGCTTGGATTGTACTGCCTAACTCATCGATCATCATTGCACTGTTCTTATCATACACATCACGAGTCTGATCATATTCTAGTCTGCAAATGGACAAGAGCCCACCTGTACACGCTGAAGACTTTGACTAGCACCATGCATCGCTCCAATAAACACATTTTTGCACACATTTCAGTACATTTTTCACCATGGACACCCGGAGAGTCGGAGGCCCTATTCGTTCCCACTTTACTTGTTTAACTGCCAAATACTAGTATTACATACAGCGTACTTCTATACTCCTAGGTGTTCTATTTCACATCACTCAGATGAAGGTGACCGCGAGCACAAACCGCATCTCTAATTCTCCTCTTTGCAGGGTAGAAGAGAGTCTCAGCTGGAGCAGCTCAGTTGTGCAGTGGGTTCGGCCCCTGGGGCACCAGCCTCTTGGACACCGTGTGCATGCGCCGATAAACACGAGCCGTATGCTGCCTTGAAGTCGACAAAGACGCCTGCTCGGAGGAGTGGGCCTTCGCCGGTGGTGGACCGCCGCCGACGAGGGCCATGGCATCCACGTCCGGTGTCCGTCGGCCATGGCTGACGCTTGCCATGTCCACTAGCAGAAGAAGGGCGACGAGGAGGAGCGTGAGCCTGAGCCTGGTGTCTCGTGATCTCGCCATGGCGCGTGCACTTTAGGGAAAAGCTATAGCGTGGACCGTCGAGAGAAGGCGAGGCGGAGGGAGAAGGTGGGGAGGGGAGTTGAAGGACTGGGACGACCTCAAGAGGTTTGAACACAGATGCGTTGCTTTGCTACTTTTTATAGCGGGGAGACACCGAGTGGCCAACTACCTTTCTTACGGCCCAGGAACTCTTGAGACTCCGGCTGCGCACCGACTTGGACTCGTCATTAACAGCTAGTAGTAGCGTGACGGATTGACCTAATCTAGTAATTGTATATTCGAGCAGCCCAGCTGGTGTTTACACTGGGGCGTTGAGGTAGATGACACGCATGGCCCCTGTTTAGCATGTCATTCCGACTGATCGATCGTGTCCAAGTATCACGTGGTTAGGCTTCAGAGCTTGACTCGCGGCGACGACGATGACGAGGACGGTGAAATTCCGTGGCACGAACACATGGTACAAGCTTCAGTGAAGAAATCTCTAACTCGTACATGTACATTGCGATGTGAAGTGGTACAAACAACCTGCAAATTCTTCTGGAAATACAATAGGGGTCTGTCTAGGACACATCTAGATGTGACATAGTTATGTCACATCTAAGCTGATGTCTACTCTATTTGTGGTCTATTTTTTGTCTTAGTTTTTTTTGTTTTTTGTTGCTGCATTATATATTTGTGAAAGCTTAGATGTGACATCTTTAAAAAACATAGGCAAACTGAATACAATATATACAGTACGTACTAGGATGTACACTACGGAGTCAAGAATTTGCATGGGTTGTTTGGGTATTGGTTCAGAGCTTCAGATCCACCTAATCCCCAGCCCCTACCCAACTCGGCAGCGGTATAAAGTCTGGCCGACTACCTGAACCCCGATTTTCCTCCCTGAATCCCTCGTGATGTGTGACAGCTTAAGAGTCTTCACACTTGACGCCACACCACTGTGACCGGCAGCCTCGGCCGCCGCCCGGTTCCGTCTCCTGCGCCCTGGACAGGGAGAAGGAGACGGTGACGCAGGGACGAAAGGAGAGGGGTGCCCTCAGCAGATGAACTGGCCTCGCTGCACTCTTGATTCCGTCTCAGGCTCTCAATCAGCAGCATTAGTAAAGCTAGCACCAGGCAGCAGCAATCGTCCAAGGGAGGAGATGCACCTCGCTCATCAATCATCACAAGATACCAAGATGTCTTCGTCGCCGCACAGAGAACCAGGCCTAAGATGCAAATTCGCCACCATAAAACCTTGCCAAATTCCAAGAAGGACCAAAAATTGTTAGGCAGCAATGTATTGGTCCAACAAAAAGATAATCAGCGAACTGGTTATTGATGTGTCCAGCAATTTTGGCCTCATAGGGAGAAGGAGAACATATGAACGCTCACTGTAGAAAGGAGTCGACTGAACCCTATAAGCAGACCGAGCACCTTCAGAGTTCGGAAATCGTATTAACGCTCAGCATTTCAAATGCAGGAGCTAATGCAATGTATATAAACCGAATGCATCCATTAACACACTGATAAATTCCTGTTTATTTCATCCAATAGAGTATTATAGTACAACTTGAAAATTGGGCTCTAACCACAGCAGCCACAGTAAATAATGTACACGGGCAGTTTTGGAGCAAACATGCTTCGCTGCTCCTCTCTACAACACATTTGGGGGCTGCCATGGCTAATTCACGGCACAAGAAGAACTCAGCAGTAAGTGGAGGATCAAAAAGAAAATACTGTGATTAGAATGTGGCGACATTCTGGGAGCAGTATAAGTAGATATACAGACGGACAAGTGTCTCCTGGTCTCAGCTTTGGGTCTTCTCTACCTTGGCCTTGATCTTCTGCTCAAGGACCGCCTTCTCCGTGTCGAGGTTGAACATTCTGTTGAGGGCGTGCATGTTCTCAAGCGTTTCGTCCAGGGTGCGGCTGTCGCTGCCGTCGCATCTCAGGTGCTGCAGTGGGCCGTGAAGGAGCTTGTTCACTATGCCCGTGCTCAGCTCCTCGATGGACCTTCTCATCTTCTTGTTGAGATTGTCTTCCCCGATCTTCTGCAGGCACTTCTCAAGCTCGGATGCCCTGATCCTGTCGGCGTACGACCTCAGCTTTTTGATGGTCGGAACCGTCTCCAGTGAGTCCCTCCATGCCTCGAACCGTTTCAGTTCTTGGGTAATGATTGTTTGGGCCTCCATTGCTTTCCTGACACGGTCTTCCTTATTGGCTTCCACCACCTCTTTCAAGTCATCAACATTGTATACCCGTGCATGCTCCACCTCAGATACACAGGCACCGACATTCCTCGGGACAGATATGTCGACGAAAAGCCGAACACCACCCACAGCAAGAGAAATAGGAGGAAGCGCCTCTGCATGCTCCTTCGTGAATAATAAGGATTCAGATGCGGTGCTTGTGAACACGACATCAGCTTCAGCAGCGGCTTCATACATCTCTGTAAGAGGCCTGTACACAATCTCAATATCTTTCATCTCTTGGCGAATGGCATCCACCCTTTCCACAGAACGGTTCACCACAACAACCTTCTTGCATCCTTTGGCAATCAAATGTTTGACAACCAATTTTCCCATTTTGCCAGCACCAATCAAAAGCATCCTAGCTGACAAGCATTCAGACTTTGGAAGCTTCATCATGGCCAATTCAACTGCAGCTGAACTGACAGACACAGCACCAGCTGATATGTTGGTTTCACAGCGGACACGCTTTCCAGCTGTGATTGCATCCTTGAACATCCTATCAATGTTCTTTCCCAAGCCTCCACTGTTTTGCCCATTTCTGACAACTTGTTTAACTTGAGCAAGGATTTGTCCTTCTCCAAGAACCAAAGAGTCAAGCCCGGCGGATACCTCAAACAGATGGCGTGTGGCATCACTGTCACGCAACATAAAGAGATGCTCCCTCAGCTCGGAAGCAGGGATTCCACTTTTCTGCAACAAAAAACAGCATGGGCGTTAGAGCTTCGTTGATAATACCGCACACTTGAGCAACCAAAAAGGGATAAGCAGGATAAAAGAGTATGGACAGGGCAAACAAGCATTTGATCAAATAACTCTTACCTTTGACATCCAGTCTACTACTTCTCTAATACCACGGTTCCACGATAAAGCCACCACATATATTTCCATTCTGTTGCAGGTACTCAGAACAGCAGCCTCTTCGATATGATTCAGACTGGTGAGTTCTGAAATAGCACGGGGCCATAGTTCCTCTGCAACAGCAAGTTTTTCACGCATGTCCACTGGTGCTGTGTGTACACTGAGGCCTATTACAGCGATGCTACTCTTTTCCTTCATGTACCCTGATAGTGAAAATAAAAAACATTGTCAAATACTGCAAGTAGACATACTTTTTTTACATGAAAGAATGGAACTAAATTTGACTGCAAATCACCATAACGTCTTTTTTTAGCAAGGATGCCTTCATTAAAGGAGGGAAAGAAGTTTTTTACACAGCTTGCCACAACAAGCAAGCACAGAGAAGGAAAAGAGGAAAGAAGTTTGTTAAACAGGGAAAGGAAGTTCGTTAGCACAAATCGCCACAAAGAAGTTTGTGCCACAGCAAGCACAAAGAAGCAGAAAAATCAAATCATTCGAGTAGGAAAAACTACTACTTAAACACCCTCTTAAGCCAAAAAAACAAGCAACTTTCTACAGGCGATCGGACTACTGTCAAGCAAAGCCAAGCTATACAGGGCAAAGTCCTCATGAGCGAGGGTCGCCATGTCGACTAGATGGTGCTGATCTTGATTAAAGATGCTCCGGTTCCGCTCCTTCCGCAGCTACTTTCACTACATAATGATTTCCTGATATGTTTTGAATTCTGATTATAAGGGGTATATTGCGGGAAAATACACAGGAGCTCTCGGGTGCTCCGCACCCCTATACTAAAAGTATTCGCAAAAAAATCTCAGAAAATCAAAAAAATCCAAAATTTCAGGATGTCAAACCTGGTTTCCCAATCCACTTCCGTGTGAAATTTCGTGAAAAATACTAAAAAACATATCCGTGGCGAAGGAATTACTGCCCGGAAAAAAATGTACCCAAACAGTGTTTTGCTATACATAGGAATTTTTTGTCTTTTTTGCCGCGAATACGTTTCCTGGTATTTTTTCACCATATTTCAGACGGAAGTACATCGGGAACCCACGTTTGATATCCCCAAATCCCAGATTTTTTCTCAAATTTCTCGGTATTTTTTTTCCTGGTATTGTACGTATAGGGGTGCGGAGCACCCAAGAGCTATAAATCCTCGTCCGTATATTGCATGCTTGCACTAGTGGAGTCACACACATATACATTCTGAGTCAAGTGATTGCATATTGCAAATCTTGATGATTTAGCAGCGGGAGTGTCAGGTTACAGAACAAAACAACAAAGAGAGCATGAACCCACTTTTCCTGTGATGGGTCAATATCTGATACCTAAAGCATGCAAGAACTACTGCCCACTCTTACCTTCTTATCATGTGTGATCTTAGTATTTGGCTTTTTTTAGTCAGGTAGGCTCCTTTATTTGTGCTGCAACAGTAATTAGCACATTTTGTTAAGCACCATGTCGAGCCCTGTTATTGAAATAAGAAATATAACTGTTTATTCATCACCAACGAACATACGTAGTGCTAATCTGCCAATCTGTGAAGCGCGTGTCTCCAAGACCAGTTACCACTACAGCTTGTGAATGTTTCGACCAGTGCAGAAAAAAAACTAATCAAGGTTTTCATCAAGATATCGTCCTCCAAGTACAAGGAGATATCCCATGGTGTATGCTCTTTGCGGATGATGTGGTGCTAGTTGACGATAGTCGGACGGGGGTAAATAGGAAGTTAGAGTTATGGAGACAAACCTTGGAATCGAAAGGGTTTAAGCTTAGTAGAACTAAAACCGAGTACATGATGTGCGGTTGCAGTACTACGAGGTGTGAGGAGGAGGAGGTTAGCCTTGATGGGCAGGTGGTGCCTCAGAAGGACACCTTTCGATATTTGGGGTCAATGTTGCAGGAGGATGGGTATTGATGAAGATGTGAACCATTGAATCAAAGTCGTATGGATGAAGTGGCGCCAAGCTTCTGGCATTCTCTATGACAAGAGAGTGCCACAAAAGCTAAAAGGTAAGTTCTACAAGATGGCAGTTCGACCCGCAATGTTCTATGGTGCTGAGTGTTGGCCGACTAAAAGGCGACATGTTCAACAGTTAGGTGTGGCGGAGATGCGTAAGTTGAGATGGATGTGTGGCCACATGAGGAAGGATCGAGTCCGGAATGATAATATACGAGATAAGAGTTGGGGTAGCACCAATTTTGAGAGAATCTTGTCCAACATTGTCTGAGATGGTTTGCGCATATTCAGCGCAGGCCTCCAGAAGCTCCAGTGCATAGCGGACGGCTAAGGCGTGCGGAGAATGGCAAAAGAGGTTGGGGTAGACCGAATTTAACATGGGAGGAGTCCGTTAAGAGAGACCTGAAGGATTGGAGTATCACCAAGAAACTAGTTATGGACAGGGGTGCGTGGAAGCTTGCTATCCATGTGCCAGAGCCATGAGTTGGTCGCGAAATCTTATGGGTTTCACCTTTAGCCTACCCCAACTTGTTTGGGACTAAAGGCTTTGTTGTTGTTGTTGTTGTTGTTGTTGTTGTATCGTCCTCCTAGTACAATTGTCTCTTATTCCGTAATGAGGTGTGTGTACAACTAATTAGTAACGACAGATCAATAATCTGCAAAAATCCTACATGTGCGCACACCAATCAAAGCAAAACTGGGGGAGAACAATGCAGTTCTCTTTTCTAACTCTCCAAGGACTACCCACGAATTGGCACATACTGCACCAAAACTTGAGCCAGCTTCCGCTGCAAGCACACAGAGATCCCCTAATTCGCGCACCACCAAACCAAACCTGCACAACCTTACATCGCAGGGCTAGAGGAAGCGAACCAAGGGCGGCAAATTCGAGGAGGAGGAAGGGACTCACGGTCTGCGGAGATCTTGAACTGCTCGAGCGCGGTGATGCTGGCCAACTTGGACGCCGCCTGGGCATCCCCGCCGGCGTCGCAGCGCACGACGCCGGACCGCCTCCGGCCGCTGGCGGCGACGACCCAGGGGCACGCGGCGGAGGACCCCCGCGCCTTGGCGCCGGCAGCGGCGGCGGCGAATGCGCCCGCGGCGGCCGTGGCTGACGTCGCTCCCGCCATCATCGAGCAGACCAACAACAAGAGCAGCAGCGGCCTCTCTCCCTCCTCAGCCCGGCCCACGAACCGTACGTAGGTAGATAGATACAGATAGATAAAACCGGAGAGCGCGGAGAGATCCTTATACGCCTCTCCCACCCTCCCCCTCTCTCCACCACCGGCCGGTGCGCGCCTTCTCCGAGGGAGGATGAGCCACCGCGTCTGCGAGGAAGAAGGAGAGGAGGGAGTCTGGGAGCTGCGCACCGGAGGTTAAGGGGGGAGGTGGCGTGCGGGGCCCGCGGGCTGTGGGAGTGGGTCGGGCGAGGCCTCGGGGTCGGGGCGAATTTTCTAATGCGCGCGCGTGTTGGGTCCGGTGTGGGCGGGGGTTGGGTTAAGCCGTAAGCCACATGCGTCGTGAAAGAGAATCCGGGAGGGGATGAGGGGCGTGTGCTGGCCTCCGGCCGCTGATTGGCTGCGGCACTATCCGCTCCCCTTATCGCTGCCGCATCCTTTGACGCCGCGGCGGATTGCTGGCGATGGAGGGCTCCGTTCTCTCGTCAGTGGGGACACGGCGGATTCCTGACGGGGTGGTGGTCGTGGTGGGCACACACACGGGTTCGCATGGCCGCCTCACGCCCGCACCTGCGGGGTGACGGCCGAGCGTGTCGACGTGATGGCCACACTCCGTCCGTCGTCCCCGGCCTCGGCAGTCACCATCCTGTGCGGCATATTCGGCGCCTCGCCTCGTCGGGTCCCCCGTATGGACCTGCATGCGGCTGTGTCGTCTACCTCCTGCAGCTCGTGTGTGGTGTGTGAATTGAGAGCTCCCGGTGACTCCAACGGACCATGCTGTTGTCACGACACAAATTGCAGCCAATGGGAGTCCATAAAAGTGTCTCGGGCAGATCCTCTATCCTAGAAGCCTTATATCCTCATTCTATTTCATTCCTTTAAAAAAATCATTGCTGCACGTCCAGCAGATCCCCTAACGTAAGCGAACCAACATGTGGTTGAGATGGTTAGGTGGACGGTGCAGATCTTCAACCCACCGCGCTCAAATCACCTGTCTTCGCGTTATTCCCGAATTTATTTTAAATTTTCGGCGATCGCGCTTTCAATGGGAGGAGACGTTAAAATCGACGACGAGGCGCTTCTGGTGGCTTCAGAATCTCTCAAGATGATATCTTTTCGATCTCCTGGAGGTCTTTAGGGGTAGGGTGTGCGTGTGTGCGTTCATAGGGGTGAATGTATGCGCGTGTACATAAGCGCTTGTGTCTGTACTGATGCTCAAAAAAAGATCCCCTAACGTAAAAACTTTATTCCGCCAAATCTTTTAAACGATTGCTCATACAATCATAATGAGTTGATCAGATTTCAACACAAACATAGACAATTTAAATGTGTAATAACATCAAGAAAGATGTTGACCCAAGCTCCACACAAAGCTTTGTCCTCGTTATTGTAGTTCTTCGTCCAACTTTTTTTTAGAATCACCGGGGGGAGCTCCCCACCTGAATATATTACTCAAAAGATTGTCGAGGCAACAAGTACAGAATTACATAGGCACGACGCATTGTGCATAGAGGTAGGAACGTCACGAGAAGACGTCTTCCTTGTCACTTGTCTCCATGAAACGATGTGACCATAGATCCAAGTCAGAAATAAGGGATCTGAGGGTTATTATAGAACATTGATCAACACTTCTGAACAACATATAATTACGCGCTGCCCAAATCTTCCATAGTAGTGACATGAGAACCAATGACCATGCTTTTATGGGGAAGCTGATGGGGCAGTGGTGTATCCCATAACTCAGAGATGTCGGTGATCTGGAGCAAAATACCAATGCGTTGTCATATCCGGTTGGCGAGTGGACAGGTGACGAAGAGGTGCATGGAGTCCTCGGGTAACAGAGCACATCGAGGGCCTATGTAGATGGAGATGATATGCTTGTGGGCGAGGTTGACCCTAGTGTTGAGACGGTCTTTGAAGAGGAGCCAAGCAAAAATTTTGATCCTGCATGGAGCCTTGGAACACCATATGAGAGGGGCAAGGAGATCTTTGTCAGGCCGAGACATGAGAGCGCCGTACGCGTGCTTGGTGGAGAAGCCATAACCTCGAAGTAGGAACCTTTGGTCTTGTAACACCCTGGATGTAAACTTCCCCTTTTGGGCAATATATCAATTTGACCTCATCCAAGTCTTGTGGGTTTTTGTCATGCTTGGCCTCATGTTGTTTGGTTATGTGGGTTTTCTTTTTCTTTGTTTTTGCTCTTTTTCCATATTGCATTTGTGTCACTTGTCATCTTGCATTCCATTCTTATCATGTGTTTGTGGTGTTCTCCCACATGTCATGTAGTTGCATGTGCCATTCTTATTTGCATTACCATCTCCTCCTTCCCTCTACTTCTTTCCTTTTCAAGGGCTATATTTTCCTTTCTCAATTAATGTTCATCTTCTCCCTGCTAATCTTGCTCTTTGCACTAAACCTCTCTGCCAAAAATCTCCTCATTTGAAGTTGTTATGGTCAGGTTCAAATGGCACAAGTTTGAAATATTTCCAAACTTGTCTTATTTTTCTACCTCTAAAATGTCCATTACAATTTATTTAAATAGTGGAGAATTCCAGAGTTTGGGGATATTTTCCTTTCACTCAAACTCTTTTCATTTATTTCTGTACTTTCTTTTCTCTTCCTTTTGATTTTAAAAGGAAAAGAAAAGGAGGCAGCAGCAGAAGGGCAGCCCAATGAGTCCCTCTCCACTGGGCCCGGCCACTCCGAGCCGCCCAGCCCCTCACCCCAAGAGCCAGAGAGCGCGCGCCAGCTCGCCTCTCCTCCTCCCCGCGCACACCCACACCAAGACTTACCCCCGCTAGATCCCGTCCACGTGGACGCGCCGGTCCCGCTTGGCAGCGACAGCGCAGTGCTCCTCACCCGCCTTTTCCCTCTCCTCTCGCCATTGCCATGGGGACCCCGAGCACGAGGGAGCGTGAGCTCGACCCCGTCGCCCTAGCCCCTACTTATCCCATCTCCGTGTCCAACCGAACCCTAGGGTTTCCTCTCCTCTCGCCGCCGCCAGTAAGAGAACCACCAAGTTCGCCGCCCGCCCCGTCCCGGCGCGATCTGGAGCGCGCCTCGTCGCCGGGCGTGTTCTCCGCCACCCCAACCATCCGTCCGTGTCCATCTTCTTCCTCGTCGTCGTCTTCGTCCACGACGTCGACTACGGGTGCCCGGATCGCCAAGTTCGTCGACGCCCCTGTTCTGTCTTCTTCTCGGCCAGGAAACCCGGCGAAGTTCAGTGCACGACCTCATCGTCGCAGGATCCCCTCCGTCGCCGATTTCTTGTCCTTGGGTAAGGAGGTATAACCTACTTCCTCCCTGCTCCTTCCTGTCGTCGTTAGATCTCCGTAGTGTAGGGTCCGATCCGTGTTCTTATCGCGCTCGGCGTGCTCCGGCGTGTTTGTAGTTGTTGGGTTCAGAGTAGTTTGGCCGCGCGTGTTAGCCGCGATCCCCGCTCGGGTTCGTCCCTTCGCGCTTCCGTGGTGTTCACTCGTGCGCACCCAGTTTGTACAAGGACGCAGAGCCACCCTGTAGCCGCCGTTGCCTCGCCGGAGTCGTCGCGTCTCCTCTGTTCTTAGATCAGGACCCAGTGGTTTGGTCAAGAAGGCCGCGTCCTTGATCCTTACCGAACCCCTAGCCTAGCCGAGCTGGTTTGACCCCCGCTCTCTCACCGCGGCGACCTGGGTTCGAACCCCAGGCGCGCCTCCCCCCTTTTTTATTTCGGTTTTCGCTCTTTCTCCGGTTCGTCTCCTCTGCAGTAGCAGTAGTTAAGGGCCCGAGGCCCTTCTCTGTCAGTCATCGCCACCCAGCCCAGTGGTAGCAGGGGCAGGGTTCCAACGGGGAGACCCGGGTTCGATTCCCCCCGAGGCTGGTTTTCTCCCCCCTTTTTTTAAACCCACTTCGCCACTGTCTCTATGACAGTAGGGCCACCCTGTCAGCCTCTCAGCGCCCTCCTCCATTCTATTTTTTTTTCCATTACCCCACGTTTCCATTTCCAGCTTTGTTTCCTTTTCTGTTTTAGGCAAGTCCATTTCTGGACATTTCCAAATCTGGAAATTGCCATTTCTGTTAACTTCCATTTTAGGCAGGTTTTGACTTAGTGCTTTTGTGATGTTTTCTCTACGGTAACCCTAACATATTATATATGTTTTTGGGGTAGAAAAATCCCACCAACTCAGTGGTGGCATTAGTTTCTGCATTTGGACAAGTTTATGATCATGCCTTTTTGCATCATGTTTATGTGTTGTTTTTCTTTGGGCATATTTATTTGATTTGTGCTATGAGGTAGTTTTGCACACGTGCATGGCTTTGTTCATCATGCTGTTATGTAGGTTTTCTCACCCTTCTTGTTTTGCCCGCCATATCCAACCCGTGCATCCGTTTCCGGTGATCTCTATATCGATTTCTAACGAAATCATCTCATCTTTCCGATGGCATGCTTGGTTTGCCAAGATGATGCCTGGTTTTCCATTTACCTTCCGGAGCGCACATAAGCATTGCATATCCCATCACGCATATCATGTCATGTTTTGCATCATGTTGATTGTGCATTGCACCGTGATTTATTGTGGTTCCTTTGTTTGTGTTGTTGCTTTGGGTAGAGCCGGGAGACGAGTACGTGAACGAGGATCCTGTTGAGAACGCTTTCGAGGATCAAGCTTTCGACAACTCTGAGAACATTGCAGGCAAGATGATCATACCCTCGAAATCACTTCTATCTTTGCTATGCTAGTTGCTCGCTCTTTTGCTATGCCTATGTCATGATGCCTACCACTTGCTATATCATGCCACCCATATTGCCATGTCAGCCCTAACCATCCTTTTCCTAGCAAACCGCTGATTGGCTATGTTACCGCTTTGCTCAGCCCTCTTATAGCGCTGCTAGTTGCAGGTGAAGCTGAAGTTTGTTCCTTGTTGAACATGGAAATGTTGTTCCTTGTTGGAACATGTTTACTTGTTGGGGATATCACAATATATAAATATACTGCTATGTTTAACACATCTATATACTTGGTAAAGGGTGGAAGGCTCGGCCTTATGCCCGGTGTTTTGTTCCACTTGCCACCCTAGTTTCCGCCATACCGGTGTTATGTTCCTTGATTTTATGCTCCTTACGGTTGGGTGATTTATGGGACCCCTTGACAGTTCGCTTTGAATAAGACTCGCCCAAAGAAGGCCCAACATTGGTTTTACCATTTGCCACCTAAGCCTTTTCCCCGGTTTTCGCGAGCACGAGGGTCATCTTATTTTAAACCCCGGGCCAATGCTCCTCTCGAGTGTTGGTCCAAAACTAGAGCCACTTGCGGTGCCACCGAGGCAACTTGGGGCATCTTCGGTTGCCGTCGTAGTGTTCATCCGGATGTGCCACGAGAACGAGATATGTGCAGCTCCTATCGGGATTTGTCGGCAATCGGGCGGCTTTGCTGGTCTTGTTTTATTGTCATTCGAAATGTCTTGTAGTCCGGATTCCGAGATTGATCGGGTCTTCCCAGTAGAAGGAATAATCCTTCGCTGACCGTGAGAGCTTATAATGGGCTAAGTTGGGACACCCTGCAGGTAATATCTTTCAAAGCCGTGCCTGCGGTTATGAGGCGATGGGAATTTGTTAATGTCCGTTGTAGGAAACTCAAAGTTGACCTCAATTAAGATACACATCAACAAGGTGTGTAACCGTGATGGTCTCTTCTCGGCGGAGTCCGGAAGTGAACACGGTGTTGGAGTTATGTCCGACGAAGTAGTTCAGATCACTTCTTGATCACTACTAGTTTCACGACCGTGCTTTGCTTCTCTTCTCGCTCTCTTTTGCGAGTAGCCACCATATATGCTAGTCGCTTGCTGCAGCTCCACTTTACTACTCAGTCCTTCCTATAAGCTTAAATAGTCTTGATCTCGCGGTGTGAGATTGTTGAGTCCCGTGACTCACAGATACTTCCAAAACAGTTGCGAGTTCCGAGGAGGCCAAGGGTGATTCAACCGAGCTCAAGTGGGAGTTCGACGAGGAACGTGGTCGTTACTATGTGTCTTTTCCAGATGATCGAGAGTGGTGCCCAGCTTGGGACGATTCGGGATCTGTGTTAGCATTTGGGGTATCTTCTTTATTTTGGTTCCGTAGTCGGACCTTGAGTGTACTCAATGATGGATGTTTAATTATGTATTGTGTGAAGTGGCGAATGTAAGCCAACTATGTACCTTTCCTTAATTATTACATGGGTTGTGTGAAGATTACCTCACTTGCGACATTGCTTTCAATGCGGTTATGCCTCTAAGTCGTGCCTCGACACGTGGGAGATATAGCCGCATCGGGCGTGACAAGTTGGTAATCGAGCCTTCCCGACGAGGAGCCCCTACTTGATTGTTTGTCGACGTTGTTGAGTCTAGAATGGAAAATGTTTTGAGTCTTAGGATTATATATATCGGAGAGTAGGATTCTTTTTACTCCCGGTCCCTTCGTCGCCTCTGTGAGGTATCCCGACGAGAGTTTTGACTCTTCTCTCCTCAAATTTCACTAAAAAATTTTAGGATCACGTGGGTATCTTGGAATCGTTCGATGGTTTTGTGACGAGAACATTGTTCTTGGTGCCTCCCGACATTTAGGGGTTGTGGCGGTGTCCCGGGAGTTGAGCTCCGAGGTGTTGTCGCCACAATTTTATCGCTCAGCTTCGAATACCGAGTTTTGCCGACATCGAAATCTCTTTTGTGCGCTTGTTGGTGAGATAACCCCGATAGCCCAAAGATCGTGGCGAAAAGGGAGTATTGCCATGACTTGCATAACGGATGTTTTTCAAGGTCGAGGTACACGATTTCGAGGATTTCTTGGTTATGTGTTGACGGATGGATACAATGGATCTAGGTATTGTTAGTTTGGGTGATATATTTTGTGTCCCTGTATCCCCAACACCAGATTGCATAACCGTAAAGTTTCGGAGTTTATAGGTGGGAATTCTAGTAGCTTACGGATATTCTTTCCGATGGATGTATGATTTGAGATTGGGGTTCAACGCCTAGTGGTCCGCCCATTCACGGTCGATTCAAAGTGGTCGCGAGACGCCTTAAAGAATCCTTGGCTATGCTGATTCGGGACGCCTTGTTAGTCATTCGTGACGTCCGCTATACGTCAGGTCCGTGTGGGCCCCACCACTAACACTTTGGGCGAAATCTCTATCATGTGTTTGTTCCGCTCATTCTAGCAGCCAACCTTTTGTTTTCGCCAGATATTCAATTGTTTCTCGGTCGGATGTTATTTCCTTATCTTTTATAAGTGGCTTCTCCCTTAATGGATGTGTGATGATTAACTTTGGAATTCATTCGCTCATTCTTGTTCAATGTTTATTGTGAAGACTATATGTTGCATTTTCTATCCGCTGATTCTACTTATCTATTTGTCTATCAAAGGACTAACGGATGTCACCCTCTTCAGATGGCTCCGCCAACGTGCTCAATCCGGATCGCAATGATGGGGATCACCAACCTCCACCTCCACCTCCACCTCCGCCTCCGGAGGCTCGGCAAGCTATTATGGCAGCCACCAATGCCAATGCTCGATGATTTTGCAGCTCTTGCAAGAACGCATCGAGGGCAAGGCAATCAAGGCAATCAAGGCAATCAAGGTCAAGGCAACAATCAGCCACACTTCGCTACTCTCGATCGGTTTCTCGCTAATCACCAAGTCTTTCGGTTTACGTGTTGAGGCCACGAGACGCCGACGATTGGTTAGTGGATATCTGCAAGCACTTTGACTGTATCAATGTCGACACGAGGACTTTGTCAAGTTTGCATCGCTTCAACTTAAGGATCAAGCTGCTGAGTGGTACCAAAGAATACAATGATTCCAGAGGAGGTCGTGTCATTACTCGATGAGTTCCGCCGTGATTTCCGAGCTCATCACATTCAAGAGTGTTGTTGAGAGCAAGCGTGAGGAGTTCCGCAATCTCAAGCAGGGCACCATGTCTGTCTATCAATACAATATCCAGCCTGTGGCTCGCTTGCTTTGCTAAGCAAGATGTACCGATGAAAGGAGTATGATCTATCGCTCAGAGGTGGTCCGAGAGAAGATCTGCAATTACCTCTTGTGCTGTTTGAGCCGATAATTATGATGAATTCTACAACATGGCTCAAGCAAGAAGCGCCCAACTCAAGTGTGAGGCTTCTAAGAAGAGAATCAGGGATGCAGCTTCACCTCTTCGTCCTCTCAAGTGGCAGCCAAGCAGCGAAGTTTTACTCCCCCTCCTCCGTCTCGGCGGCCTTACCAAATAGAAGAACTCAGTGGCCGTGGATCTTCCCACCCACCCAACCCAAGCTATCGTAACAAGTCTAATTCTCAAGCTCCAAGGTCAAGTGCTCCTTACCACCGTCCGCTCTCGAGGTCACTTGCAACAAGTGTCGTGCAGAGGGTCACTATGCTAACAAGTGCTTCAACCAGAGGCGCCTTCCGCCTCCTCCTCTGTGAAATCTTCCAAAGAATGCAAAGGTCAAGCATAATCCAAAGTATGCCAAGGTCAATATGATGAATGCAGCTCAGGCAGAGGATTCTTCAGATGTGCTAATGGGTAATCTTCTTGTTAATGATATTCCTGCAAAAGTTCTCTTTGATACTGGTGCATCGCTTTCTTTCATTTCGAGACCTTTTGTTGCCAAGCATGAATTTGTGACGGAAAAGATTCCTATTCCGTTGAAGATTGTGTCCCCGGGCAAGCAAATGACATCTAATGTTTGCGTCCCGGATGTTTCTATCAAGATGGGCGACTATAGATTTCTTTCTAAACTAGTGGTTCTTGGTGACTCGGATATTGATCTTATTCTCGGAATGGACTGGCTTTATCAGCACAAAGCTCAGCTCGATTGTGCTGCCAGAGAAATTCAATTGACTCACTCTTCTAATGATGTGATCATCTATGCCTCTCGTGATGAAACTATTCGGTTGTTTTCTCTCAATGAGAAGGGCGAACTGAATGCCATCTCTCAGATTCCAATCGTTTGTGAGTACCAAGATGTCTTTCCGTAAGAGCTTCCGGTATGCCTCCTCATCGCCGCTTGAGTTCGTTATCGATCTTGAGCCCGCATCGAACCCGCTTGCAAGCGCCCATACAAGCTTGGACCTGATGAGCTGAAGGAATTGAAGAAGCAGCTCGATGAACAAGAGCGTCTGGTTTGATCGGACCGAGTTCATCTCCTTGGGGTTGTGGTGTTCTTTTGTCCGAAGAAGGATGGCACGGACCGACTTTGCGCCGATTACCGTCCATTGAATAAGAAGACAATCAAGAACAAGTATCCACTTCCCAACATCAATGAGCTTTTCGAGCAACTCAAAGGTGCTACAGTTGTTCTCTAAGCTTGACCTTCGATGGGGTATCATCGATTCGCATTCGTGAACAAGATATTCCCAAGACAAAGATTCGTAACAAGCTTTGGTTCTTATGAATATACTTGTCATGTCTTTCGCCTCGCCAATGCTCCTCCAACTTTCTCTCGGATGATGAACTTCATATTCAACCCTTACACCAATGAATTCGCCTTGGTCTATCTTGATGATATTTTGGTCTTCTCCAAGAATAAGAAGGATCATGCCAAACATTTGCGATTGGTGCTAGACAAGCTCGAGAGTATCGCCTATGCTAAGTTCTCCAAATGTGAATTTTGGCTTGATGAAGTGCTTTATCTTGGTCATATCATCTCGCTAAGGGTATCGCTTGTTGATCCCAGAAGGTGTCCGCAATTGTGAATTGGGAACCTCCTCGTAATGTCAAGCAGCTCCGCAGCTTTTCTTGGTCTTGCAAGTTATTGCCGAAGATTCGTTGAGAACTTCTCCAAGATTGCAAAGCCTCTTTCCAACCTTCTCCAGAAGCATGCGAAGTATGTCTGGTCTCCCGAGTGTGACGTTGCTTTCAATACCCTCAAAGAGAAACTCGTCACAGCTCCTGCCTTGACTCCTCCCGATGAATCCAAGCCATATGAAGTTTTCTCGTGATGCTTCTCTTCAAGGTCTCGGTCTTTGTGTTAATGCAAGAGAAGAGAGTTGTGGCTTATACCTCTCGCCATTGAAGCCCAACGAGAAGAACTACCCCACTCATGATCTTGAGTTGGCGGCAGCTTGTCCATGCATTGATTACGTGGAGACATCTCTTGTTGGGAAGGAAAGTGGACATTTTCACCGATCACAAGAGTCTCAAGTACATCTTCACTCAGCCCAACCTCAACCTCGAGTGACTCGATGGGTCGAAATGATTCAAGAGTACAACCCAAGTATTGAGTATACTCCGCAAAGCCAATGTCATTGCAGATGCTTTGAGCAGGAAAGCTTATCGCAATAGCCTAATCCTCAAGCCCTTTCAAATGGATCTCGTGAATCTTTCCGCAAGCTGAATCTTCAAGTTGTTCCTCAAGGCTTTCTTGCCAACCTCATAGTCTCTCCTACTTTGGAAGATCAGATTCGTGAGGCTCAACTTCTGGATACCATGGTGAAGAAAGTGAAACGTGGTATCGACAAGGGCATTTCCAAGTACAAGTGCTTCCATGTTGATGACAAAGACACTCTGTTCTTTGAGGACCGGATTGTGGTTCCTAAGGGTGATCTGAGAAAAGTCATTATGAACGAGGCTCACAATTCGCTTCTATCCATTCATCCTGGAAGTACGAAGATGTACCATGACCTCAAGCAGTCATATTGGTGGACTCGAATGAAGCGAGAGATTGCTCAATTCGTGAATGAGTGTGATGTCTGCAGAAGAGTGAAAGCGTAACACCAAAGACCAGCTGGTCTCCTCCAACCTCTTGCTATTCCCGAATGGAAGTTTGATCATATTGAAATGGACTTCGTGGTCGGCTTCCCAAAGTCCAAGCGTGGAATGATGCTATCTTCGTTGTCATTGACAAGCTTACTAAAGTGGCTCATTTTCTTCCTATCAAAGAATCCATCACTCGCAGCTCGGTTGGCGAGCTATACACCTCGTGATTGTCTCCTTGCACGGTATTCCACAAGTGATCTCTTCTGACCGTGGCAGCATCTTTACCTCCAAGTTTTGGGATTCTTTTCGAAGGCCATGGGCACCAACATTCGTTTCAAAGACAGCTTTCCATCCTCAAACAAGTGGCCAAGTTGAACGAGTTAATCAAATCCTTGAAGATATGCTCGTGGCTTGTGTCATTTCTTTCGGTATGAAGTGGGAAGATTGTCTTCCATATGCCGAAGTTCTCCTACAACAACAGCTTCCAAGCGAGTTCGGGCAAGGCCCCATTCGAAATTCTCTATGGCGTAAAGTGCCGTACTCCTCTCAATTGGTCTCGAGATGTGAACGCCAACTTCTTGGCAATGACTTGATCACGTAAGCGTAAGAAATGTGCCAAGTTATTCGTGAGAATCTCAAAGCCGCATAATCGCGCCGGAAGAGCTATTATGATGATAAGCACCGTGATGTGGCTTTTGAAATCGGAGACCATGTCTACCTCCGCCTCTCCAATGAAAGGCACTCGTCGCTCGGTATCAAAGGAAGCTTGCCCCTAGATACGTGGGTCCTTTCAAGATCATTGGGAAAAGAGGCGATCTCGCCTATCAACTTGAGCTTCCATCCAACTTTGCAAACGCGTGCGATGTGTTCCACGTGTCACAGCTTCGCAAGTGCTTCAAGACTCTGAACGCACTATCAACTTCAAGAGATTGACCTTCAAGAAGATCTCTTATCACGAGCACCCGTTGCTATTCTTGAAGAAACCGAGCGCAAGACTCGCAACAAATCTTTTAAACGATTGCTCATACAATCATAATGAGTTGATCAGATTTCAACACAAACATAGACAATTTAAATGTGTAATAACATCAAGAAAGATGTTGACCCAAGCTCCACACAAAGCTTTGTCCTCGTTATTGTAGTTCTTCGTCCAACTTTTTTTTAGAATCACCGGGGGGAGCTCCCCACCTGAATATATTACTCAAAAGATTGTCGAGGCAACAAGTACATAATTACATAGGCACGACGCATTGTGCATAGAGGTAGGAACGTCACGAGAAGACGTCTTCCTTGTCACTTGTCTCCATGAAACGATGTGACCATAGATCCAAGTCAGAAATAAGGGATCTGAGGGTTATTATAGAACATTGATCAACACTTCTGAACAACATATAATTACGCGCTGCCCAAATCTTCCATAGTAGTGACATGAGAACCAATGACCATGCTTTTATGGGGAAGCTGATGGGGCAGTGGTGTATCCCATAACTCAGAGATGTCGGTGATCTGGAGCAAAATACCAATGCGTTGTCATATCCGGTTGGCGAGTGGACAGTGATTTAAGAGGTGCATGGAGTCCCTGCAATGAGCACATCGAGGGCCTATGTAGATGGAGATGATATGCTTGTGGGCGAGGTTGACCCTAGTGTTGAGACGGTCTTTGAAGAGGAGCCAAGCAAAAATTTTGATCCTGCATGGAGCCTTGGAACACCATATGAGAGGGGCAAGGAGATCTTTGTCAGGCCGAGACATGAGAGCGCCGTACGCGTGCTTGGTGGAGAAGCCATAACCTCGAAGTAGGAACCTTTGGTCTTGTAACACCCTCGATGTAAACTTCCCTTTTGGGCAATATATCAATTTGACCTCATCCAAGTCTTGTGGGTTTTGTCAGCTCCATAATTAATAGAAGCATCAAATTAGTCATGCAACTTGGGAAGATCAAGAACACACAAACAAGTAATGAATAGAGGCTCTGAGCAGTGATGTAATAGCTAGCATCGTAAAATGTAGGGTAAAACGAACAAAAGCAGCGAACCACATGCTAGTTTGTTGATATGTAATTGCATAGAGAATATTAAGGCCTCGATGGAACCAAGTGGCATCGTAACAAAACTAAAGCATATTAACTATATGTGCACCGGTATGTAATTTAGCACATGTAACATGTTCATCGCTGTAAGTATGGCCCTACAGTGCAAGCGTATAACGCGCCTCATGAAGAACTGAATGATGCCCTCAAGAAATTCAAAGGTGCGGTGCTTATGCTAGAAAGTGAACGGCGCCGCCGTTGGATAATAGTACCGATTCTCAGAACAGATGGGTATAGTTGTCATACTTGATAGCTAAGGATCGCCGATGGTGCTCGTGGCGGTTCAGTTTGGGTAAGCCGTCGCCGCCGCTGAAGCGGTTCGCGTTACTAGCAGGGCGCTGCCGACATACAAGAAAGCTCATCTATGGTAAGTGAACAGTTGCATGATAAAGAGAAAACCAAAGGAGTACAAATCGAATAACCCGATGAGGCTGCGGCCGGTGAAAGGGGCCGGTGGAGTTGAATATGGCGCTCGGAGCGGTCCGGCAAGTGGATGAAGGCTCTGGCGTTGCCAGGCAGTGCTTTCGTGAGGCGGATCTGCGGCGCGACGAGGGCTTGTATGAAGGGCCAAGGGGCGGACAAGGAGTCGTGAAGGGCCTACGCTGTGGTGGACGAGGCGCCGCTACAGATCAAAGTGCGGGACCATGATGGCGGCCATGAGATCCGGAGCGGTGGATGCTTCGCCGTCAAGCGGCCCCGTGAAGTGGGTGAGTTGGCGCTGGGGGTTCCAAAGTGAAGGTAGATCCGACGTGGAGGTCCACGCTGCGTGAGGACTAGATTCGCGGCTTGCCGTGGTTGGGGGTCCGGGAGGAAGGGAGGGATCTGGGAAGAATGTTGGGGCAAAGAGGGAAAATAATGGAGTTACTAAAGCAGCCCTTTTCCGCTCATGTGGCGGGTAAACAGGAATATCGCAGGCTAAACTTTCGGGCGGATATTTCGGCGTGAGGGAAGTTTGAAAGCTTTTACGCCTAAAATTATAAGTATTCTGCTCTCGACTACCGACTATGATATCATGGCTTATAATTTGTTTGTTTTCACGCAAAAAGTGCAAGTTTTGAAAATCAATGTCTCAACTCAAACTTAGATTGTCCATTCAATTCAATATGGATCATTGAGCTACTACAAGCAAATACCATCATACGGTCCAATTCAAATGAAATTCCAAATGTGTTTATCCTAAATATGATGACAAAAGCAAAATGTATGTGTATGAATAAAGTGGATGATTATAAAGTTTGAACATGCCCGTATGTGTATATCTCTAGGTTTGATATATGAATTTTAAATCACGGCTTAAAAAATGTACCTCCGCTTAAATGAATTACAAAAGCTAATGATGGAGTCAAATTCCAAAATTCTAATCTTAGGTTTGTAATTTGCACATCAAGGTATATCACGATGTTCAAAAGTATCACGTTATCTCATAGTACAAACTGTGAAACAAATTGATCAACCATGAGTGCACAATATCTCAATTACGCTTAAAGTCCCTCAAATATAGACACCTCACTTTTTATCTAAAGTCAACCCCCCCCACCACACACACACACACACACACACACATAGAGAAGTCGTTTTCCCCAAAAACCAACACACGAGCACATTAACACCCCTCTCTCTTATAAAGTCCGGACCCCAACATAGGTCTCTATCACTTTGTCTCTGCATGCACACATCTCTTTCCTCACTCTCTAGGTCTCCGCTATCTCTCTTACCCAAGCACACGTGACTATGTAGAGTGTATATTTCATACACACAAAAACGTCAGCCCCAAACGCCTATCTCCCTAGTTATGTGGTTCACAAGACTCACCCCACACACCACCCCACTTCAAACAAGCACACTTTGTCTCCTTGTGCACCACTCTCCTCTTTCTATCTCTCCACACGCACCCGCCTAGCTCCTTCCCTCAGATACATATATGTCGTGACTCTTGCATAGCTCCCAATGTATAATCGTTCGATTTCGCACATTGTTCTCACACTATCTATTCTAGATCTCTCATGAAGTCCCTATCACACACACGATGACTCGCCTTCTTTGCCTGCTCATAGGCCAATTTCGGACAACATCAACATTGTCTCCCTATCTATACGCCCATTTATGGACACAAACGACCTCTTCTCGCTCTCTTTCCTCTCTCTCTCCTCGCTAGCTCTCTTTCTTCTCGCACACCCCTCTCCCACACACACACACACTGATGTCTCTACAAATAGTCTCCGCTTCTCCCAAGACTCACAGTTATCTCGCTACACATGTCACACCATTCCCCTTCCCTTATACTAGGTTTACATCATCGCTGGTCTCTCTACCCACATACACTCTCCTCTCTCACACACAAACGCTGCTCACAAACACACACATTACACGCACAAACACCCATTTACCGGATCCTCATCTCCTCATGTCCGCATGTGTATCTCACACACTCACTCTCTAATTATGTATATGTGTCTCCACGCTACACAACACAAAGCCCCATGTACATGTTCTCTCTATCCTCCACACACATAGACACAAAGAATCATATCATCATCTCAGCCTCTAACATATCACACACACACCTGCTCTCTCTCTCTCTCTCTATATCTCTCGCAAACACGCCAACAAGGGTTTCTGTGAATAACTTACCGCCTATTCATCAGCAATATGGCAAGACGGAGAACACGAGACGTGAAAAGAATAAATTCACGTTAGACCACCTAGTATGACTACTAGGACTAGAGCAAGCCAAAGCGCTGTCACGCTACCCTCCTTGTCGGCGACGGAAAATCTTCGCTTACACACAGCAGCGCCGGACAGCTGGCATCCCAAGGTTACAACATGGGCTCCGACCGCCGGCGTAGTCATGCTCCATGGCCGAGGATAACTAGGTGGGCGGGCCGAGGTAGGAGGTCACTGAGGATTTTTGTTGGTAAGAGCATGTACAATGGTTGATAAGGTAGTCTTATCTCAAGTCGCCACGATGCAAGTGGTAGTAGTTTCTTGGCATTTTAGTGATTTCTTGCATTATTAGAGCAAGTACAATAGAGCTGAGTCACGGGCTATAAGAAATAAACTACCTCTCCGCCTAGGTGTAAGTCATCTTACTTAAAACCAAATAATCCCAAAACACTTAGGGCGCTGTGCATTAACTTCTACCTCGCTTTCTTGTTTCTGACATATCAACTAATAAGAGATGTGGTGTGCATGCTTTAATGACTTGAAATACCAAACACGACATGCAAGGTTAATTCATTGCATGCAATGCTATTAATTAGCAAATAAACATTGTTCTTTAGTCCCCTCTCTTGGTCACGGTGCACAATCTAAGATGACTTATTCACCTAGACGGAGGGAGTAGTATATTTCTACTTAGTTGGAGGAAAGAGAAGAGGAGAGAGAAGGTAAGCGGCTCTTCGTGAAGAGCCAAACTTCAGCACGTGCTCCTAGGCACTTTGTGAGAATGAGAAGTGCCACATAATAAAGAAGTAGTACACTCTTTTGATCTATTATTGTACATGTTGGCTATAAGATGGGCTGTAGATGACATGGCATCGGCTTATAGCCAGCAAATGGCTATACTATTAACCATGCTCTTAGGGGTTTCTTGTAAGGAACAATGTACGTATTTACTAGTGACAAAAGGCCATTCTAGGTTATGTTGTACTCCAACGAGTACTACTAGTGGTCACCGGAGTGTATACCCTGCTTTGTGGGAGTCTGATTCTAACGCACATCGGCCTTTTTTTTAAATAGTACTACTACACTTCGCGAGCCAATATTTTACATGGGTAGTTTGAGTTTGAAGTCAAACTGACGTGCGCCCCACAACTGGGTGCATCGGATAGCCTAGCCATGCGTGAACGGGTTTTCCTTCCCAAGATCGTGGCTCGGTTTCGCTTCTAGCCGCACCTCGCTTGCAGCCTTCATCGCTAGTAGCATATTTAAACTAGCACCTCCCAATTAAGCCCGAGGAGCCTAAATTCAAGGGGGCATTGAACTCGGCAATATGGCTCAGAAAAGTGCTCTACTACTACTCAGAGCTTGTATGCTGCACGCATGGACTTCTACCCATTATCGGCTCTACTATAAAAGAAATTCTCTTGACGTGTTTTTTAAACAAAGGCAAAAGCTTTGCTTCATCTCATTCATAAAGAAGGAACTACTAACAAAGTTCGACGAGATCCATTACACCTCCACAAATGGAAGCGAAGCCTAGTCTCATGTATCAAATAACTCAAATGTTCTCGCTTCGCAAAGAATCACACCGATAAAATGCTGCTAGTGTGCGTGAGAGGAGCAACTGAGTAGGCCAGCTACGGAGAGGAGCGGCTGAATAGAGCACCGAGAGTACCCACTAGGCCACTACGCAGTGTACTTTCCCGCATTGATAGTACAACACGGTTCTAGAGAAAAAGAGTAACCTCCACTTCCAACCTGTAGCTCCTTGGCCCCGAGATTCAAGAGTTCAAACCGTGCACTATACTAGACTAGACTAGAAGTACAAGACATCGTGACTACTAGTTGAGAAAAGTAGTACTAATAAGCACAAAGAGTAGTACGCATTCTCCCATTACATATGTAAGAAGTTTTTGACACTAGTTGGCGGTACAAAAAATGGCAAAAACATACCCAAAATTTCTTAATCCATGCCAAAAACTACTACCTAGTGCCAAAATTTCTTACTAGTGCTATTATTTAAGATAGTGCAATCCCATAACGCTCCATAATGTTAGTACTAGTAGTAAATAATAGCCTCACCCCTTCACGAGGAACGATCTACAGCTTGAAGGACGAGGCTCATCGTTACTACGCTTTATCTCCTCTCGCCCTCCCCAAGAGAAGGCAGTCATCGCTCCCATGGATTCGCCAGCGGTTCTCTCTCGCCGGGCCGAGACCTGACGACGATCCTTCCGAGAAATCACACACCGCCCGACGCCCTCACCGCCGAAGACTCGTGCTTCCCGCACCAACTTTTTCAAGACGCTTTAAACAGGCTTGGCAAAAGTACATGCTTGTTTATCTTCCATGCGCCCTCGAGGAGAAGGTTCTTCTATGGACGATCCTTCAACAGTCCACCGCCCCTAGCCATGGTTGCACGTTGACTCCGCTTAGAGTTGCCGACGCTTGAGAGGTAGTCGGATTTTGTCCGATGAGCGTGTCAAGAATGGAGTTTGATCATGTAGTACTTAGTTATTCCATTTCCATCCCGTGAATTTCTCCGCTGCCCACCGCCTTATATATATAATTGGTCGGTGCCAACGAAGATTGGCTTGCATACCGCCGGATACCACCATGATTTTGCACAACATCCATAGCAAGCAGCCGCTCCGTAGAGACCCTTCTCCACCATTGGGACCGCCTTCCGGACCGGCCGGGCAAGAATACGATGATGATGCCTACATGAGGTTGAAGAAGAGAGAAATTGCGACCACCGACAATGCGACGCTGCTATGATGATTACTATCTCATCGGGTTCGACATAAGGATTTCCATCAATGCAAGAGGCAGAACGGCAAAGGGCTAGCGATGTTGGCGGCGCAGATTTGTACCCCACATCGCTCAAGACGCCGGCGCCATCTAGGCCGTGATCTTCGCGTGACAAGCCAGGACTTGTTTCATCCGTTGCCATCCTATGGTACGAGATTGCAAACGGAATGCACAAACCATGATTTGCATCCCTAACGGTACTCCATTATTTTGCAGGACCACCATCCCTCGATCAAAATAAGATCGCCGATCCCCGGATGTGCATTTGCATCCGCGATTTGGTCTAACCTGAACCTTGTAGCTGACTTTGGCATATTGGGATTAACTATCTTAGGCTGCTACCCATGGTATCACCGATGTGCAACATGGTCACACAATCTACCACGATCGACCGGTCACCATCTACCTGGTATTCCATTTTTAACCATCTCGCTTCTTTTCATTGTTGTACTAGTAGTATACTTTGTAGTACTAGTAGGAGTATTTTTACCTTGAGGACGGCAGATAGCTAGCTAGGCCCTTGAAGACTTGAACCCACTAGCGCCACCATTTTGTTTTTCCATGTCTTACTATCTCATCCATGTAGCCAAGAGTGGCTATATATAATAAGCCGTTATTTTACTTCCTCTATACCGAGTAGTACTATTTGTCTGCAAAGTACATCGACCGCCATATTTGAGCACAAAATTATTATGCATGGACCTTGACTATGTACGCCACCATGTGTCCAGATCTGGATGCCGCGGTACCGTGATGAACCACTACAAAAAATACACTTCCGTGATGATACGCGGTTTGTCATAGTAGGTCACGCTTTTTGTCATGCATGTACATCCATGACAAATTTATGATGTAATCAAGATAGTCATACTGCGGTTGTCAGAGAAGTGTTCCATGACATTACCAAATTATCATCACGTGAAGTGTCCACTTCGCATAAATCGCCACATAGAAGTGCTTTCGCCAAGGTTGACCGACGCGGCATCCACCGTAATCGAACGCCGTTATCGGGTCGGTTTTGATCCGATAACCCGCTAATGCCCCGACCAATGGGAAATTTCCACGCAAAATTTTATTGGCCGATTAAACACGGTCACCACGCTGAGTCGATAGGGCGCCATGATACGCCGACATGTGGCACGCCGGCCAGAGGCCCATTCGTGAAAAGGCTGACCCATTTGACTTGGTCAAAAGGTGGTAGGTCACCCATGGAAAGCCCGTTAACGGCCTCGTTCGCATATAGCCCATTTACATTCGCTAACCTAAGGCCCGCTATGCCCTATCCGAATTAGGCCCAGAGCGCCATCCGGCCATCCAATATGATTCCAAATTGCCACTTTCTAGCCCATGTATGGCCCATGACGCCTTTTCGCCCATATGAGGCCCTATGTAACTCTTGCCTATTAACGTCCGTGGTGTAATCGCCCGCTGATATCCCATTAACGCTCCGTTATTCCGCTGGGTCTTTTCAACCATGTTATCTTTCGCTTTCGTGAGCCCATTTATTCTGGGCTCATTTCAAAGATTCGCTTACTTCACGTACTGCCATCGCTATTTTTCGCTTAGGGCCAAATTCAGCCCGTGGTTATAGTGGCCCGCTTGTGGTCCGCTCACGCGCAATGCTTATAGCGCCATCAACATAGCCTATTAACGGCGGACCGCTACGGTCGGCCCATGAATGTACGATTCCAACTCTAGCCCGCTTACGCCATAATGCGCCTGTTGGCCCATGTTCGGGCTAATCGATCATACGGCCCGTGATAAGGCCCATTGATGATACGACCCTTAAGGCCCATTGTTTCACGGCATGTAGAAGGCCCATTTACGGCCCATAAGATCGCTTACTACCGTAGGAGGCCCAAAGGTCACTACAATAAATATTAGCCCATGGTTATTGTGGCCTAGTTTTAAAAATAGGTTATTGTAGCCACTAGCTAACATGAAAAAGAACTGCAATGACTACAAGCAAACAAATAAACAAGACAACAAGGAAACTAATAAGCAAGCAACTAACGCTAGTCTATCACGGCTATTACATTATTACATCCACTGGCATCAAAGTTCGCCACCAAGGTAAAATATAGGGAACAAAGCAGATATCATATAATCACCGGCCAAAATTGGCCACTAGTGCAAATAAACGTCAAGAAAACAAGAGCATAACCAAATAACTTCAAGAGCTCAAGAAACGTTATCCCCGGTATCCACCATGCCGGCAATAAGCTTAGCAAGCTGATTAGCTTTGTCCTCTTGGCGCTAAAACCTCCAACGCTAGTTGCAGTAATCTAAAGTATGCATCTCAATGCTCTAGGACTTCCGCAGTCCTTCGAGATGACTTGGATATGTGTTGACGGCAGAAATAGTGCCGCCAGCCGTGCCAATGGCGGGCAACGAGAAAACTTGTCGAGGTGATGTGGTATAAACGATCTTAGCTTGGTATCGGAGTAGGTATCGAGTTTTGATTTTTGCAGGAGGGCAATGTGAGGTTTGATCGCGAGCAATTCAGAGAGAATGTCAGAACACTTAGCATCGTCACCCAAGACACGTACATTCCATGAGCAGATAGAGATTGCAGCGTTACTCATGAGGATGATGCATACACCGAATGGGTAAGCAAAAGTGTAAGAGTTCTGCGATAGCAAGCATAACATAACGACACGAGGATAGTACTTGACCCAAGGACAACAGACACGATGAGCAAAAGACCAATGACACACTTAGCGTGTATGATCTAGCAGAGACGATCGTCAGCATCAATTTAGGCCCCGACATCGAGGGGCAGAGCATGCCTAGGGTGCGGGTCATGGCGCGTCTTCCTCACCAGAGGCAGAGGCCACTACAAAAAAAAATACACTTCCGTGATGATACGTGTTTGTCACAGTAGGTCGCGTTTTTTGTCATGCATGTACATCCATGACAAATTTATGATGAGAATCAAGATAGTCATACCGTCTTTGTCGTAGAAGTGTTCCATGACATTACCAAAATTATCATCACGAAGTGTCCACTTCCATGACGATAAATCGCGCGTCACGAAGTGCTTTCGTAAGGGTGACCGACACGTGGCATCCACCGTAGCGGAACGCCGTTAAGCTATCGGGTCGGGTTTTGGATCCGATAACCCGTTAACAGCCCGACCAATGGAGATTTTCCGTGTAAAATCATCATTGGCTGGAGAAAACACGTGTCGGCTCATCATTGGGACGGATGTCATCCACTCATTGGATGAGAAGGCGCCTATGATACGTCGACACGTGGCACGGCCCAACAGAGGCCCATTCATGTGAAAAGGTCGGCCCGTTTGACTTGTGCAAAAGGTGGCGGGCCGGCCCATGTAAAGCCTGTTAACGGCCTGTTCGCATATAGCCCATTTACAGCCCGCTAACCCAAGGCCCGTTCGCCCTATCCGAATTAGGCCCGATGGCGTCATCCGGGCCACCCAATATGATTCGAGCCGTTTTCACTTCGGCCCATGTATGGCCCATGGCGTCTTCGGCCCATATGAGGCCCTATGTAACTCTTGGCCTATTAACGGCCCGTGGTGAAATCGCCCGTAATGAACGAGTGTATCACTTTACACCCATTAACGGCCGTGGTGAAACGGCCCGTAATGAATAGTGTATCACTTTATACCCATTAATGGTCCGTTATTCATTGGGCGTTTCAGCCCATGTTATCTTCGGCCTTCTCGAGCCCATTTATTCTTGGGCTCATTTCGGCATTCGTTTACTTACGGCCTGTTCTTGTCATTTTACGCTTGTGGGCCAAATTCAGCCCGTGGTTACAGTCGGCCCGTTTGTAGTCCGTTAATCGTTGGGCGTTTTCATAGCGTCATCAAATCGACCTATTAACGATGGCTCGTTATGGTCGGCCCATGAATGGACGATTCCAACTCTAGCCGTTCTGACCATAATGCGGCTGTTATTGGCCCATGTTTGTGTCGATCATAATGCCGTATAAGGCCCATTGATGATCTGACCGTAGATGGCCCATTGTTTCTCGGCCCGTAGAAGGCCCATTGTTTCTACGACCCGTAGAAGGCCCATCGTTTCTCTGCCCGTAGGAGGCCCAAAGTCACTACAGTAAATATTAGCCCATGGTTATTGTGGCCTAGTTTTAAAAAATAGGTTATTGCAGCCACTAGCAGACCGCGAAAAATGAACTGCAATGACTACAAGCAAACAAATAAACAAGACAACAAGGAAATAAATAAGCAAGCAACTTACGCTAGGCTATCACGGCTATCACACATATTACATCCACTGGGCATCAAAGTTTGCCACCATTGCAAATAAGCTACCGACAAAAGAATATACAAAACGAGAGCACTTGAGAAGGCACTAGGCCTGGCCAGTCGGCCCCCAAATAGTCAAGAAGCTGAGTAGACCTCATTTGTGTCAACGATAGATGCATCAACACTAG
Organism: Aegilops longissima; assembly: GCA_021605205.1. Lineage (NCBI taxonomy): Eukaryota > Viridiplantae > Streptophyta > Magnoliopsida > Poales > Poaceae > Aegilops > Aegilops longissima. The sequence goes on from CM038676.1 coordinate 318,180,868, forward strand.
ATTTAAGGCATGATGGTGCGCACGACAGTCCTCTGACATCTTCATTGCATCTTTGACTTCAAGTCGGAGCTGAGCTGAAGCAAGTCTTTATGCTTTAAGTTGAGACTGGAGAAGTCGAACTGATTGAGGCAGCGACTACACAGAGGTTGTCTCACACCTGCTGGTGAGTAGCTTCAACTCACTGTCTTCATCAAGACAGGACCTTGGGGTCATCTCGCTGTCCTCAAGATGGTTTGGCTCACTATCTTCCCTAAAGTTCTTCCTGGCGTAAGAGATACGAGTCTAAAAGAGAAACAAGGAGACACGTAACAGGTTTCACAATTATATAAGCAAATAAATGGATCTGTTCTGCATAAGGAACATGTTTTTACAACTACAATTTGAAACTGGTAGTTGTTGCAAACATCCAATCAGATGTAAACAGCAAAGCAAACAACAGTGGAGGAAATGATGCCTATCCAAATCTATACTAGAACAAAGTTTGAAGGCTTGAGAAGGATGAACTTACATTACATGTTAACACGGGATGGACAAAGCCCTTCTCCATGTTGATGGAAGGATAATTCAATAAATTCCCCAAAGAAAATTCTTTATAAGCGTTGCCATTATTCTACATTTTGCAAAGAGTAAATATAGATCAAATAATATTGGAAGAAACAGAGGATAATGAAGCTCAAAAGTGCGGTGATGATACATAATCAAATAGCAATTAATTAAATACAGCATTACAAGGCAAAAGGAGAGAGAATCTTGACAAGAGCAATGCAGAGCCCATTATTCTTTTGAGATCGTATGATCCTTTGAGCAAGGAGATTCATCTGAAATTAGTTTTCATACAAGAGAGAAGGTAAGGCACAAGCAGAAATTTAGGAGTTCAAATTTTGAATTGATATCATAGACAAGACTTACGTGGCTTGGGCTCCCAGCAGTTCTAATAGGGTTTGGCCAATGGAGTAGGGGTAAAGTGTGAGTACAGTTGGGCTGTGTTTTCGTGGCTGCTGATCTATCTGATTTAACAGTATCACTACCTTTTCCAAATACCTAGTTTGTACTCCTTGAGGATCTGCACTCACCCTCTTCCTTTTGGACATCTATTACGAAAGAACAACATTTGACTGAAAAACATAGTGTGATGACACATGGAATAGAGTACGAGAAAATGGATAGGTATGGCATATACTCATATATGATGCTTAAACTAAGCGAGATGGTGTAACAAAGTAGAAGTAATGCAAGAGGTCGGATGCAAAATATGTGCGACCAATACAACTTTGCAAAGTTAGAGCAAGCACCTTGATGGGTGAATAAGATAGGCCATCCTCCACCATGCCAAGTTTGTTAGCGATGGATCGTTCCGCAATATTCCTCTCGTCGCCCATTCTCATATTCATTTTGATAATGTTCAATATCGACATGCATGAAAACATAAAAAAAGTGAGATTTTCTTTGTAATGCGTAGTGATTCTAATCCAATCGCCTCCTGTAAACCCTTTGTGCTATCTCTGCAATTCTTTTAAAAGATGCCATGCATGCTATAATTTGTTGTGTGCATTAATATAATGTGGCCTACTACTCAAAATATGAGAGCTCGAAGTGATGACACTTACAGATGATAACTTCAACATATAGTAAAGAAGAACAAGTCGACTGACTGTGATTCAAAATATACTAAGAAAGAACAACTCGACTGACGGTTGACCGTAAGAGAAGAGTATCATCTTAAAGAAGAGCGGAAAGAGCAAGCAGATGAAGATATTACAAGTCTTTCAATACAATGTCGGTTAGCCACCCATGATGAACCGGCGCATAGAGAAATACTATTCTTTCCGGTCTCTCCATATGTGGCTCACATGCATTTCAAACTAAAGTAGGAACATTTAGCTAACCAATTAAACATCTCTCAGTTTACTAATATCAGCAATAATATCATATATGAATTTGTACAACTAAGCTTGTTTATCTCGATGTGTGGAGCGGTGCTATTACGACCACGAACCACGTAGGCTGAGTGTGGTCATCATAAAATGGGAAAACATAAGCATGATGAGTACAAGTGTTGACCGTGGCGATGGGATGGCGGATCTGAAGCGCAAACCGTGCAAAGGGTAGTTAGCAACCGATGTTTGCTTTGAAATAACAACTAAGATTTGGTATGGACAAGAAAGTACGGTCAACAAGTGACAAAGAAATGCAATTATGCTGTCTCTCTATATGTCGCGACATGCATTTGGAAACTCAAGTGGGACCTTTAGCTAACCAATTAAATGTGTCGGTTAACTAATATCGGTATCATATCACAATCATATTTGAACAACTAAGCTTTCGAATTCTGAGTGTTGTGTTGTTTAGATTGAAGGGTGGAGTAATGCTAGTATGACAGAAAGCACCTACGCAGATCATAGTAGAGTAGATAAAAGGGGGAAACTCTAAGCATCAAGAGAAAAATCAGGAAAGTGGAACTAGCTGGACCAGTGGGTGGCGCACATGCTTTTTGAAACGAATATAGGAACATTAGGTGACCAATTAAACGTTCTCTGTTTTAGTGATATGAGCATCATATCAGATTCGTATTTCAACACGTAAGCTTTGGGTCGAGGTCTTGAGGAGCAGTGCTAGCTCGACACGAAGAACCTACGATGATGGTAGTGAGTATAAAGGGGGGAAACCATAAGCTTTACGAGTATAGTGACTGTGCCATGGCGGATCTGAAGGTGCAAACCGGACAAAGCTACTTCGCAACCAATGTTTGCTTTCAACTAGCCACTACGATTTGGTACGGACAATAAAAGTACAGTAAACAAATTACGATCTATTTTCCGGGTGAGATCAATAACTTAAGCACATATGGAAGAGTACCACCTCTCTTGCGATGCTGTGTAGGCCTATGCTGATACATTGAGGGTGCTGTGGGTGCGATGGCTGTCGGCGGCGGGGAAGAAGACTTTAGACGGCAGACGGCCGGGTCGGGGGATATATCTTGTTGCCGTGGACGAGGCGGTCGTAGGAGCGAGAACGGCAAGGTGGACGATGGCACCGATGAAGCGAGAGGAGGCGATGAAAGGATCTTGGTCCAGCACTGTGGATGAGAGACGTCCATCTCTTGCAGTGGACGACGGGGTAGGGGTAGAGGCTCCGTCAAGGTGGAGGATGGGGTGGCGGACGAAGGAGGCTGGCCGCAATGCGGAGGTTGTCGTTCCGCCGACGGTGTATGAATGGGGAAATGGAGGGGAGGGGGGATCTCAAACTTTGGGACGCGCTTCTCTGAAATGGGGAAAGTTACGAACTTATCCCCCGTTTAAAATTTTGGACATCGCGTCGGTTGGGGATAGGACGGTAATCTCGCATCTCCCAAATATTTGTCGGTAACTATTTTGGGCGAGGAGAGGGTGTTTTTCCGGCCAAGGTTGGCGCCCACGGTGTATGAACGGGGCTGACAGGTAGGGCGGTTGTGTCACGTCTGATGGAAGTTACACATCTGCCCCTATTTAAAATATTAGCCTACATCGATTTGGACGAGGAGAGTTTGTTTTGCCGCCACCGTGTATGAATGGGAAATGGAGGAAGAGACACATGTCTTTGGACGAGCTTGAATCAAATGTGTTTTGCAGCCCATGTTTGGCGCCCACCGTGTCTGAATGGGCTCAGAGGCCGTCGTGTCACGTCGATTGAAGTTACTAGTCTACCCTTATCTGGCAGTGTAAATCCGGTCGATAAGGATGTCAAGTGTCGAGGGTAGACAGTAATTTCCATCTCGCAAACACTTGCTTGGGCAGCCCACAAATTATAGTGGGTGTTTAGCAACCGTTCAAAACTTGGGAGAATTAGCATTCATGTTTGCCCTAGGACCTCGCAAACTAAATTCAAATCTAATTTGTATTCGATTATGAATATCCACAGATAATTATTCGTTTTGTTATTTATTTCTTCAAAACCACAACAAAGATTTATTCCACCTTTATATATGATTATGATTTAGAAATGTCATGATCTTCGAATTCAGTAGGTTGGATACACTCTGAGTCAAACAGTTATTTCATCCAATACAATATGCTCACACGAAAAATAGTTCACCTTATGTCAATCATACAAGTACTGAGGATTACCTCGCCTAAAAAGTTCGGATCATTACAACACATGGACAACATAGGGGGTCTTGCAACATAATCCATTTAGAGACATGACACAACATGCAAGTACAATAATCTAATGACAATTTCAACTGGTATCTAAAGAAGAACCGGGATTATCTTGGGCTTCAGATAGCAGAAATAGCAGGACCTCCTCCGTCTTCAAATGCAACATTCTTACTTCCTCCAATTCTTGGGTTGCTTGCATAATGCGTGCCGCTAATTCCGTAATTTCCAGCCTCAAGATAAAGATTACCTCATTCATGGCAGCCACACCATCTCTTTCTGCCTCTAGTAGAGCCTCAAGCACTATAATATCGTGCTCGGCTGCTCTCCGGCGGTGTTGCCTCTGAATGCTACCATCTGGTAACATGGATGGCGCCTTGCTTCCACAAATAGATTCGGGGTTGTACATTGTGTCCTAGTGTGAGCGACATCCTGAAAGGTTTTCGCCGGACATCGATAAGAGATAGTTATCGTATGATCCAGCAGATAGCTTACATGGTAAACGATTTACGAATTATTGCGAGCATGGAAAACTATATTTAAATGGTTGAAGCAGCATCACCGAAAAGAAATTAAAATGGTAAGATAAAAATAGGGATGTAAGTGGCAAATAAGCGACATCCGCCATCCCATCTAGTTAGTTTTGCTACCTCCTAGTTCATTTTCTCAAAAACAAAACTCTTTTGAAATATCATACCACTAGTGGACTTTAATCGGGATTAAGCGGGACCCAGATTGACATCCCTAGTTGAAAGGGAGTGTACAACCGCTATATTTAAGTTGCCAAGGCATCTAAGCAGTTGAAATAATCGAGAAAGCACTTAACAAAGTGGCCTCATATAAACTACGAAGACAGTCTTGTGATGAAGTTGAGAGAAAAGTTAAGGACACAAATGAAATAGGCATGCATTTCTTTACAATAGTACAACATGCACTCTTGACATATTGGCCAACTCGGTATAGCATAACAACAAATAAGCATTGAATCAAGCAATACAACAAAGCGGACAAACCGAACTATTTGTAATTGGTAGGATTACATGTTGAGGCACAAACCAAGAAAGCAGCCCACTCGCATTACATTTCACATGTACTAAAACACACCGGCTTACCACATGTTCTTTGTGAAGCCTAGCTACTGTTGCAATGTTCTTTGAAGATATCGTCGACATCCCATGGTTGCAAATCTAGTTGTTGTAGTTTATTCGCACCATCTATTTAGGTAAAATTAATTTTAATCGCATGCACCGGTCCGAATTGATCATCAATGGTTCATCTAAACTAATGAAAGAAGGGTGTGTGCATACCGACAATACTCCCTCCGACTTTTACTTTATATGCCTTTTTCTCGATTTTCTCAGATTAGTATGCTGCGTTGTCGATTCCTAGCGCTGGTTTCCTTTTGTGCCCCGCCCATCCGCCTCTGCCTAATTAATTGACAAATTAGTCAGAAAAATTAAACCAAGGCCCTCCTTGGTATGCGGGTCAAGAGTTATCTTGTGAGTAAATAGAATCGGAGGAGTATATCTGCTTCCCTCTATTTTTATGCTTGTTTGAGGTGCCAACCCCAAAAGAACAAATATTTTGCTTGATGGGGTTGGCAGCTCCATAATTAATAGAAGCATCAAATTAGTCATGCAACTTGGGAAGATCAAGAACACACAAACAAGTAATGAATAGAGGCTCGGAGCAGTGATGTAATAGCTAGCATCAGAAAATGTAGGGTAAAACGAACAAAAAGCAGCGGAACCACATGCTAGTTTGCTGATATGTAATTAAGCATAGAGAACATTAAGCGATCGATGGAACCAACAGTGGCATCGAGAACAAAACTAAAGCATATTAACTATATGTGCCTTTGGTATGTAATTTAGCACATGTAACATGTTCCTTTGCCGTAAGTATGGCCCTCTGAGTGCAAGCGAATAACGCGTCTCATGAAGAACTGAATGATGCCCTCAAGAAATTCAAAGGTGCGGTGCTTATGCTAGGAAAGTGAACGTAGGCGCCGGCCGTTGGATAATAGTACCTGATTCTCGGCAGCGTATGGGTATAGTTGTCATACTTGATAGCTAAGGATCGTCGATGGTGCTCGTGTTGCGGTTCAGTTTGGGCAAGCTGTCGCCGTCGCTGAAGCGGCTCCGGTGCTACGGTTGCGGCGCCTGTCGACATACAAGAAAGCTCATCTATGGTAAGTGAACAGTTGCATGATAAAGAGAAAAACCAAAGGAGTACAAATCGAAATAACCCGATGAGGCTGCGGCGTCGGTAAAGCAGGGCCGGTGGAGTTGAATATGGCGTTAAGTGGAGCGGGTCGGTGCGATGGATGAAGGCTCCGTGAGCGCGTTATCTGATGCTTTCGGTGAGGCGGATCTGTTGCGGCGGACGAGGCTTGTATGAAGGGCCAGCGAAGGGGCGGACAAAGTCGATGAAGGGCCTACGCTGTGGTGGACGAGGCGCCGGTTAAGCAGATCTGTGCGGTGGACCATGATGGCGGTCAAGGAGATCTGGAGCGGTGGACAAGCCGATCGTTGAAGCGGCTCCGTGAAGTGGTGAGTTGGCGGTTGGGGGTTCCAAGGTGCGGAAGGTAGATCCGGCGGGGTGGGAGGTCCACCGCTGCGGCGGAGGACTAGATTCGCGGACTTGCCGTGGTTAGAAGTGCAGGAGGAAGGGAGGGATCTGGGAAGAATGTTGGGGCAAAGAGGGAAAATAATGGAGTTACCAAAGCAGCCCTTTTCCGTTCATGTGGCAGGGGTAAAACAGGAATATCGCAGGGCTAAACTTTCGGGCGCGTGATATTTCGATGTGAGTGGGAAGTTTGAAAGCTTTTGGCGCCTAAAATTATAAGTATTCTGCTCTCGTACGGCCGACTATGATATCATGGCCGACAATTTGTTTGTTTTGCACGCAAAAAAAGTGCAAGTTTTGAAAATCAATGTCTCGAACTCGAAACTTAGATTGTCCATTCAATTCAATATGGATCATTGAGCTACTACAAGCAAATACCATCATACGGTCCAATTCAAATGAAATTCCAAATGTGTTTATCCTAAATATGATGACAAAAGCAAAAATGTGTATGTGTATGAATAAAGTGGATGATTATAAAGTTTGAACATGCCCGTATGTGTATATCTCTAGGTTTGATATATGAATTTTAAATCACGGCTTAAAAAATGTACCTCCGTTTAAATGAATTACAAAAGCTAATGATGGAGTCAAATTCCAAAATTCTAATCTTAGGTTTGTAATTCTGGTACATCAAGGTATATCACGCATGTTCAAAAGTATCGTTATCTCATAGTACAAACTGTGAAACAAATTGATCAACCATGAGTGCACAATATCTCAATTACGCTAAAGTCCCTCAAATATAGACACCTCACTTTTTATCTAAAGTCAACCCCCCCCACCACACACACACACACACACACACATAGAGAAGTCGTTCTCTCCCCCAAAAACCAACACACGAGCACATTAACACCCCTCTCTCTTATAAAGTCCGGACCCCAACATAGGTCTCTATCACTTTGTCTCTCGGGCATGCACACATCTCTTTCCTCACTCTCTAGGTCTCCCGCTATCTCTCTTACCCAAGCACACGCACTATGTAGAGTGTATATTTCCCATACACACAAAACGTCGCCCCAAGCGTCTATCTCCCTAGTTATGTGGTTCTCGCACTCACCTCACACACCACCCCACTTCAAACAAGCACACTTTGTCTCCTTGTGCACCACTCTCCTCTTTCTATCTCTCCCACACGCGGACCCCCCAGCTCCTTCCTGTATACATATATGTCGTGACTCTTTGCATAGCTCCCTAATGTATAATCGTTCTCGATTTCGCACATTGTTCTCTACACTATCTATTCTAGATCTCTCATGAAGTCCCTATCACACACACGATGACTCGCTTCCCTTGCGTCTCCGTTCATAGGCCAATTTCGGACAACATCAACATTGTCTCCCTATCTATACGCCATTTATGGACACAAACGACCCTTCTCGCCCCCTCTCTTCCTCTCTCTCTCCCTCGCTAGCTCTCTCTTTCTCTCGCTTTCACACCCCTCTCCCACACACACACACTCGATGTCTCTTACAAATAGTCTGCTCCCCCCGCCCGCACCCGTGCTATCTCGCTACTACACATGTCACACCATTCCCCCTTCCCTTATACTAGGTTTACATCATCAGTGGTCTCTCTACTCCACATACACTCTCTCCCTCTCACACACAAACGCGTTCACAAACACACACAGACACGCACAAACACCCATTTACCTGGATCCTCATCTCTCCTCATGTCCGCATGTGTATCTCACACACTCACTCTCTAATTATGTATATGTGTCTCCACGTTACACAACACAAAGCCCCATGTACATGTCTCTCTCTATCCTCCACACACATAGACACAAAGAATCTGTTATCATTGCCTCAGTCTCTAACATATCACACACGCACACTGTCTCTCTCTCTCTCTATATCTCTCGCAAACACGCTCAACAAGGGTTTCCCGTGAATAACTTACCGTCTATTCATCAGCAGTCATGGCAGTACGGAGAACACGAGACGTGAAAAAGAATAAATCTACACGTGCTTAGACCACCTAGTATGACTACTAGGACTAGAGCAAGCCAAAAAGCGCGTCGCCGTCACCCCCTCCTTGTCGGCGACGGGAAAATCTTCGTTTTACACAGCGAGCGCCGGACAGAGCTGGCATCCGGGCTGCCACAACATGGGCTCCGCACCGCCGGCGGTAGCTGCGTTCCATGGCCGAGGATAACTAGGTGGGCGGGCCGGAGGTAGGAGGTCACTCGAGGATTTTTGTTGGTAAGAGCATGTACAATGGTTGATAAGGTAGTCTTATCTCAAGTCTGCCACGTATGCAAGTGGTAGTAGTTTCTTGGCATTTTAGTGATTTCTTGCATTATTAGAGCAAGTACAATAGAGCTGAGTCAGCGGGCTATAAGAAATAAACTACTCCCTCCGTCTAGGTGTGTAAGTCATCTTACGAAAACCAAATAATCCCAAAACACTTAGGCGCGGTGCATTAACTTCTACCTCGTTTCTTGTTTCTTGACATATCAACTAATAAGAGATGTGGGTGTGCATGCTTTTAATGACTTGAAATACCAAACACGACATGCAGTGGTTAATTCATTGCATGCAATGCTATTAATTAGCAAATAAACATTAAGTTCTCTAGTCCCCCCCTCCTTGGTCACGGTGCACAATCTAAGATGACTTATTCACCTAGACGGAGGGAGTAGTATATTTCTACTTAGTTGGAGGAAAGAGAAGAGGAGAGAGAAGGTAAGCGGGCTCTTCGTGAAGAGCCAGCTCTAGCACGTGCTCCTAGGCACTTTGTGAGAATGAGAAGTGGGCCACATAATAAAGAAGTAGTACACTCTTTTGATCTATTATTGTACATGTTGGCTATAAGATGGGCTGTAGATGACATGGCACTGGCTTATAGCCAGCAGCTGGCTATACTATTAACCATGCTCTTAGGGGTTTCTTGTAAGGAACAATGTACGTACTACTAGTGACAAAAGGCCATTCTAGGTTGCGTTGTACTCCAACGAGTACTACTAGTGGTCACGGGAGTGTATACCTCGTTTTGTGGGTTCGATCCCGGCCGAACGCACATCGGCCTTTTTTTTAAATAGTACTACTACACTTCGCTGCGAGCCAATATTTTACATGGGTAGTTTGAGTTTTGAAGTCAAACGGACGTGCGGCCCCACAATCTGGGTGCCTTTGGATAGCCTAGCCACGTGAGCGGGTTTTCCTTCCCAATCTCGTGGCTCGGCGTGCTCGCCCTAGCCGCACCTCGCTTGCAGCTTCCTCATCAGTTAGTAGCATATTTAAACTAGCACCTCCCAATTAAGCCCGAGGAGCCGGAAAAGCTGGCGGGGCATTGAGAACTGTGCAATATGGCTCAGACGTAAAGTGCTCTACTACTACTCAGAGCTTGTGGCGTTACGCATGGACTTCACTCCATTATCGGCTCTACTATAAAAGAAATTCCTCTTGGCGTGTTTTTTAAACAAAGGCAAAAGCTTTGCTTCATCTCATTCATAAAGAAGGAACTACTAACAAAGTTCGACGAGATCCATTACACCTCCACAAATGGAAGCGAAAAGCCTAGTCTCGTTGTATCAAATAACTCAAATGTTACGCCCTTCATAAATCGTCAGCGATAAACAGGCTGCTAGTGTGTGCGTGAGAGGAGCAGCTGAGTAGGCCAGCTACGTGAGAGGAGCGGCTGAATAGAGCACCGAGAGTACCCACTAGGCCACTACGCAGGTGTACTTCCCCTGCATTGATAGTACAGCGACGGTTCTAGAGAACGATAGTACCCTCCACTTCCAACTGTAGCTCCTTGGCCCCGAGATTCAAGAGTTCAAAACCGGTGCACTATACTAGACTAGACTAGAAGTACAAGACATCGCACTACTAGTTGAGAAAAGTAGTACTAATCTTTCTCTGATGCAATCGTACTCCTCTCCATCACATAATGTAAGAAGTTTTTGACACTAGTTGGCGTGTACAAAAATGGCAAAAACATACCCAAAATTTCTTAATCCATGCCAAAAACTACTACCTAGTGCCAAAAATTTCTTACTAGTGCTATTATTTACAGTATAGTGCAATCCCATAACGTTCCATAATGTTAGTACTAGTAGTAAATAATAGCCTCACCCCTTCACGAGGAACGATCTACAGTTGGAAGGGCGAGGCCTGCGGTTACTACGCTTTTATCTCCTCCTCGCCATTCCTCCCCCGAAGAGAAGGCAGTTCGTCACTGCTCCCATGGATTCGCCAGGCGGTTCTCCTCGTCGGGGCTGGGAGACCTTGGACGACGATCCTCTGGGAGAAATCACACACCGCTCCGACGTCCTCACCGCCGCAAGACTCGGTGCTTCCTGCACCAACTTTTTCAAGACGCTTCTTAAACAGGCTTGGCAAAAGTACATGCTTGTTTATCTTCCATGCGTCCTCGAGGAGAAGGTTCTTCTATGGGACGATCCTTCGAACAGTCCACCGCTCCCTAGCCATGGTTGCACGTTGACTCCGCTAGAGTTGCCGACGTTGAGAGGTAGTCGGATTTTGTCCGATGAGCAGGTCAGTAATGGAGTTTGATCATGTAGTACTTAGTTATTCCATTTCCATCCCGTAATTTCTCCGCTGCCCACCGTCTTATATATATAGGTCTGGGTCGGTGCCAACGAAGATTGGCTTGCATACCTCCGGCCGGATACCACCATGATTTTGCACAACATCCATAGCAGTGCAGCCGTTCCGGTAGACCCCTTCTCCACCATTGGGACCGGCCTTCCGGACTGGCTGGGCAAGAATACGTATGATGATGCCTACATGAGGTTGAAGAAGAGAGAAATTGCGGACCCGCCGACAATGCGACGCGGCTATGATGATTACTATCTCATCGCGGTGTTCGACATAAGGATTTCCATCAATGCAAGAGGCAGTAACGGCAGTGGCTAGCGCATGTTGGCGGCGGCAGATTTGTACCCCTACACGTTCGAAGACGCCGTGCGCCATCTAGGCCGCATCTTCGCGTGACAAGCCAGGGACTTGTTTCATCTGGTTGCCATCCTATGGTACGGGAGATTGCAAACGGAATGCACAAACCATGATTTGCATCCCTAACGGTACTCCATTATTTTGCAGGGACCAGTCATCCCCCGATCAAAATAAGATCGTCGATCCTGGATGTGCATTTGCATCCGCGATTTGGTCTAACCTGGAACCTTGTAGCTGACTTTGGCATATTGGGATTAACTATCTTAGCGATGGTTACCCATGGTATCAGCGATGTGCAACATGGTCACACAATCTACCACGATCGGACCGTCACCATCTACCCGGGTATTCCATTTTTAACCATCTCGCCTTCTCTTTCATTGTTGTACTAGTAGTATACTTTGTAGTACTAGTAGGAGTACTTTTTACCTTGGAGGACGCGTATAGCTAGCTAGGCCCTTGAAGACTTGAACCCACTAGCTGCCACCATTTTGTTTTTCCATGTCTTACTATCTCATCCATGTAGCCAAGAGTGGCTATATATAATAAGCCGGTTATTTTACTTCCTCTATACCGGAGTAGTACTATTTGCTGCAAAGTATTACTGACCGCCATATTTGAGCACAAAATTATTATGCATGGACCTTGACTATGTACGTCACCATGTGTCCAGATCTGGGATGCCGCGTGTACCAGATGAACCACTACAAAAAAATACACTTCCGTGATGATACGTGTTTGTCATAGTAGGTCACGTTTTTTGTCATGCATGTACATCCATGACAAATTTATGACAGAATCAAGATAGTCATACCTGTGCTGTCGTAGAAGTGTTCCATGACATTACCAAAATTATCATCACGGAAGTGTCCACTTCCATGACGATAAATCGCGCGTCATAGAAGTGCTTTCGTCAAGGTTGACCGACACGTGGCATCCACCGTAACGGAACGCCGTTAAGCTATCGGGTCGGGTTTTGGATCCGATAACCCGTTAACAGCCCCGACCAATGGGAAATTTCCACGTGTAAAATTCTTATTGGCCGGACGAAACACGTGTCAGCTCGTCAGTGAGTCAGATAGGCGCCTATGATACGTCGACACGTGGCACGGCCCAACAGAGGCCCATTCCTGTGAAAAGGCTGACCCATTTGACTTGGTCAAAAGGTGGTAGGCCGACCCATGGAAAGCCTGTTAACGGCCTGTTCGCATATAGCCCATTTACAGCCCGCTAACCTAAGGCCCGTTATGCCCTATCCGAATTAGGCCCAGTAGCGTCATCTGGGCCATCCAATATGATTCCAGCCCGTTTTCACTTCTAGCCCATGTATGGCCCATGACGTCTTTCGGCCCATATGAGGCCCTATGTAACTCTTGGCCTATTAACGGCCCGTGGTGTAACTGGCCCGCTTTATACCCATTAACGGCCCGTTATTCCGTTGGGTCATTTCCAGCCCATGTTATCTTTCGGCCTTCTCAGAGCCCATTTATTCTTGGGCTCATTTCCAGCATTCGTTTACTTACAGCCCGTTACTGTCATTTTCTGCTTGTGGGCCAAATTCAGCCCGTGGTTATAGTCGGCCCGTTTGTGGTCCGTTAATACGTTGGGCCGTTTTCATAGCGTCATCAAATATAGCCTATTAACGATGGACCGTTACGGTCGACCCATGAACGAGCGATTCCAACTCTAGCCGTTTACGGCCATAATGCGACTGTTATTGGCCCATGTTTGTGTCGATCATCTGGCCCGTATAAGGCCCATTGATGATCGACCCTTAGAAGGCCCATTGTTTCTACGGCATGTAGAAGGCCCATTGTTTCTCGACCCATAGAAGGCGCGCTTTCACTCTGACCCGTAGGAGGCCCAGTGTCACTACAATAAATATTAGCCCATGGTTATTGTGGCCTAGTTTTAAAAAATAGGTTATTGTAGCCACTAGCTAACCGCGGAAAAAGAACTGCAATGACTACAAGCAAACAAATAAACAAGACAACAAGGAAACTAATAAGCAAGCAACTAACGCTAGTCTATCACGGCTATTACACATATTACATCCACTGGGCATCAAAGTTCGCCACCAGTGCAAATATAGGGAACAAAGCAGCATATCATATACACTGACCGTCAAAATTGGCCACTAGTGCAAATAAACGCGTTCGCAAAACAAGAGCATAACTGAAATAACTTCAGAAGAGCTCAAGAAACGTTATCCTGGGTATCCACCATGCTGGCAATAAGCTTAGCAAGCTGATTAGCTTTGTCCTGTTTGGCGCTAAAACCTCCAACGCTTCTTTGTTGCACGGAAAGTATGCATCTGAATGCTCTAGGCACTTCCAGATCCTTCCGCTTCTTGTCACAAAGACAAATGATCGATGCCTTTCACTTGTAGTTGAGACTCAAGAACCGAACTGATTCAGACGGTGAGTTTGAATAGCTTGTGCAAGCGGTAGTGGCGATAACTCAACACTAAACCAAGGCAGGGATGTGTCACTATCCTGAACCTTATATGCATTACTTCTTTTCTTGTTGCTTAATAAGGCACTCTTCCCCAATATTCATCGGCATTCTAAAAGAAGAAACAAGCAGACACATAACAAGTTTAGCATGTACTATTATATGAAACTCATTTCGGTGAACCAGTTCATTAGTAAGGTGGACAGGATTAAACTACCAAGTCTTCTATTGCCAAGTACTAGTACATAATAAAAGCATCAAAAAAATATATATCTATGTCCTATGGTAGCAATGGAATCTTAAATTAGAACAGTTGTTCTTCAGGTTTAGGCACTTTTTCTACATGAACAGAGTACACTAAGACGCAAGAATATAATACTTAAAAATAGAAAATGAGCTCATAGACCTTACCACATTCTTGGTTCGGGACGATCTGAACAAAGCGTTCCCGATCATCATCCAATAAATGTGTCTCAAGAGAGCGTAAGGAATTTGATGAATTTCTTTGCGGTGAAATACGTTTTCTTGAGTAATTCGATCACGCCACCAAGCATTCTTGAAGATAGCAGATGTATTAGCACAGGTTACCTCATCCTGAGTTTCCAAATCGGTCCTTCTCTATAGAGAAAAATGGGAAAATTTGCTGTATTATAACCATCATGGAGGTAGGATGTATGGGACGAAGTAAAGTAATTGCCATGAATAACATTACTTACACATAACTCTGGACAAACACACTGAATCGCATTTTCCTTCATATTGAAGATAATATTTCTAAGATGGGAAGATATGCACATACGATTTAACAACATGAAATGCGATAGATGCTAAACTACGACTAGCTGGTTGTGCTTCCTCCACAGGAATAGGCGTACTAACTGGTGGAGTTGGGGTTCGACGTGATAGTACTGGCCCTTTGGGCACTGGAGCTACCTTACTAACTGCTCTTGTTTGGGAGCCCTGTGGTGGAGATGGTGCTGTGTCAATAGGAACTGGGTTACTATCGGCTGGGGTTGGGGTTAGATTGGGTGAAGCTGGTTCTCTGTCCATCGCAGTAGGGGTACAATCTGCGAGAGTTTGGGTTATGTGTGGTAGGGCTGGTTCTTGTGCATGTACAGCCGGGGTGCTATCTCCACCAAGAGGTAGCACTGTTTTATTGAAGACCATGTTTTAGTCCGCTGAATCTGGCATCACCGCTCCAATTCAAATGGCTGATAAACAGGAAACATAGTTGAATGTACAGACATTGTATGAGAGACATATGCAATAGATAGTGTGGAAAAAAGAGGGCATGAAATAGTTGACATGTATATTGTTTAACTAAAATGGATAACATGACATAATTTCACATATATGATGTCTATCTAAACTAGATAGCATAGCATAACATAATTCAAAGATATGATGAACAACTAAACAGGATCGCATGACATAATTCACCTACATGTTATCTAAGTAATCAGGATCGCATCATTTAATTCACATATGTGATTTATATGCTAAACAGAGGGCATTCGATATGATGTCTGAACGAAGAACATGGTGTTGAACATTGTGTATATGATGTCTAAACTATGCAATGCAAGACACCGTATGCATGATATGAGCAGTATAACCGTGCCAAGTTAGAGCATACACCTCAGTGGGGAAATATGACTGGTCATCTGCCTCTGGATCCATCTCTGAGGAGCTATCGGGACCTAACAAGAGATCTGCTTCGACAGGTAGCACTGTCTGCTCTGAAGGCCTTGTTTTCACTCCAGATTTTTCCATCTCCCACCCAAATGGCTGATTCATAGGAAGAGTAGTTTAATGTACAAACATTGTCGACAAATGGAAATGTAATGAAGAAAAGGATGGGCAAGATATCATTCAAATATATGATGCCTGGTTAAACAGGATGGCATTGCACATTTCACATATATTATGGCTGGCTAAAAGACATGAGACTGCATAATTCCCATATATGATATAGAAACTAAACATGTGGCATTACAAAACATGTCTAAACTAAGCAGATGACATATATGATGTCAAAAGTAGGCACTGCAAGGCAACATATGCATGATATGACTAACATCATCATGCCAAGGTAGAGCAAACACCTTGGAGGGTAAATAGGAGTGGTCAGCGGCGTCTGAATCCGCCTCAGAACAGATATCTTCCTCTGGATTACAATGCTGGAGAGGGGTGGGGGGTTTGCCATTGAACCCACCATGGAGCGATGTCGCATGACATTGTATTGCAGCATAAAACTCTTCTCTTTTTCTCTACATGTTCAAGATGATCGTGTACAATATCGACATGCATACGAAAAAATATGGTGAGATTATGTAAGGAGAGCATGCAGAAATTTAGAGTGATGGTAACAACCAATAGATCGATGTTTTTCCGTTGAACCAAAATAGCCCTAATGGATCGACGTGAATGTATAGTAATAAGTGAAGCAACAAGTGTACAACCTCTTTGCCGTAGCCGTGTCGACCTCAAAGATCATTGGTTTGGTCATTTGAAGCGAGCTTGAGGCAAAGGTGGCTGTCGGAGGTGTGGAGGAAGATCTGAGGAATCTGTAGATGGTGTCCAGGGCACTGCTCTGTTGTGATGGATCGTTCTGTCATTGGAGCAGCTCCGATGAGCCGTAAGACGTCAAGGCTGAAGCAGCACAAGACAAACATCGTCAATCTCAAGTGGGATTCTAATAGCATCTCCAATAGATGATGTAAAATGGATGTAAAATTAACATCACCAAAAACCACCTGACTAAAACAGATGAGGTAAAAACTATTGACTCTGAACTTAACTGTCGAAACTGAAATTTACTGTGGAATCTAAATGCTACTGTCGAAACTGAATGCAATGGTAGCAGAGAGGCACTTGACATGTAGTTTAGGGAGGGCCTACAGTTCATCTTCAACCTGCACCCCCCTCTGCCGCCAGCCACCACCGGCCGAACCGCCGGCCCCAGCGCCGCCTCGCCGCCCCGAAACAACTCGCCACCGCCGCCCGGCCAGCCCTCTAGGCCCCCGCCCCACCCGAACCCTAAGATAGATAGTGGGGTACCTCTCCGTGAGCCCCGTCCCTCGCTGGGGGTGGTTCTTCCTTAACTCCAGCGAGCCCCCAACCCCTGAAAATTGACTGACCCAAAATTTGATTCAGTCGACTGAAGTGTGGCTTAATCGGAATAGAGCAGCAGCACGAGCGAGGGGGAGAGCAACAACAGCAGCTGGGCGAGCGAGCGATCGAGCGAGAGCCGGAGCAGCAGCAGCAGATCCGGCTGGTATGGATGCCGCCGCCGAAGGGGCCTCGCACTGGGGGAAAGCCGCCGTGGAGATGTCGCCCGCGGCGCCGGCTTCAAGGTAGCCGCTCCATGGGGTGCGGAATGGAGTACCGTCGGCGCCGGGAGGTCGAGTTAGGATAAGGTGTGATGCGATGAGTGTACAACCTCTTTGGTGGCGCCGAGTAGGCCTCGGCTTCGTCCGAGGAGTCGGTGAGGATGTTGCGGTTCCGGTGGAGCAGGTTAAGGCGGCACTGTGGGGATGGAGCAGCCACGATAGACGAGGCGATCGTCGGAGCAGCTCCTTGGAGGTGGAGGACGGTGCGGCTGAACCGGCGGGACGGGGAGATAGATGATAGGTGGAGGGGGTGAAGCATGACTTAGGAACACGCTTGTCCAAAATGTAGGGTGTGTTACAAAAGTACCCCCCACCGATTTGAACTAGCAGCCCTTTCGGCTCAGGGTTAGAAGGGGGATTTCGCGTGTCGGGATTTGGCAGCTGGAGGGAGTTTTCGCGCGCGTTGTAATTTCGGGATAGCAAGGCGTGGGTTGTGCAGGCGCCAGTTTTGGGAGCACGATATCTGAATTTTCGGGATATAACAAGACACGGGTTGAATTTTGGGGACAAGCCTAACATGTAGTAATATTGTACTTGTACGTACCAAATCAATTCGCACTTCCCTCAACCAAAAAGAAAACGAAAAAAATAAAACTATTCACACCACACAAAGAGAGAGTCTTGCCCCGTTTTACTATACAAATGCTATTCAAAGCTACTCCCTCCTTCCATCTATATAGGGCTTAATGCGTTTTTCGATGCTAACTTTGACCAAATATTAGAGCAATGATATATGACATGCAACTTACACAAAGCACACCGTTAAATTAAATGCATGAAAGGTTCTTTCAATGATATAATTTTCACATTGTGCATGTCATGTACTATTAATCTTGTCAATAGTCAAAGGCGATCTTAAAAATCTCATTACGCCCTATATGGATGGAAGGAGGGAGTATGATCCATGTTATGTCCGATTAAAATTTTCGCTTGCTGTATAATGCATGTAACCTACTCATACCAACATTTTAGTGCATTCCAAATGTCTATACTACCGCTGCAATTCGAACTAAATTTGAATTCGTTTCTCTATTTCAATAAGAATCTACAATCATGATTGTTGCCAACTTCAACCATCATAGTTTCCTTGCTATCCGCCAGATATAAATCAGATGGCCTATAATGCAGGATGGCAGGCACACCATCATTAAAAGCTCCATTTTTTTATCAGAGTAGAGATAAAATATATTAAATGTAGTATACCATGTTCATAACCACACCATGTGTATCATCGTTATATATATATTCACACATGCGTCGGTTTGAAACACTATGATAAATTCTTCAAATATCCGAATTCGCTTTTTATAATGAAGTATATGTGATCTCTATTCGTATTTTACACCCACACAACCCTCTTATCTTTGTAGCTAGCGCTAACTTTCTCTTGTGCATGCACACGCCCGCATCCCTCTCACCCTCCCTCAACATTCTCTAGCTCCATCGCATAAATTGCCTCTTTTCACTTTAGGTCGTTCACCCACGGTGTGTGTAGGCCCCCCAGCTCCTTCTTTACGGCACACATCGATCGATATGCCTCTCTAGCCAGGTGTGCCTAGCACAAACACAAGCTTCCCCTCTTCTCTTGTCACCGTCCATGCCTCACTCCCACCACTCTTTTCATCGTTCTCATACTCGCACACTCCTCCCCCCTCGATATAGTATGCCTCTTGTACCACCTCCTACATGCATTCTCTCTCTCTATCCTTCTCCTCATGCCTCATTTGCTTCTAACACACACATGCATGTATACCAATCGATCTCCCAACATATACCTAGATCGACTTTAACTACCCCCCCATCGATCGACGTACCTCACAAGTTATGTCTCTCCTTTCTCTTACAAAGGGCGATTGATCTTCCTATGTAGTTACGTCTGCTTACCACAGCCACATCGCCCCCCCCCTCATCATTCGTGCATGCCTCCCGACCCGTCTCTCACACGCACGCACACGCACAACAAGCAGCCATCTCCTCTCTTATTGATATTATGGGCATGCCCTCCGCTTGTCTAGCAAGCCTATCCCACCATTTGTTAGAAGCAACTCCACTACCACCCCCTCCAACACTCTAGCTCTGTCTCTCTCCCAACCTTATTCATCTCCTGCACATATGCATGGATGCTGATCGATCTCCCTTAATACATGAGGCAGATCGATCTCCTTAATACATGAGGTAGGCCTCTCTCCTCCTCCACACATATACCAGCCATTTTACCTCTATAGTTGATTGGGCCTCCCTCTTCCCCCACCACACACCGATAGTCGAGCGCTGCAGGTAGGTATCCATGCCATAGAGACAAACTGCACATGTCCCATCTCACGTTCCAGTAGGCCAGCCACTCTATACCTTTGACGTGGGCACACACAATTTCGATGGCACTCTTTATCGATCGCGCGCGCGCACACACACACATCATCATCATCCCTCTCTTCGATTCTATGGACACCTCAAGCCGATGATACCTCCACTCTCTTCTCGTGGATCACCCCCTCTATATATATGTTATATCCAGGACTCTATTTCACACACATTGCATATGTTACATTTTTTGATTGACCCCCCCCCCCCCACAAAAAAACTCTCAAGAACCCACACAATATATCTCTCTAGGTTTGTATCTCTCTCACACAACCCCACGTAGGTGGTGTACGTATACAAGAAGAGAATAGGTGCACCGTGCACGTACTCACGCTTCGTGCCCAGCCACACCCGCGCGGGTACATGGTGGAGCTCATTTCTTTACGAAATGGCAACCCACATGCTAATTTGAACGCCAGTAGCGGTTGTTTACCTAGGGAGGTCGTGTACCACGCGTGCACGAAACAAAGTTTGACTTGACGCGTTGCCGCGTTATTTTTAAATAAAGTTATAGCGCTCAATGGCACGTACACAGAATATAAAACAATTTTTATGGAGAAAAAGGTAGTCCGCTCACTATATACAATGGAGCCTGCCTGCCTGGTTTGTCGCTCTTCATAGTATCTCACACAAGGCTCCAGTGGCCTCTCTCTCTCACCGTTGGTCACTGATCCGGCCGCATCCCATCCGCTGGGGGAAAGGGAGTGCGGTGGCCTCTCTCTCTCTCACCGTTGGTCACTGATCCGGCCGCATCCCGTCCGCCGGGGGAAAGGGAGTGTGGTGGCCTCTCTCTCTCACCGTTGCTCATTGATCCGGCCGCATCCCGTCCGCCGGGGGAAAGGGAGGAAGTGCACCGTTTCTCCGTTCGACGGTGCCGAGGCAGCACGTCCCGATCTACGGTACACGCCGTTCTCTCTGACCAAGCTCCGGCGCGGCAGGGCCTACGCCACCTGCTCGTAGATTCCGCCCGCCGCCGCTCACCTAGTGACATCCCGACGACCTCCAGGTATCCCGTCCGGCCTTGCTCCACTGCCCGTTTTCCCACGTCGCTGCATGTGGATCTTCCATAGTTCTTTGCCCAAAACGTAGGTCGTCCGGCGTACTTTCCATATTGCATTCTCGTCCTCACACCATTTTAGACAAACACAACCGTGTTGTTATCTTCCCTTAGGACAAGGAATATGCTTCTTTTTTGTCGTCGCCTGTGTCATCAACTGTTATTGGCCAGTAATTGTTTCCTTTCTACCTCTTTCTTGCAAGCAGGGCTATCCATTTCACCTCATTGCTATTGCGACCTTTTCGTGAACTGCACAAATCACTTTTTAAGAGTGTTTGGTGCAGTTGTACTAAAATGTCACACGGGCAACATCTCTACATTTCAGTGCGACTGCACAAAGGGAGATTGGTTTTGCTCTATCCTCCTCATCTAACTCCGAGCCTAATCTTATCCAACTAGTTAGTCTTAAGAGAGACTGCAAAGGTGACCGGCTTCTATTTGTGTGTTTATTGTTTCATCAGCAGTCCTCTATTATCGTAATCATACTTGATATTTTTGGAACAGGGACGCTCAGCTCTATTTTAGTGGAACTGCACAAAATGATCGGAATGTTGCATGCTACAGACAGCTACTTTTTTCCCCAACATGCCTTGTTGATTTAGATAGAGCCGGGGGACGTTGTTGCCAATGAAAGCATGGATCAATTTTAATTTAACACCTTCTCACAACTTTGTCTTCAGTTGTGATGTAATTATTAGCTCTGATCTGCTAATAATTGACATGACATGCATTAGCAAGGAAGTTAGTTTTTATTGTTTCCGAAAGAGCATCGATTGCAAGACACGCGAAACAAAAGCTGAAAGCTCACACCATTGTACAATTTCATGTCGTTGGAAAATTATTTGTATGGTACGTCAATTATGTAAACAAATGATGGAAGCTTGATAGCATTGCCAGAAGTCTCTTCATCATCCGGGTCCATGTGCCATGCACAAAATTATACTCCTTCGTTCCTAAATATTTGTCTTTTTACAAATTTCAAACGGGCATATTTTAGAGTGTAGATTCACTCATTTTGCTTCGTATGTGTACTCCCTCCGTTTCTAAATATTCTATTCGTCTTTCCAGAGATTTCAACAAGTGACTACATACGGAGCAAAATGAGTGAATCTACACTCTAAAATATGTCTATACATCCGTATGTGCCAGTCCATTTGAAATCTCTAAAAAGACAAATATTTGAGTAGTCACTCGTTGAAATCTCTAGAAAGACAAATACTCACGAGTATATTTAAGAACCGAGGGGGTAGTGCACAGCCGCATGGGAGACTCAGCCCGGTCGTTGCGCCGCATTAATAGTGAGTAATGAGCAGTCAAATCATAAGCCCCACCTTTCCCACTGTAAGTTGCTCAAGAAGCAACCATCAATACGCTCTTCTTTGAATCCGCTCATACTACTCCATCCGTCACTGTTTATACAGCGCGCTTCAGAAAAAAGAAAAAAATATGTGGGACCAAGGCGACTAGCGATCGGCCTGAAAAATAGCATTGGTAGTTATAGCACGACGTCTAAGAATGCAGTGCTTCCACCCCGGGTATACACATGCATGCACTTACTCCACTCCGTAGTAGTACAGTACATGGAGAGAAAATTGTGGACTTGATTGCGGTTACCATGCCCTAATTAATTGAGCATTAAACCAAACGCGTCTAAAGTCTCTCGGTGGTGGAAATGCATTGCGAGAAATGCATCATAATGAAGCGCGCCCTGTAAACTGTGACGAAGGGAGGAGTAGTATGAAGGTGCAAAACCAAATACGTGTACTACTGCGCTTGGCTCTTCGCCTCTTCGTGAAGTCGAACAATGATGGTACTCTGCATGTTGGGTACTACAGTGTATGCCACTACTAGGAAAAGGGCTACTAATGGCGCACCAGTTTTGCCTACTAATGGCGCATCACTGGTGCGCCATTAGTATCACGCCACTAGATTTTTTTTAATGGCGCACCACCGTGCGCCATTAGTATCTGGTATACTAATGGCGCACTGTGCAAGGCGCCATTAGTTTTGCCACGATGCGCCACTAGTAAACGCTATACTAATGGCGCACCACACTTTAATGCGCCATTAGTAACAATTTTTTTATTTTATTTTTCTTAATCTTAGGTCACTATTTCACCTATGAGATATCCAACACATATATATACAACAAGCATCCATATAACAATCATAGCCAACACACAAGTTCCATCATGTATACATACATAGCCAACACACAAGTTCCATCATATATACATACATAGCCAACACACAAGTTCCATCGTTACATATTACAAAATTTTCACATTGTTCATCCAACACCGTTATCCATCAATTCACAAAAGTTTCACATTGATACAAAATAAAAACACAAATGGAAAAGAAGCACTCCATCCATGCAAGCTTCCGTGAATTAAATCAAATGTGCAAAATGATAAACAAGAAGTTAGAAGAAGAAAAAGAAGAAGACTAGAAGAATACTAGAAGAAGAAGAACACTAGAAGAAGAATAAGAAGAATTTTGGAAAAGAAATAAGAGGAAGACTATAAGTTTATTATGTAAACTTGATCATTTTGTGCTAACATAAGTTATTTTGGAGCTAACCTATAGGAAACTAAGCATATAAGCTCTAAGTTAGTATATTAGAGCCAACTTAGGTAAAATGAAGCTAACCTATGTCATTTTGGAAAAGAAGAAGAATAAGAAAAGACTATAAGCTTATTATGTAAACTTGATCATTTTGTGCTAACATAAGTTATTTTGGAGCTAACCTATAGGAAACTAAGCATATAAGCTCTAAGTTAGCATATTAGAGCCAACTTAGGTAAAATGAAGCTAACCTATAGGAAACTAAGCATATTAGAGATAACATAGGTAACTAAGTATATATATGTCATTTTGGAGATCGACATACGACAAAGTTCAGTTCTCATGCATTGTTCTTCTCCTTCTCCTTCCTCGACCGATCGCCAAGAGCAGCGAGGCGGTGGAGGCGGTGGAGGCAGGTGGGATGTAGTCTTCTACCTCAATTGGCGTGGTCATGTCGCCTGGTGTGGGATCGCCGGCGCCACCACCAAGGCGTGGTCATTGTCGGGCACCACCACCATCGCGAGGCCACCTTGAGCACCCACCATCACTAGGTCATCCTCAGCCACCTCCATCTCTTGCCCATGGTCAGCCACCACCATCTCTTGCCCATGGTCACCACCACCATCTCTTGCCCTTGGTCACCACCACCAGCGCTAGGTCATCCTCACCGATGCCCATCGTCATCCTGCAGCTCCTCATCCCCACTCGGCTCCTCTTCTCCCGCACTCCAGTCCGGATCATCCTTCTTGTTGTCTATGCTGCTGCCAGAATCGCTTTTGCTTCGCTACAACCAGAATCGTTCTTTGCTTCGCTTCAGACCATGGTCGCTTTGCTTCGCTCAGCCATGGTCGCTGCTGCTTTCACTACAGCCATTGTCGCTGTTGCTGCTCCCATTACTGTCCAAATGCAACAATGATCGTTAACAATCGATGTGAGACAAAGCCAAATGTAGAGGAATAAGAAGAGGCGAACGTCGGCATCATAATCTTCAACAGAGCGCATCACACATAGTCGCGTTGAACACCTTCACGATGAGCATGGTGGCGCTGTCAGACGTGAAGAGAAGGAAGTACCCCAGCCGCAGGTCATAGGCACGGTAGAACTTCTCCCACCCACGAGACAAGTACATGTGGCCCTCCTTGATCACCAACTCCACATCCCACAGCCTGCGAAACCCGCTGCCGGCCTGTCGCACCTTCACATTATTTGGCGGATCTTCACCCATCAGCATGTTCTTAAAACTGTCGGGCAGTCTCGCAGTTTGGGACAATGAGTGATGTAGGCAAACAACAGATATCATAATGAGATGGGTGAAGCTAGGGAGATCTCTTATTTTATATACTGCGTCATGGATGATCTTTGAAGTCCCAAGAGTGAAGAACTGGAAGCATCCAACTCAGATCTTTGCGGTGTCGCAGAGCGGCGGTGGCTGCTTCCCGCCATCTCTGATAATTAAGCAGCAGAAGAGACCAATTAGTACCCTTACAACAGATCATAAAACATGCATGATAACAGGCATTAGTCGCAAGTACCCCATATGTCCTATTTTTAGCAAAGTAATGCTAAAATTCACGAAAAATTTCAGGATTACCTTTGCTGAAAATAGGACATATGGAGTACCCGAATTTGCCGGAACGGAAGTTAATCGACATTCCGGCAAACTCAAGGGCCTCTCAGGGTACCTACAACATCATCACAAGTACAGCAGCAGCAGTGAATACATGCATAACAGCAGCAAAACTATATATTTTTATGCAGTAAACAAACGAACACTAAGAGTAGAATGTTCTTGCAAAAACATTATTGTGTGACATCGAAGGCATCACTCGCTTAAAGGGAAGGATGACTTAAGTGGCAGATGTATATGATTGCACCACTTGACCTGCACTTCTCTATATTATATGATGTAATCAAGAACTTGAGCAAAAAATATAAATAGGAACATATTTCTCACCTTGGAGGTGTTGCTGCTGCTGCCTTTATGCTAACTTCACTTCCTTTACCTCCTCGGAAACCTGAAATATGCAGATGTTAGAAAGGTTAATGAACCAACAGATGCCCTAATGGAAGTAATAACAACATGACAGCAAACAACCAAC
The DNA here is from genome assembly GCA_021605205.1 of Aegilops longissima. Taxonomy (NCBI): domain Eukaryota; kingdom Viridiplantae; phylum Streptophyta; class Magnoliopsida; order Poales; family Poaceae; genus Aegilops; species Aegilops longissima. Next base: position 318,206,488 of record CM038676.1, read on the forward strand.
ACACATGATGGGCTTAAGATTAATGAACCAACATCGAAAAAAGGTAGGCCAAATATTCATGTCACTTCCATTAGGGCATCATCTTCCTACAACTACTCATCTTCAGAGAGACATGATACTACTCATCAGATCTAATACAACAACATGACACTTGTTATTGTATCTAATGTTCCTACAACTACAACTACTACAACAACATAAAACTACTATGCATCATCTTCCTACTATAATTGCTACTCATCTTTAGAACCAAACACCAGCAAAAACAGAACCAAACTACTATAATTTCTACTTAATTTCACTATAATTTATAGTTCCCAAGCTATGCATGCAAATCAAAATACTAACATATCCAAACCTGATGAGCATCTAATAATGCTTATCTTAGTAACAGCAGTACCAGCGAAGCGATGCAAAAGCTTGTATGATCCCACAGGCAATACACGATTGAGCAAACTTCCCATTAACTTTCTAGAGACGCACATTGGTCATTGCTGGCCTTTGACTGGCCCATTGACATGATTCACAAAAAATATGAGGGAAATATATCGTATGTATATGTATATCAATCTATCTAGTGCATGGATGCATGACTGATCCATTGACGTGATTCACAACAAATACGGCCATTGACTGGCCCATTGACATGATTCATAACAATTACGTTGGGCCTCCAAGTGACTTTGGCTCAAATAAATACGTTTGAAAAACAGAAGAGAAACACAGTTGGCCTACTACTTGTCCTTGCAATTATGTTCTCCTACAATGTCTTGGAGGCGTTGCACACCGAGGCAAGTTCTATTCTCTCGCAAAGTGATTAATGCAGAGCGAAGGCATCCTTTATCGATGGGTTCATCCCTTGGCGGGCATGTTTCAGTGCGACCAATGCAGGATGTGTGAGAAATAGTGCTGAAATAGCAAATGTTGAAACTACCACTACCACGAGTCCCACCGTGATGTCTCCGTGGGAGATTTTCGTGGTATTAATCACAAACCACCAACTTATAACAGCCATAATGATGAAACTAAGACAAAGGATTATGGGCACCAACTCGATATCCGTGGATGAACTAATTATCAAGTTGGCGATTTCTGAATTAAAGATGTAGTTCTTCATTATATGCGTGTGTAGTGTAACCGCTTGTAAGACCTGGATGGTGTGCTTTGGAGTGTTATGCTATTTACCGATGTACTACTATTAATATTGTACAAGGTAGTATTATACAACACTGCAGAATAAAATGCCTGTGGTCCATGGTATTTATATGTTCCATGCTATTCTTTGTTGTTCTACACATAGACAAACTTAGACTATAAAGAGGTAGCAAGGAAAATGATTTTAGCCCACCTCTGATGCAAACAATACTAAAACAGAAAAGTTTTACATAGGTACGCAGTTGAGCTAAATATGGCGTCTTTATACCATGACACAGTTTTTACACAAGATATCTTCACCATATAAGAAAATAGCATCATCATCTTAGCTTCAAAACACAGTTTTACTCGGTTGTTTATCGCTGCTTGCTGCTGCTGCAGGGGCGGAGGAAGGCACCGCCGGTGGAGAGGGCGAGGCCGAGGACGGCGTGGGGCTTGAGGGCCTGCGGCCTGGTGAGGCCGACGAGGTGGTCGTCCCCGACGTCGGCGGAGCTAGGGTTCGGGGATACGGCGGGCGGCGCTGAGGGGACGGGGCGGTGGAGAGGGGGTAGGGGGAGGTCGCGGAGAAGAGAGGAGGAGGCGGACGGGCGCAGCTTGGGCTGGAGGGGCCTGTCTGGGAGGCGGGCAGCGGAGGGTTCGGCGGTTGGCGCGCCACGCAGCAGCCGGGCCGGCAGCAGCGGGCGGCGGCGGGGCGAGGCGGGGCGGGCGGCGCCGGGGGACGGGGGGAGGGGGCGGCGGGCGCGCACGGTTGGGGCGGGGGGTGGGCGCGACGGTTGAGTGGGGAGGAAGGAGGAGGAATAAGTTTTTGCCAAAAGTAAAAATAAATTCTCAAGATTTTCTGTCTCCAAAGGCGCCATTAGTAGTTCTAACTACTAATGGCGACTTTGCCCGGATGCGCCATTAGAATGTTTGAAAAATGAAAAAAAATTGTTTTACTAGTGGCGCACCTTCACTCGTGCGCCATTAGTGTATTCCACACTAATGACGATCTCCACCAGTGCGCCATTAGTATATAGTAGTGGCGCACCACTTCTCTGGTGCGCCATTAGTGTCAATCCTATCTTTAGCCCTTTTCCTAGTAGTGTGCCTCTGACAATCTGACACCAAATAGACTGATTCATGTCCACCGAGGGTAGGGTGCATTAGTCAAAAGGCGTAAGCGAGCTTCACCTTGTCCTACAAGCTTCTCCTCGTTCATGAGTTGACGGGCACACCAAAAGTAGTGCTAGTCCATACTCCCTCATTTCCGTTAATATGGCTTAATCTTTTTATGGGTAAAGGAGAGAGCTTTATTCATATATAAGCATTCTTAGGTCGATCAGCCAGACACTGATCACTAGGAAGCGAGGTACCCATAAAAAAAGAAGTAGGAAGCGAGGTGTTTCATCAAGCCAGCTCTCGGCCACATTCAAAGTGCAGCAAGCACGGTTCGCACGAAGATGCGCCACAAGGTTTGCTGACCTGTTTACATGCTGAATAACAAAAAAGAGGAAATATTACTGAGCGCTACTATTTGTAACAGGATATGAGCTAGAATTAAGAGAGAATTGTGGCGAGTGTTCCATGCAATCAACTTCCATTATCACATGCGAGAACCCTCGAAGAGAACCAAATGTGTTGAAGATTGCTTTATCACATTTTAAAATTATAATAAGAGTGCAGACGCTCCTCAATCCGGTTCCTAGTACTAGTATAGTACGTACCTTTATGGACTATAGTAGTAGTACTAGTAAACTTTGCGCTTGGCTGTTCGGGAAGTTGAACAATAATAGCACTAGTAGTATAGTGTATGCTTCTGGAAATATGACACCGAATTAACTGTTGCACGTCCACCGCCTGAGCGAGGGAGAGCTTGCATTAGTCAAAAGTTTCTCCTTGTCCTGCGAACCACCGCGTGCAAGCTTCTCCCGTCCTGCAACCTTCTCCTCGTTCGGCAAGTTGACGGGACATAGCAAAGTAATGCTAGTCCATAATGCCTCCTCTCCGGTTAATATGGCTTAATTTCAAACGAGATAAATACATCGCTCGTCACCGTATATTTGTAAAAATACGGTCAAGGACTTCATAATACGCCATTGCGCTCAATATATATATTTTTCGGTGTTCATACGGTCACTAGCTCACCTCGACCGAGTATATGTGTGCATGCACGTGTAGGTTGAGCACTTGAGCGTGACCGTGTGTGTTCCGTCGTGTGCTCGGACATGCATGCATTAGGGCGTCATGCTGCGTTTTGCGTCCATGTGTACGTGTGATCGTTGCATACACGTAGGGGAGTACGTAGGGGCCACTAAGGAGCAGTCAAATCACACAATAAGTTAGTCGGAAGAAGCAACCATCATTTCACTCTTGAATGACACGTCGCAATATAAAATGGTTGATATGGAGAGAAAAGAAAACCACTATATATACACTAGCTGGAGCCTAAGCTACAAGCCCGCTTGCTTAGGTTGCTCTCTTCACAAGCATAGAACGACGGGCCTGATCCCGCAGTGGGGAAGGAACAATGTTCTGCGTGAGACGCGATCGACATCGGCGAGGAGAAAACCCACACGGTGCGTCCCAATCGTGGGTCACCACGGTATGGGCCGATGTCGCGTCCCAACCGCCCTTCTAGCTACAGCCCGATGTCCCAGGTAGTCCATCTTCCTTTTGGAGCCGGCTTGCTCCATCGCCGTAGCTCCATCTCCATGTCGATCTTTCTCTACTTCTATCGGCTTCTACTTGTGATGAGTTTATGTCTCATGAACTAGTGCCATATTATTATTCTAATCACACTTCTTCAATATCTTTGCCATCGGGGATGCTCAGTCGATTTTAGTGGAACGCACAAAAGCATCGTATGATCCGAGGGTGCCAAATTGTCTTTCCTTCAACAGTTCTACCTGCCAGGAAATTAAATCATGTTTAGGGTTTAGGGTTTAAGTCGAGTGACCCCATCAGTAGTTTTTCTTTCGTACACGCCTCGCAACTTTTTTCTTTAGTTGTGAAGTAAATATTGGCTATGATCTGTGAATCATTGAGATGCATCAGCATGCGTGTTAGTTTTCCTTTGTATTTGATGGAATGTTGTAACGGGGCAACCTTGGAATAGGAATGAAAATGGAGTGGAAAAGTTTCTGTTTTTCCGGAGAAAAATGGAAACGGAGAGAAACCAACGTTTCGTTTCGTTGGATCGCGCCATCGAGCAAACCCAACGTTTAAATCACGTCTGTCGTGTTCGTGTCTCACCCTCCTCCACGGCTCGACCCCACACGGTGGCTCGGCGTGCCACTCACCGCAAACCGAGTAGTATACCATAACTTTCCCGCCTGCTTGTCGATGGATCGCACCATGGATTACTAGCACTACTGGAAGATATTGATGAGTTGGTGGAGGACAGCTAGCTGTAGCACGGACTCCCAAGAACTTTTTACATGCATGTTGTAGCCGGCTATTGCGACCTTTGAATGCGGAGCAGCCGCGTGCACCCGGAAGCGGCGTGGGCGACGCTCTCTCGGCCGGCGCGCCGCTTCAATGCCGGCGCCAGTGAGAGATCGCATCCGCTCTGGCCGGGCATGAATGCGGCACTGACCGTTTCGGGCGGGAAGCACGCGCAGGTGATGAAGAGGATTCGGGTTGGTCAGGACCGGCCGTGGCAGCGGTCCGGACGTGCGCAAATAAGAGATGATGTACGTTAATATTGCTGCGTATATAATTAACAACGTAAATAATGTGCCAGTTGGACAAATATGATTGGAGATGGAGATGGAAATGGAATTTTATGTAAACACGGATATGCATGTCTATGTCTATGTGTGTGTGCGCGACGACTCTCGCGACCTAGAAGCGGGGGCGTGTTTTTGATCGAGTTTTCTTTCTTGGTACGTTAGAAAATCAGTTTGTCTAATTCACATCTAGATGTTATTTAAGGATATCACATCTAAGCTCCCACAAGTATATAATGTAGCAACAAGAAACAAAAAAACTAGGAAAAAAATAGACCACAAAGAGAGTGGACATCAACTTAGATGTGACATAACTATGTCACATCTAGATGTGTCCTAGACAGACCCAAAAAAAATTGCCCGCCAGTTTTCGTTTCTTTTTTCCCGGAACGCGCGTATTCTATTTAAAACCACTGCTATGGAGAGATTTTTTTACTCAATTATAGCCTCTTGTTTGATAGAGTTTCTCGCGTCTCGCTCTCTCACCCTCTCCATATCAAAACAAGATGACAGTGTCCACTCTATCTCTCTCCTCACCGGTGGTCTCAGATCCGGCAGAATCCCGTCCGCTGCGGGAGGTGAGGAGGTGCAGCGTTGACGTTGTCGCCGTCAGCGACGGAGGAAGCCGATGCGCACCATCCTCTCGGAGCCGGCGCTGGCGCGGACGAAGATCCTCCGCGCCCTTGTTCGCTGCCGTCGTGTGGGCAGATCCCGCCCGCCCGCCTAAATGACATCTCGCCCACCTGAGGTATAACTTCTTGTACTGGTCCAGCTCCCCAGGTCGCTGCGTGCGGGTTTTCTTCTATGCGACTACTCCCCAGCTCCCCATGCATAGTAGCTAGGGTTCGTCGGCTGGTCCAACATCACCTACTAGTACTACTATTATACAGGAAATGCCACTCGAAAAGTTGTCCTGATTTATGCCTCGGTGGAGGTATACATGTTGTTTCGACAAAAAGTACATGGTGGTTGTGCGGTCGTTGTCCATATGGTGGTAGTACTATCACTGGTTAAATGAAGAAATACTTTTTTTCTCGGGTATCCTGGTTTAGTTCCCATCAAGATAATTATGATGCTTTTGTTTGTTGGTGTACTTTTCATTAATTCTTATTGACAATTGAGATGTCGTTGCTAACCCTTTTTTATATTTTTGGAAACAGTGATGCGTGTCTCCATACCCGGGCATGTCTTCCTCAATTTTAGTGGAACTGCACAAAATTGGATGGCCATTGTTGTTCCGCCTCACTATCCTCTGCCACGTGGTTCTTCCTTCCTCAAGCTTGATTACTGAGAAGAAATAGACCACAGTGAGGATTTGTCGAACTTCATAGGTGCCTCACCCAAACTTGATGCCAAATGGATGATGCATCACCATGATGACCTATCGATGCTCATGGTTGCGCCTCATGGTTGCGTCGGCTGGTGAAGCTGATCGATTCTCGATTTAAAAACAAGATGTCTTCCATCGCTGCTTTTGCTTGTTACGCACAAAGATGATATCCTTCGTCAGTTCACCTTGGTTGCGTTGGAGACGCAATGCCTCTTCACGTTGGTGCAATTTTATCACACAATTGGCTATGAACCAAATGTTTCCTCAAGAAGGATCGACGTTGGTACTAAGAGCATAAGTTTTGTATTGATTTCTAAGCCTTCTCACAACTTTGTCTCCAGCTCCCTGTAATTTTATTTGTCCAGCTATTAACTTTGATTTTAAAAATGGTGTGGACTAAAACCCGGATGGACGTAGTAGCCTCCATTTTTATTTACTCCAGATATTAGATTTGACTCAAGTCAAACTTTGTAATACTCTCAAACCTTTCCGATAATTGAAATTAAATTTCTTTATTTGTACACACTCTCACACATTTCCAATAATTTGGCGCATGTGTGGTTGTTCACTTAAGGGAGGGTAGTGTACCACACGCTGGCGACGTGAAGTGCGACCAGGACGCGTGGGCGTGGATCGTTAGTTCATCGGAAGTAGTACTAGTTTTCTTCACTGTACATTAAATAAAGAGTTTCATTTCGTACTTACACAATTTAAAACGATTGTTATGGAGATAATAAGAAAACCACTCCACTATATATTAGTTGTATACACGAGAGTACTATATGGACGTAGCTTCATTGACTTAGTGCACCTGCCTTTGGATTTATGACAGGTGGGCCCAAAATGTGGCTGGCTCACTTGTCATACAGCCAAAAGCAGGTGCAGTGAAGGCACCGGAGCTCAGTCCGTACTACAGTAGTATATATATAAGTGGGAGCCTCAGCACTTGTTCGGTAGGGTTTGCACTCTCCACACGCTCGCCGCACTACATATATGTTACACGCTGGAGGCTCAGTGTTCATTTGCTAGGGTTTGCTATATTCATAGTCTCTCACCCTCTCTTCACCAGATCTAAACAAGACTGTGTTGGCCTCTTGTCTCTCTCTCCCCCCTCACAGCTGGTGAAGGAGGCGGCCGTATCCCGTCACACCGGGAAGGGGAGGAGGTGCAGCGTTCACTCTATCGCCTTTGGCGAGGGAGGCAATCCACTGCCGGCTGCGATGTTCTCTTTCACCCAGCGCCTGTGCGGGAGGGCCACCGACCCCTTCTTCCTCACTGCCATACGTAGCGTGGGCAGATCCGGCCTCCCGCCGCACGCCTTGCCACATCCCGACGACCCTAAGGTATAAGTTTCTTTGAAACCGTCGTTGCTCTAGCTGCATGTGGATCTTTTTCGATCTGTAGTCGAATCTAGGTCTTGGTTCAAAGAGGAAAGAAGGGTGCGGTGGGCTGGAGCAAGAATCTAGGATGTGGTTCAATGAGGAAAGGAGGGGCGGAAAGTAGTATAGACTGGCTATCCAGCCGCTTTGTAGGTCGAAAAGGGAAAAAGGGGGTAACCCAGTACACACATCTGTAAGGAACCGATCTCTTTGTTGAAAAGGGAAAGAAACTGGGGGATCGGGTAGTTTGTGCACGACTAGATTTGCTGCCCTCACATAGGAAGAAGGTTCAAAGAGAACAAATATGGGACCAACGCATATATGTTGCTTGGCTACATACTATGCATCACCCATTTATACGTGTGGACGCACATGGTGCTGGCATGTCCCATGCAGCTATTTTGCTGTTGTTAATCTCAGAATTAACTAATGATCTGTTTTAAGAGAATTTCTCTGTTAATATGAATCAATGCAACCATTTTAGAAATGCTACTGTCCTATACTTTGTTTTCCATCAAGATAAGGTAGGTGCTTCTTTTTGTAGCCGCATGTTTCATCCTCCTTTATTGGCCAGTAATTGTTTTCTTTTTTGCCTCTGTTAAATCAGGGATATCTATTCAACTTGTTGCTATAGCAAACTTAAATGTCACACTGGCGACTTTGCTTGATTTCAGTGCAACTGCACAAAATGAGATTTGATTTCCTATTCATGTTGGCAGATTCGTACGTGATCTTGTGTGCGTCATGACAGGTTGGTACTTGCCTTCATCCACATGATCGTGCAGTGTGTTTTGAGGTGTTGTGCTACTTGTATTGGTACTGTTTTAAATAAATGATGAATTGAAGCTATTGTATTGCTGTCTTTTCCCATTAAGTAGTGAACAAAAATGGGACCAACCCAGACATGATGCTTGTTGCTTTGTTACAAAAAATTCAGCATCACCCCCTTTAGAAGCCAATGGTTGATGCCACTCTCGAATTAACTATGAATCTTATTTCAAACCGCAACGCTTGTTAGGGATTGGCGGGATTACCATTTTTGTGGCCGCATGTTTCATCCTCCTTTATTAGCCAGTAATTGATTCCTTTTTTTCCTCTGTTTATACAGGGATATCTATTCAACTTGTTGCTACTGCGACATTTTGCTTCGCTACGCGAAACACTTTGCTTGATTTCAGTGCAACTGCACAAAACGAGATTGGATTTCCTATTCGTGTTGGCAGATTCGTATTTTATCATTATCGGTCTCATGAAAGGTCAGTACAGGCCTTTGATGTCTACTATGCAACCTTCTTCTTGTAGACGTTGTTGGGCCTACAAGTGCACATGTTTGTAGGACAGTAGCAAATTTCTCTCAAGTGGATGACCTAAGGTTTATCAATCCATGGAAGGCATAGGATGAAGATGGTCTCTCTCAAGCAACCCTGCAACCAAATAGCAAAGAGTCTCTTGTGTCCCCAACACACCCAATACAATGGTAAATTGTATAGGTGCACTAGTTCGGTGAAGAGATGGTGATACAAGTGCAATATGGATGGTAGATATAGGTTTTTGTAATCTGAAATAATAAAAACAGCAAGGTAACTAATGATAAAAGTGGGCACAAACGGTATTGCAATGATAGGAAACAAGGCCTAGGGTTCATACTTTCACTAGTGCAAGTTCTCTCAACAATAATAACATAGATAGATAATATGACAAGCCCTCAACATGCAACAAAGAGTCACTCCAAAGCCACTAATAACGGAGAACAAACGTAGAGATTATGGTAGGGTACGAAACCACCTCAAAGTTATTCTTTCGGATCAATCTATAAAAGAGTTCGTACTAGACTAACACCTTAAGATACAAATCAATCAAAACCCTAATGTCACCTAGATACTCCATTGTCACCTCAAGTATCCGTGGGCATGATTATACGATATGCATCACACAATCTCAGATTCATCCAACCAACATAAAAGTACTTCAAAGAGTGCCCCAAAGTTTCTACCGGAGAGTCAAGAACGTGTGCCAACCCCTATGCATAGGTTCCCAATGTCACGAAACTCGCAAGTTGATCACCAAAACATACATCAAGTGGCACATGATATCCCATTGTCACCACAGATAATCATGGCAAGACATACATCAAGTGTTCTCATAAAAGACTCACTCCGATAAGATAACTTCAAAGGTGAAACTCAATTCATCACAAGAGAGTAGAGGGGGAGAAACATCATAAGATCCAACTACAATAGCAAAGCTTGGGATACATCAAGATTGTGCCATAGAGGGAACACGAGAGAGAGAGATCAAACACATAGCTACTGGTACATACCCTCAGCCCCGAGGGTGAACTACTCCCTCCTCGTCATGGATAGCGCCGGGATGATGAAGATGGCCACCGGTGATGGGATCCCCCTCCGGCAGGGTGCCGGGAAGGGCTCCCGAGAGGTTTTCGGTGGCTACAGAGGCTTGCGGCGGCGGAACTCCCGATCTATCTTCTGTTCTGGAAGTTTTAGGGTACGTACGTATATATGGGTGAAAGGAGTACGTCGGTGGAGCTACAGGGGCCCCACGAGGCAGGGGCGCCCCCGACCCTTGTGAGCACCTCCCGTATCTTCTGACGTGGGGTCCAAGTCCATCAGGTGGGTTTCCTTCCAAAAATAACTTCTCCAGTTGATTTCGTTCCGTTTTGATTCCGTCTGATATTCCTTTTCCTCAAAACACTGAAATAGGCATAAAACAACAAATCTGGGCTGGGCCTCCGGTTAATAGGTTAGTCCCAAAAATAATATAAAAGTGGATAATAAAGCCCATTATTGCCTAAAACAGTAGATAAAGTAGCACGGAGCAATCAAAAATTATAGATACGTTGGAGACGTATCAAGCATCCCCATGCTTAATTCCTGATCGTCCTCGAGTAGGTAAATGATAATAAAGAATTTTTGATGCGGAGTGATACTTTAGCATAATTTCAATATAAATCTTCTTACTTGTGATATGAATATTCAGATCCGAAAGATTTAAGACAAAAGTTCATATTGACACAGAAATAATAATACTTCAAGCATAATAATCAAAGCAATCATGTCTTCTCAAAATAACATGGCAAAAGAAAGCTCAACCCTACAAAATAATATAGTTAGGCTATGCTTCATTTTCGTCACACAAAGATGTTCCCAACTTCTATACCCCCGATGACAAGCCAAGCAATTGTTTCATACTCAAATAATCTCAAACTTTTTCAACCTTCACGCAATACATGAGCGCGAGCCATGGATATAGCACTATGGGTGGAATAGAATATGATGATGGGATTGTGTGGAGAAGACAAAAAAGGATAAAGTCTCATATTGACGATGATAATCAACGGGCTATGGAGATGCCCATCAATTGATGTCAACATGAGGAGTAGGGATTGCCATGCAACGGATGCACTAGAGCTATAAGCATATGAAAGCTCTACAAAAGAAACTAAGTGGGTGTGCATCCAACTTGCTTGCTCACGAAGACCTAGGGCATTTTGAGGAAGCCCATCATTGGAATATACAAGCCAAGTTCTATAATGAAAAATTCCCACTAGTATATGAAAATGACAAAATGAGAGATTCTGTATCATGAAGATCTTAGTGCTACTTTGAAGCACAATATATGAGACTCACTACGTGAAGAACAAGGTGCTACTTTGAAGCACAAGTGTGGTAAAAGGATAGTAGCATTGTCCCTTCTCTCTTTTTCTCTCTTTTTTGGGCCTTTTTGTGGACTTGCTTTTTTTTCCTTTTTTTATTTTTTTCGTCCGGAGTCTCATCCCGACTTATGGGGGAATCATAGTCTCCATCATCCTTTCCTCACTTGGGACAATGCTCTAATAATGATGATCATCACACTTTTATTTTTCTTACAACTCAACAATTACAACTCGAAACTTAGAACAAAATATGACTCTATATGAATTCCTCTGGCGGTGTACCAGGATGGTGCAATGAATCAAGAGTGACATGTATGGAAAATAATGCATGGTGGCTTTGCCACAAATACGATGTCAACTACATGATCATGCAATGGCAATATGACAGTAATGTATGTCATAATAATGATGATGGAAGTTGCATGCCATGAGGTAGGTATGGTGGCTGTTTTGAGGAAGATATAAGGAGGTTTATGTGTGATAGAGCGTATCGTATCACGGGGTTTGATGCACCGCTAAGTTTGCACCAACTCTCAAGGTGAGAAAGGGCAATGCACGGCATCAAGAGGCTAGCAAATGCGGAAAGGTAAAAGTGCGATAACCCATGGACTCAACATTAGTCAAAAGAAATCATATACTTATTGCAAAAATTTAGAAGCCATCAAAATCAAGTACTACGCAATGCTCCTAGGGGATAGATTGGTAGGAAAGACCATCGCCGTCCCCGACCGCCACTCATAAGGATGCACAAGCCGTACACTTCATGTTTCAAATTTGTTACACAACTTTAACCATACGTCCATGCTACGGACTTGCAAACTTCAACACAAGTATTTCTCAAATTCACAATTATCAACTAGCACGACTTTGATATTATTACCTCCATATCTCAAAACAATTTTCAAGCATTAAATTTATCTTAGTATTCAATTCACTCAAAAAGAAAGTTTCACATATCTTGAACACTAAGTATATTAACATTAAGAAAATTACCATGCTATTAACGACTCTCAAAATAATCTAAGTGAAGCATGAGAGATCAATATTTTCTTTAAAACAAATCCACCATCATTCTCTAAAAGATATAAGTGAAGCACTAGAGCAAACAACAAACTACTCCGAAAGATATAAGTGAAGATCAATGAGTAGTCGAATAATTATACAACTATGTGAAGACTCTCTTATTTAATAATTTCAGATCTTGATACTTTATTCAAACATCAAGCAAAGCTAAATAAAATAAAATGACGCTCCAAGCAAAACACATATCATGTGGTGAATAAAAATATAGTTCCAAGTAAAGTTACCGATGAACGAAGACGAAAGAGGGGATGCCATCCGGGGCATCCCCAATCTTAGACTCTTGGTTATCCTTGAATATTACCTTGGGGTGCCTTGGGCATCCCCAAGCTTAGGCTCTTTCCACTCCTTATTCCATATTCCATCGAATCTTTACCCAAAACTTGAAAACTTCACAACACAAAACTTAACAGAAAACTCGTAAGCTCCATTAGCGAAAGAAAACAAAACACCACTTCAAGGTACTGTAATGAACTCATTCTTTATTTATATTGGTGTTAAACCTACTTTATTACAACTTCTCTATAGTTTATAAACTACTTTACTAGCCATAGAGTCATCAAAATAAGCAAACAACACATAGAAAACGGAATCTGTCAAAAACAGAACAGTCTGTAGTAATCTGTAACTAACGCAAACTTCTGGAACTCCAAAAATTCTAAAATAAATTGGTGGACCTGAGTAATTTGTATAGTAATAATTTTCAAAAAGAATAAACTAAATAGCACTCTCCAGTAAAAAGGTCTAGCTAATCTCGTGAGCACTAAAGTTTCTGTTTTTTACAGCATGATCATAAAGACTTTACCCAAGTCTTCCCAAAGGTTCTACTTGGCACAAACACTAATTAAAACATAAAACCACATCTAACCAGAGGCTAGATAGATTATTTATTCCTAAACAGAACCAAAAAGCAAGAAACTAAAATAAAATTGGGTTGCCTCCCAACAAGCGCTATCATTTAACGCCCCTAGCTAGGCATGATGATTTCAATGATGCTCACAAAAAAGATAGGAATTGAAACATAAAGAGAGCATCATGAAGAATATGACTAGCACATTTAAGTCTAACCCACTTCCTATGCATAGGTATTTTGTGAGCAAACAACTTATGGGAACAATAATCAACTTGCATAGGAAGGTGAAACAAGCATAACTTCAAAATTTTAAGCACATAGAGAGGAAACTTGATATTATTGCAATATGTAGAAGCATATGATCCTATCTCATAATAATTTTCAGTAGCATCATGAATGAATTCAACAATATAACCAGCACCTAAAGCATTCTTTTCATGATCTACTTGCATAGAAATTTTGCTACTCCCCACATAAGCAAAATTCTTCTCATGAATAATAGTGGGAGCAAACTCAACTAAATAACTATCATGTGATTGAAAATTAAGATCAAGATGAAAAGTTTCATGGTTATCATTATTCTTTAAAGCATACGTGTCATCACAATAATCATCATAGATAGGAGGCATGCTTTCATCATAGTAATTTTGCTCATCAAAGCTTGGGGGACAAAAAATATCATCTTCATGAAACATAGCTTCCCCAAGCTTGTGGCTTTGCATATCATTAGCATCATGGATATTCAAGGAATTCATACTAACAACATTGCAATCATGCTCATCATTCAAATATTTAGTGCCAAACATTCTAATGCATTCTTCTTCTAGCACTTGAGCACAGTTTTCCTTTCCATCATACTCACGAAAGATATTAAAAAGATGAAGCGTATGAGACAAACTCAATTCCATTTTTTTAGTTTTCTTTTATAAACTAAACTAGTGATAAAACAAGAAACAAAAAGATTCAATTGCAAGATCTAAAGATATACCTTCAAACACTAACTTCCCCGGCAACGGCGTCATAAAAGAGCTTGATGTCTACTACACAACCTTCTTCTTGTAGACGTTGTTGGGCCTGCAAGTGCACGGGTTTGTAGGACAGTAGCAAATTTCCCTCAAGTGGATGACCTAATAATGTTTATCAATCCGTGGGAGGCGTAGGATGAAGATGGCCTCTCTCAAGCAACCCTGCAACCAAATAGCAAAGAGTCTCTTGTGTCCCCAACACACCCAATACAATGGTAAATTGTATAGGTGCACTAGTTCGGCAAAGAGATGGTGATACAAGTGCAATATGGATGGTAGATATAGGTTTTCGTAATCTGAAATAATAAAAACAGCAAGGTAACTAATGATAAAAGTGGGCACAAACGGTATTGCAATGATAGGAAACAAGGCCTAGGGTTCATACTTTCACTAGTGCAAGTTCTCTCAACAATAATAACATAGGTAGATAATATGACAAGCCCTCAACATGCAACAAAGAGTCACTCCAAAGCCACTAATAGCGGAGAACAAACATAGAGATTATGGTAGGGTACGAAACCACCTCAAAGTTATTCTTTCGGATCAATCTATAAAAGAGTTCGTACTAGAATAACACCTTAAGATACAAATCAACCAAAACCCTAATGTCACCTAGATACTCCGTTGTCACCTCAAGTATCCATGGGCATGATTATACGATATGCATCACACAATCTCATATTCATCCAACCACATAAAAGTACTTCAAAGAGTGCCCCAAAGTTTCTACCGGAGAGTCAAGAACGTGTGCCAACCCCTATGCATAGGTTCCCAATGTCACGAAACCCGCAAGTTGATCACCAAAACATACATCAAGTGGCACATGATATCCCATTGTCACCACAGATAATCACGGCAAGACATACATCAAGTGTTCTCATAAAAGACTCAATCCGATAAGATAACTTCAAAGGGGAAACTCAATTCATCACAAGAGAGTAGATGGGGAGAAACATCATAAGATCCAACTACAATAACAAAGCTCGGGATACATCAAGATCGTGCCATAGAGGGAACACGAGAGAGAACACGAGAGAGAGAGATCAAACACATAGCTACTGGTACATACCCTCAGCCCCGAGGGTGAACTACTCCCTCCTCGTCATGGATAGTGCCGGATGATGAAGATGGCCACGGCGATGGGATCCCTCCCAGGTGCCGTGAAGGGCTCGAGAGGTTTTGGTGGCTCAGAGGCTTGGGGCGGCGGAACTCCCGATCTATCTTCTCTGTTATGGAAGTTTTAGGGCGTGAGGTATATATGGGTGAAAGGAGTACGCCGGTGGAGCTACGGGGCCCCACGAGGTAGGGGGCGCCCCTGGGGGGGGGCGGGCGCCCACCCTCGTGAGCACCTCCCGTATCTTCCGACGTGGGGTCCAAGTCCATCGTGGGTTTCCTTCCAAAATAACTTCTCCAGATTGATTTCGCCTGCGTTTCACTCCGCCCGATATTCCTTTTCCTCAAACACCAAATAGGCATAAAATAGCAAATCTGGGCTGGGCCTCCGGTTAATAGGTTAGTCCCAAAAATAATATAAAAGTGGATAATAAAGCCCAATATTGCCTAAAACAGTAGATAAAGTAGCATGGATCAATAAAAAATTAT
Organism: Aegilops longissima; assembly: GCA_021605205.1. NCBI lineage: Eukaryota > Viridiplantae > Streptophyta > Magnoliopsida > Poales > Poaceae > Aegilops > Aegilops longissima. Next base: position 318,222,292 of record CM038676.1, read on the forward strand.
AGATACATTGGAGACGTATCAGCCTTCATCCACATGATTGTGTAGTGTGCTTTGAGATGTTGTGCTACTTGTATTGGTACTGTTTTAAATAAATGTTGAATTGAAGCTATTGTATTGCTATCTTTTCCCATTAAGTAGTGAACAAAAATGGGACCAACCCAGACATGCTGCTTGTTGCTTTGTTTCAACAAACTCTGCATCACCCCCTTTATAAGTAGATGGAAGCACATACTGTTGTTGCGCCCACTCTCCCCTGGAACTGTTTATGCTTTTCGTTAATCTAATGCCGCTGGTAAAATTAAGCAATGCCACTCTAAGAATTAATTAACTACTGAATCTTAGTTCAAAACTGCAGCACTTGTTAGGGATTGGCGGGATTACCTTTTTTGTGGCCGCATGTTTCATCCTCCTTTATTGGCCAGTAATTGATCCCTTTTTTGCCTCTGTTCAAACAGGTATATCTATTCAACTTGTTGCTATTGCGACATTTTGCTTCGCTTAATTTTGGTGGAACTGCACAAAATGAGACCGGATTTCCATATATGTGTTGAGATCTTCCTCACGAGTTGTTTCAAATCTTGGTCTTGAATGGTCAAGATGACCTTCCTCAGAATTAACTACTGAATCTTAGTTCAAAACTGCAAATACTTGTTAGGATCGGCAGGAGTACCATTTCGTTAGGGATCGGCCGAGTACATGTTTAAGAAATGTATTGTTCAGATAATGTCTCTATTATTATATATCGATTCATGCATTTACAAAGTGTTTTACAAATGGTACTATCCTCGCTTTGTAGTTCTTTCTACATGTTTAACCAAGGTATTGTTAAGATAATGTCTCTGTTAAAATGAATCAGTCGCATTGTTTTAGGAATGATACTTTTCTGCTTTTTCGTTCTTTATACATGTTGAAACAAAACATTGTTAAGATAATGTCTCAGTTAATATGAATGAATCACACTGATTGAGAATTGCTACTCTCCTGTTTTGTTTCCCATTAAGGTAAGGTAGATCAGTAGATGTTTTTCTTCTGGGAGTACAAGTCATCAACCGTTATTTCTCAGTAATTGTTTCCCTTATACCTTTTGTTGCTTATAGGGATATCAAAATTAAAGCTCGGTTTTATTCCGACTTCGATTTTAGTTCAACTGCACAAAAGGAGCCAATGTGTCCAAGGCAAACTGCTGCATTACTAGGTCCAGTTGGTCGCTCCACTTTGCGTAAAGAAGCAATCCTGTTTGCGGTACATTCTGTATGAATGACCGAGAAGCTTTACAGAGTATTAGGCCTTCCACTATGTAGGCCAAAAGAGGTGCCAATTTCACCTTTTCTTAGTTTGGCACCGAATCCCTCCATTGCTACAGCCGGTGCCATAAATATTAGACACGGGTGACATGACTAGTCTGCAGAGACCATTAGCAATTTAACAACACGTGGAGTGCCCTGGGCAAAAAGTGCCCAAACAAGTACAAGAAGCGACAGGACTCCACGATCATAGGCATTACATATTTTGAATGGGAAAAGCTTGTCAAAGTTTAATCATTGATGTTAGCAAGAAGCGACAGGACTCCACGATCATAGGCATTACATATTTTGAATGGGAAAAGCTTGTCAAAGTTTAATCATTGATGTTAGCAAGAAGACGTTAGTTTAATATATTGGAATTGGAAAACCTTGTCAAAATTTTCTCATTGATGTTAGCCAGAAGACATGCATTTGATATTTTTGAGTGGGACGCCCTTGCTGTGAGCAGCGTCGAGTGTTTTTTCCTATTCCTGTGTTCAGTTTAGAAGTAAATAGTTACTCTGCTGACATATTCCTGTGTTAAGAGTTTGTTCTGAATATTGTCTATGTAATGCCAGGCCTTGTGTTTGATTGCAAAGTTGACCTTGGAATGTTGTGGCATGAGGCATCACGAGCTGTTCACCATGCCTCCCGATAATAATGCTTCGTATTGTTTTGCATGTCGGTCTAATGCCAGTGATTTGCTTGTTAAGAAGATCATCCTCTTCTGTTGTTTCCGTGCTTAGGAAGTTCATCGTGTGATGTTTCATTCATAGCCTATACGACAAGTCGGGTAGGTTAGACGTGAAACCATATGATCTTCCGACCAACTCATGATATTAGGCCATGATTGGATCGTTGTTTTCCAACCAAAACCGCTTGTAAAACTGACGCTTGTAAATTAAAGCAGATGGTCTCGGGCGAAGGCGCTTGGTTGGTCGATTTCGACTAGCAAAATATCGGAAGTACTTGACACACGATAAAAACACTGAACGACACTCGGACGATTGCTAATCCAAGCGTTAGCTGCTGTTTCAGCCTTGCCCATGGATGGCATGATACGCACGTCGTGCATGTATCGTCTGGTAATGTCGTCAATATAGCAGTGCTCGTAAAATATACACTGGTCTCTCAAATTACACGCGTAACCCGCCGATTTTACTTACAGACCTCGGGCCCTCGGTTACATTACGCCTGTATTTTACGTGTTGTTTCTGATGATGAGTAAATTACACTTGTATGTTAATACAGGTTTGAAATAAACCAGAGCTCCCAAGCGCCGCCTTACCATTTCATGCCGCCTCGGTTTCTCAAGGTGCTCATAGGTGTCCAATGATCCTGCTTCTGAATGAGCAGCAGGCGCAGATCGTATCCATCCGTAGGGCCGCGAGGCCCTCTCCGTTGTCCTTAGAGTTGTTGCGCCGCCATGGCGCCGAGCATTGTTAACATCGTCAACTAACATGAGGATTCAGGAGATGACTTTATTTTGACCGGATGACACTAGGGACCCACTAGGGCCATAGCCGCACGCACGCAAGTGCCTCCTTATTATGTACAACTATATATTTTTGCTTTCTCCTGGTTTCCGACATCACGGTCCCACACCATTGTCAACCTATGTAGTCAATATAAACGAGAGAATTGCACAAGGTGCGGCCGACAGCCTGGGACCAAGCAGCTCGAGCAGATTTGTGTTTTTGAGGCCTTAGCACTGCAGAGTTTTTCTTGGCGATGATTTCGTTGTTGTTCGTGAGGAGAGCAGGGTATTAATCTGGCGAGCTGTGGTCTGCCTAGCCCAGGCTAGATATCCAGCCCAGATACTAATTTTTCAAGATGAAAATGGCTAGCCCAGCTATACGCTCTTTTGAGGAATACCTGCAAGGTCAACTTGTTATTCTCCGCCCACTGGTTGCAAATCTTTCCTAGGAGGGATGCATTAGGCTTAACAGGAAAATGGGCTTTAAAAAATAATAAATGGGATGTAATTATAAAAACTGGGCAGTAACTATAAAAAATGCACCAAACACGAAATTAGTTTATAAAATATTATTTATGGATTTTGAAAATCTTAAATTTTCATTGTTGCGCGCGCAATGTTTTGTTGGATTTTTACGTAATACAAATTTATATTTAATCTGACTAGAAATTTCTGGATAAAAATATTTCGGAGCCCATCAAAATGTGGGAAATTTTATTGAATTCTGTCTTCAATGGTTGGTTGAAGTTATTAATCATTGTCCTAGCTAGAAAATGGGCTGTACTTTTAACAAACTGTAAATGGGCTGTTGTAAATTCCATTAGAATTCCAAAATGGGCTGTACATTCTTACAAAACGCAAATGGGCTATAAGTTCTCTGCCACACACTTGTGGGCCTACTAAGACGCGTCCCTAAAAAATAAGTTGACGCGTATGCAAGGCTTTGCCAACTTATTATAGTCAACACACGGTTCTAGCAGCAGTGGCCGTTGGATGTTTATCCAACGGATGTCGTGCTTCTTCTTCAATCTCGGATATTCTTAGCTTTGGCCGCCCAAAAAATGATTCCTCCCTCTGACATCTGGGGCGCACCGTTTCGGAGCCTGGCCTGTGGAAAGTTGGAGCATACCAAGGCCTTTGTCAACTTAGTCAATATAAACGATTCTAGCTTCAGTGACCGTACGATGTCCATCCAACGGCCGTAGTGCTTCTTCAACCTCTGGTCTTCTTGGTCCAGCCGCCAAAGCAGCGGTCCGTGTCGCTTTGCTCCCGCCTCCGTGGCGGGGTGTGCTAGCGGAGGCCTCACCGCCCCATACTACTCCCACCGCTGGCCGTGCCATTCCTCCACTCATACACACCCCTGTTATTCTACTGGCGACGGCAGCCTCACACAAAGCAGCCGAACCAAGTGAACCTCAGATTCTCTCTCGCGCAGGCTTCCACAGCTACGTCTTCCGGGCTCCACGTCGTCCCTTCCTAGGCCTCGCCGTCCGTCTGCACCACCGCCTGGTGCTCTCGGCGCAAGATGGTCAATGTGGTCAACGACCGACTTCCATCGGAAGAGTATCAGATGTGGAGAGGTCGACACCGGTCCAGCGGTCGCAAGGAAGTGCCTCCTTATTACGCCAAAAAATAATTATTCCTCCACCTGACAGCAGGGACCTACCGGTCAGGCCACCTTATTTCGCGAAAAAAGGTTTCCCCCCTGACTTCTCGGACCCACCGGATGGGCCAGGGTATTTCGCGAAAAAACGTTCCCCCTGCTGTCAGCTCGGACCCACCGGAAGTGCCTCCTTATTACGCACAAAAAAATGAATACTCCCCTGCTAGCTGGGACCCACCTTGATGGGAGGCTGACTTATGGGCCTACTAAGTTGATCGACGGGGCCTTTGTCAACTTTAGTCAATATGAACGATTCTAGCTCCAGTGATCGTACGATGTCCATCCAACGGCCGTAGTGCTTCGTCAACCTCTGGTCTTCTTGCTCCAGCCGCTCAAAGCAGCACCGGTCGTGTCGCATGCTCTTGCCTCCGTGGGTCGGGCCAGGCCGCCGCAGAGGCCTCACCACCCCTACTATTCCCACCGGCCGCCAGTTCCCTCGCGACGACGGCAGCCTCACACCGCAGCCGAACCAGTGAACCTCAGACTCCTCTCCGCTGCTGGCTTCCACCGCCGTGTCTTCCCGCTTCCCGCCGCCCCTTCCTAGGCCTGGTCGCCGCCCATCGCCTGGTGCTCTCGGCGCGACGTGGTCAAGGAACCACTTCCATCGGACGGGATCAGACGTGGAGAGGCCGATACCGGTCCACGGCCGCAGCAAGGAAGTGCCTCCTTATTACGTGCAAAATAATTATTCCTCCACCGACAACGGGACCCACCGACGGGCCACCGATTTCGCAAAAAACGCTTCCCGACTGCTGGGACCCACCAGCTACACCTTCGCACGCAAGGAAGTGCGTCCGGCAAAAAATGATTCGCTTCGACCGCCGGGACCCACCAGCTACATCTTCGCACGTAAGGAAGTGCGTGATACCGGGACCCACCTGGTCGAAGCGCACGTGGCGTTGTCATTCTGGTCGCAAACGGTAATGCATATATATACTAGTGGATGTAGAGGCGCCGCGTGTCTTAGTAGAGGCGGCCAGGTGCAAGAAAGAAAATACGCCATGTATGTGTACATACGGGCGGGTCTCAACGCCTACTCGCGACACGCATTTACAAGGGCTCGCTGACATGGCTGGGTCGAACAGAAACAGCGTCGTCGCCGTGTTCATGGGGAGGCAACGAATGCGCTATGTTCATGGGGAGGCAACGAAATGCGTTGTGTTCATCGGGAGGCAACGAACGCATGGAGCCAACCGCCGGGTCGAAACGGAATGCGTGGTCGTGTTCATCGGGAGGGCTTGGACGGAACAAAGCGATGGAACGAGGCTCGCGTATCAAGAAGATGGAGGAAACGGACCTCCTACCGTCAAACGGGGTCCCGTTGATCGGGAGGGTGGAGTACCGCAAACGGATTTAAACGGACCTCCTACGGTCGTAAACGGGGTCCCGTTGATCGGGAGGGTGTGGCGACGCAAAACGGATTTAAACGGACCTCCTACGGTCAAACAGGGTCCTGTTCATTGGGAGGTGTGTGGCGTGCAGAAACAGGACTCCACGGATACTGTTCATCTCCATTGTCGACCCCTCCACCTCCACAAGCTACCGCTCATCCACCGTCGACCTCCTCCACCTCCACCGCGATCGCTCATCCACGGGCTCGCTCATCCAGCCTCCACCGCGCTACTCCACCGCTACTATTCAACCAGCCCTCCCACGGGCTCCTGCTCAACCACCCTCCACGGGCTACTGCTCATCCAGCCCTCCACCGCCTCATCGCTCATCCAGCCCTCCACGGGTGGTCCTGTTCATCCAGCCCTCCACGGGTCCTGTTCATCCAGCCCCAACCAGCTCGATCGATCGGGTCCTGCTCATCCAGAGGCAACACCACGGGTCCTGTTCATCCACCCCACCGGTTCATCCAGAGGCAGATCGATCGACTTCAATTACCAAGCAGAGCGGCGAATCACTCGATCGGGTTCGCTTAACAGCCATCGATCGATCGCCGGGTTCAAGAACGCAGAGTTCGCAGCGGCAATCGCCGGGTTCGCTTAGAGCCCAACGCCGCTTGGGTTCGATTAGAGCCAACGCCGCGACACGCACGCACGCACGTGTACGAGAGAAAGCGCATCGCCGCCCCGACCTCCCACCGTAACCGGAACTCCTCAAATTTTCCTCCTCGCTTCTACCACTGTTTTTCCGCCATGGACGACCCAAAGAATGTCATGCAGCTGCGCCTCCGCCCGCCAGATGAAAATCCCATTCTCTCGCCATGATTTTTGTCATAGAAGTAGATCCCACCACATCTATGATGATACCGGTTTTGTCACAATTATCATCATAGAAGTGTCATATGTATGATGAAAAAAATCCGCTGGACCCAAAATGTCACGGATGTGTCTTTTTTTTGTAGTGAACGGCGCCGAGTTCGACCCCGTGATGCTACGTGGGTGCCGAGAACACTCTTGAGAGTACTCGCTTTCATCGGGGACAGCTACCCCATTGTGAAGCGGATGCCACCTTCCGTGCATGACATGTAAGGCCCGCTGTTCATGAAGCATGGTTGTGTCTTCGATGCGCCGCCGGATGAACGATATGCCGGGACACGCTATCCCTGATTTATGCCGCTTGCATTGGATGAGTCTCCATCGTGTGGAACCGGACTAGAAAGCTGCGATAATGATTCCTGCTGCTCACCGCTATGGATCGTGCCATCCATGATGAACACCTGGATCGAACTCGGAGGAGGACATGTAGCCCATCTATAACGTAAGTGGAGTACGGTAATTGTGAACGGTAGCGCTGTGAATATATGTAGACTAGTCGTGCACAAATTTATCACATGAGTTGGAGATGGACTTGTGTGGCATACTGGCATTTGTCCTTTAGAATTTATTACTAGTAAATGTGTTATGTGTACATGCAACTTGTGGTTGTTGCACGACTCCAACATGCTCTTTGAGAAAAAAGGTGGCACAACTTTGGATATACGTGACGTGGCGGCATCATACAGTAGCATCGTTCACTATAGTTGTAGTACACTCCTACTAGGATGGCAACTCCTATAAAACCTTGCGCTTGGCTCTTTGCCTCTTCGGGAGGTTCAACAATTCGTACTCATGTGAACCTTGCACTTGGCTCTTCGCCTCTTCGGAAGGTCCAACAATGATGATACTATAGTACAATATGCTTCTGGAAATCTGACACCGATTGAACTGCTGCACGTCCACCGCGAGGGCGAGGGCGAGGGCGAGGGCAAGGGAGAGGGAGAGGGTGCTGTAGTCAAAACCCTCTCGTCGTCCTGCGAACCACCGTGCGCGTGGGCGAGGAAGAGGCATAGTAAGCAAGCTTCTCCTCGTTCGGCGAGTTGACGGGACACATCAAAGCAGTACTAGTACTAGTAGTAGTAGTCCATACTGCATCCTTTCCGATTAATATTGCTTAATTTGAAACGAGAAAAATACACTGGCGGTCAACGATGTAACAATACGCTCTTTACAAATACTATATATAGTTTTGCGGCGATTATATGATCACTAGCTCATCGAGAGCACCGTGTTGCACCCTACCGTCCGCCACATAGTCGACGTGGCACTTTGTTGACTGGTTAAATTGTCACCTGGTTTCGGGTCCCACATGTCGGTTAGCGAGCAAAGAAATCAGTTAAACAAAACTTTACGCAGCGCGACACGAGTCCAACCTTGCACGCGAACCGCCTCGGCTGTGTATGTGAGTGCATGCACGTGTCCTCCTCGGTCTTCCAACAAAGAGTGTATTACATGATGTACATCTACACTTCCAAAGGCATTTAGCCTTTAATCTAAATCGATATTGATTGACTAATGCACCAACTTGTGCTGTAGGTATAGGCTACATGTCTATCGTTAATTACAGCATGCAACCGCCTTCATTTAATCTTCTTATCTCAATGGTCGCATGCACACAAGTCTGCTACTTTTGTGCGTTAATTATGCCCTGTCAATGTGTAAATCTCTAAATGTACAGTCTTTCACGGACGAGGGAGTAGGTTGAGCATTTGAGCATGAGCGTGTGTGTGTTGCGTCAGTGCTGTGTGCCACATGGGTGCGTGAGTGTTATGCAAGGCCCATGTGTATGCGTGTGAGTGTTGCATGTTGCATGCATGCATGGGGATTACTCCTCCCATTGACATGTTCATATTTCAAGCTTCCTCTGCTCCTCCATATGGTGATACTCCTCTATTCCCAAATAGTACGGAGTAAAAGCTCTCTCTGCTCCCAAATACGAGTATTTGTCTTTCTACAAATTTCAACAAGTGACTAGGTACGGAGCAAAATGAGTGAAGTGAGCGAGAGGCATAGGGATACTGTAGAAAGGAAGTCCTCACATCCATTATTCCCCATCTCGGTCGAGAGAACTATTCAACTAGTCTTCGCAGTGAAGTGACAATACACGCTGCAGCAGATGGGACACGTAATTAATAAGTCGAACCAGCGATTGGTGTTACTAAATCAGCCTTACCCAGTACTTCCATCATGTTTGCCAGTAGAGCACGCTTCCGCAAATACGCCTACGCACCTCTGTCCTCCATTAACTGACATATGGGCCCTGTTGTGGTAGACCCACATGTCATCGGTGTAACTATTTACACTCTGAAGGACGGTATATCCTGGTAGTAGTACTAGTAGAATTGAGATTGAATGCACTTTCTTCCCCGTCTTCCACTCTTCTTCCTCCTCTCTTCTTCCTCCTCTCTTCTTCTTCCTCCTCTCTTCCCCATCGTCGGCCGCACACCATTTACCCCCGCTCACCGCTCGCCCACCGCACCATCTTCCTTGGTAGCTCACGCTGCACTATATCCCCCGCCACTGCTCGGCCACACGAGGAGAAGCTCTTCGCCGCCTCATCAATCCACTTCCCACTGCTCGCAGCACCGAAAACCCCAATGGCGAACTGACCGACACGCAGAGCCGCGATTGGAATTCCCTCCCCGATGTTCTCTTGGAGCAGATCTGTAGTCGTATGGACCTACTCAGCACCGTCCGTCTGGCCGCATGCTCGGTGTCTTTGTACCAACTACTCGTCTGCAACCGGCCGGCTCTTTTCAAGACACCCTGCTTGCTGATGCCCGATCCTCGCAGGTGGCCCAGACACCAACTTGACGATCCTACGGAGGTTGATGTGGAGCCCCTCGACATGCTACCACTACCCGTCCACCTGTCCTTCATGCGCGAACACTACTGGGCGGGCATGAAGGCCAACTGGATCGTCCTCATCCACCAAACCGGTAGTCCGTGGCGTCTCGTGGATATCCACACCAAGCGAGAGATCACCGTTCCATCATAGGATACCGCCGCCATCGAGCCTCGCGGCCCTCCGGACACTCCTGCCTACTTCGCACGAGAAGCGTCAAGCTTTTGGCTCGACCTCTGTTTGCAGAAAGTTGTAATCTGCAAAGTGCCCACACCATCAGAAGACTACATGGATTACAAGCTCATTGCCTTGTTCAACATGGGATTAGTCTATCCGAATCCGCCGCCATACATGGTTATGGATCATCATCAATCCTGTTGAGGCAACATTTCGCTCGATGCTATAGTGCACGATGGCATCGCTTACGCGTCGATGCACGATTGGCTGCCTATACTTGTGGAATCTATCGTCGTAATTGTTCTATCTCATCTCATCTTTACCTTATGAATACGATCGCTGTTCATTTGTTACAAATTTAGAATGCATAGCATGTCAATAACCACATCATTGCTATATGTTCCTCTCATTTCCTAGATTTTTATGACCACACATGTTATTGTTAGAGTTGATATGAGAACAATTGGCATCTAATGATTGTTAGAATACATATTATGAGCATAACATCATGATTGCTATATGTTACTCTCGCATAAGATTTTTATAACAACGCATGTTATTGCTTAGAGTTGATATGAGAACAATAGTAGTAAGTGCTATGGTAGAATATGAGTAGGCTACCACATAGCTGTTTTCCTCTCATTGTTACATGATGTTCAAACCATGACATATTGTTAGAATATGAAAGCCATTGGCTTATTTTTTAACTTGGGGTATGATTATGACCACGGCATTGCAATTCTCTGTCTATGATATGTGTCACCGTTATAATAATCTTAATTCCACATACTCGAACATGATTGTTTATTTTGTCCTTTTGGTCTCCAATTTGAATTGTTGCAGCAGACGAATGCGTCAGGCCTTCATGATTCCAGACTGGAATCATACCAGCCGATGGGTGGTGGTTTATCGCTCGTTCACCGACGGCGGTCATTTGATGCTCATTCGCACGTATCAAATTGACCAAACCATTACATCAAACCACATGCAAGACAATGCGTGGGGCATTCGTGACATTGATGGCTATGGCTACTTGTGTTCGAGAAAGATCCCAGCTCCGCTGGGCCAGGTGTATTCAATCGAGGCGGTGTCGGTGTCAAAACCGCGGATCTCGGGTAGGGGTCCCGAACTGCGCCTAGGCGGATGGTAACAGGAGACAAGGGACACGATGTTTTTACCCAGGTTCGGGCCCTCTCGATGGAGGTAATACCTTACCCCGCTTGATTAATATTGATGATATGGGTAGTACAAGAGTAGATCTACCACGAGATCAAGGAGGCTAAATCCTAGAAGCTAGCCTATGGTATGATTGTTGTTCGCCCCACGGACTAAAACCCTCCGATTTATATAGACACCGGATAGGTTAGGGTTACACAGTAGTCGGTTACAATGGTAGGAGATCTACATATCCGATCGCCAAGCTTGCCTTCCACGCCAAGGAAAGTCCCATCCGGACACGGGACGTAAGTCTTCAATCTTGTATCTTCATAGTCCAGAGTCCGCCAACGGTGATAGTTCGCTATCCGGACACCCCTAATTTGGGACTCCTCAAGAGTCCCCGAACCAGGTTTCAATGACGATGAGTCCGCTGCTTGATTGTCTTCGCATTGCGAGGCGGGTTCTTCTCCAAATTCGATATACTTGTTTAATAGTGTCCCGCTTCGATAAATGCTGCGCCCTTGGCTTCTACGCCCAATAATGGCCATCTTCCACGTGTTTGAATGAATAATAAAAGCCAGGGTATTTTACACTTACCCCCTAGCTGCGCAAATGAGCCGCCTATAAAAGGGGCGAGGATCTAGATCTGAGTCACACCATCCTCCTTCATGAAGCTTTCATCGAGCGCCTCGACCAAAGCCCATTCCACCATGGATACCGACGCTGCTCCTACTTCTCGCCCCCAGCCCTCAGCCTCGAAATTGGGAGAGATGCTTAGTCCCAGATAGCAAGCTAGTTATACTCCAAACCATGGGATTTCTTCCCCGCCTTCATGGTTCCGGTTCGAGCCGGACTTGCCACCTACAAGGGCGGAAAGCAAGCGGAGAGTGTCCCCGATCCTCTAAAGGAGAGCGGTGTGCTTTGTCTCTTATCTAGTAAGAGGACTCGGATTTCCAATCCATCCGCTTCTCCGGGCCTCTTGGAGTTCTACGGCCTCCGTTGCACCACCTTACGCCTGCCTCCATTTTGCACATCGCGGGCTTCGTGGCCCTTTGCGAACTGTTCTGGGCATCGAGGCTCATTTTGCGCCGTGGAAGAGATTATTCTGCCTAGTACCCCGCTCATGAGGGGTCAATATATCAAGTGGGCGGAGCCAATTATGGCGCATCGCCGGACCGGATATCTATCCGAACCCCGAAGAAGGCGCCCAAGACTGGCCTTCGGAATGGTTTTACATGGAGGACGCCCCGCTGCCAGATCCTGTTCGGATCGGCCTTCCGGAGTTTAGCAATGCTCCTCCAAGAAGCGCCTGCCGGGCGCCCACGGAGCCCCGTGAGGGAAAATGACCGATGTCTCTTTACTTGATGAGCCGAATAAGATTACTGGCTCATGTCGGATTGACCATGATTGGAGTCATGGCAATCTGCATTATGAGGGGAGTGCAGCCGCTTCAATATAGGGGCCACCCCATGTGGGACTTCAACAGGGAGGACGATGCCACCCGCCATGGCCGCAAAGGGCCGGGATCGGTCACCGAACTGGTGAAGACCTTGTCTGCCATGTATAAAGGGGAGAAGGAGGATTTTCTCCGCGTCAATCCACTGAGCGAGTTTTCTTCGAATAATCCTCGAATAAGCAAACATCTTTGTGGCCTGTACGATCCATGTTCCCGTGGTTAAATATCTCATTTCATGGTTTCTATGCAGGAACAAAGTGCCGGGCCGTGGAGAAGATACACAGCCCGCCCCACAACCCGAGGATCCGAACGGTCCTCGATCCGCCTCCGGCGGATCCGGATATAAAGGTGGAGTTGATCGACGGGTGTTCTACCAACTTAGCATCGATAATGCTTTGCTGCCATTACGGCCGATTACCCCGGAATACTTCCACCTCACAGTAATCGAGACCGAGGTCCAATACTCTGATAATGACCCATCCGTGCTTATTTTTTGATCACCGTATACCAATGGTGTTTCGCAGGGGGTGCCTTCGAGGCAGGAAGCCGAGCCCGCGGCGGCTAGCCAACAAGGGGCAGAACGGCCCCGCAGGCTAAAAAGAAGTGCGGTCCGGATCGAGACTCTGCCGGAACGGTATGGCGTGTCACCATATTCCCAGGATTGATTCCTGGAAGGCGTACTAACGCTGGTGCTCTTTTCAAGAAAAAGAGCCGCCGGACCGAGTCCGGAGAGGTTGCCAATCGAACCTCCGCCACCAGCTCCAAAGCCGGGTCCGAAGTGGAGGCGAGCACGAGGCGGCGCCGATGCTCCTCCGATAGAGGATGCCGACAAATTGTCCGCCACCAACTCCGAGGTGGAGAGCGCCATGAATCACAAAGCGCCGCGGACAGTTCTTCGTGACGCATGTTTCTCCCAAGAGGTCTTGAATGCTTTCAATTCGGAGATGCGCACTCAAGCCGCCAAGATGGTCTAGCCAGAGCCACGGAGCAATATGTAAATGACATACGGTGAGGAAATTTGACAATTATATATGCCAAGAGTTCCCTAGACTTAAAATAGTTAGGATAACTAATTTAAGGATCATTTGGAATGCGTGTTCTTACCAAAAGAATGCCCAACTGTCCCAGTGAGCTTGAAGAATGCAAGGACCAACTTGAGGTCAGAGTAGCCGCCAAGTGGGGAGCCACAGAGACCCCCTCCTGGTAATATATGCTTCAAAAGATAAATAGGTTATGAAGTGCGGCGTGTATAAATCTGATAATAATATTGCAGATGGCGCCGAACTAGATCCGGACAATAAACAGCCTCAAGGCCAGCTAAAGGTCAAGCGAGAGCGCCCTTACGAGGGTGCGGCAGAGAAAAATAACCTCCAGATGCTAACACCCAACCGGGTGAGGAACTAAAGGATGTTCGTGCTCAGCTTGTCTCGACCAGAAGGAGAATCGATGGCTTCGCGCGCATTTTCAGAGTGCTTGAGCGAACTTTGAAAGAGTTCGCGAGGAAGGCGACTAACATAAACATGTATGTAGGTTTGCTCATAGGTCGCCCCAAGAGGAGATGCCCAGTTCTTCGGTGATCTTCTTCCCGAATCGCTACCATACGAACGAAGTTCGGCAGTGATGAAAGGCGCCGCCAGGCCTTATGGCCATCTATATCCCTGCTCAAGGCATTGGGGAGCTGGCAGAGCGGCTTCAAGGAGCACGGCGGCGCTCCGACTATGGAAGATATCGGCCTGCCATCAAGGCGCCAGGAGGCTCGGGCCATGGTAAAGACGCTGCACACGGTTGTTGACCCAAACCACATGGCCGAGGTCGGACCTGTGGGGCCCGATGGGAAGGAGATCCCCAGAAGCTTAGTGTACGGCCAAGTAGAATTTGCCGCCAAATATTCCCAGAAGATTGTAAATTAGATAGCCTATTAGATGGCATTGAGGAGGAATACAATGAGTCGAGTTGACTATGTAATTAAATATGACATGAAACATGTCTTCTAGCCGGATTGTAGATCGCTTGTCATAGCGGACCTTTTCGCTTCAACCTCGGGACCCAATAGTCCGAGTGTGTCCAATACCTCGCGGTTATATAAGAACCGGGCATGCATGGAGACAAGGCGAGGGGTCATTATTGCTGTATCGCATAAGTGCCCAACTAGTTATGTTATATTACATGGATAGTAAGAAACATCTTCCAGGAGAATAGTTCCGCTAAGGGTTCCTTTCGCTGGGATGCATGCCCTAAAGTGCATGTCAAAACTGCTAAGAAAGCAGAAAATCATCTGGGGCAGATGTATAAATAGTTAAAATCATCTTCAGTTCACCGACCGAATATTCCTTAAGAACGCTTAGCTTTGCTTCACCCACCGAGGTACACATCCGCTGACCCGACAGTAGTAATCGCAGAGGTGCTCCTTTACCACCTAGCCGAACAATCGGGAATGTAGGGTAAGCACAGAGCCAGAACGCCAAAACTTAAGTCATATCGATGCATATAATGGTGAATAAAAGGTACATGCGGATGTTTGACGATGTGTTGGGCATGAAGCCCATATAAGCTTCGTAAAGAAGCCCCAGTGTATAATGAGCGCGACATACACAAGTATGTGCTAACAAAGCGCAAACGAGCCTCTAAAGGCTTCAGAAGAAGGAGGAGGAAGGAGAGAAATAAAAGACAGCAAAAATAGAAACTGTGGATTTGAGGAAGGAGACGAACTTGAGTCCGCGCTTAGGCGAGAATCTTCAGAGACGGCTGTGTTCCATGGGTTTGGCTCGAGTCGGTTATCCGATGCGCTTCGCAGACGGTATGCTCCGCCGTCGACCTGGTCGATGATGAAGGGACCTTCCATTTGGGTTTGAGTTTGTCCTTTTTCTTGTCCGCAGCGAGAACTAGTTTGCCAACGCTGTAAGCTTTGGCCCGCATTTCCTCGCTTTGGTATCTTCGAGCCTGTTGTTGATAAAATGCGAACGAGCCTTTGCCACGCCGCCCCTCCTCCAATGCGTCCAAACTGTCCCCGCCGATCGAGCTCGCTTCTTTCTTCATACATGTGCACGCCGAGGTGAGTCATGTATTATGTCGCAGGCAAGACTGCCTTCAAGGCCGCACACCATAAAAATGGTGTGAATCCGTAGTACGATTTGGCGTGGTCCGCAGCCCCCGTGAGTACGGAGTCGAAGCTCCTCAACCCAAAGGCGTGTTAGATTCCTTGAGGGACCGCACTAGTCCGGGTTTAATACCGCCATGATTAGACCGCTTGCTCACTCGACTTGACCGCTGGTTTGAGGGTGATAGACCGAGGCCTAATCGAGCTTGATGCCCATGTTTTTGCACCATAATTTGACCTCATCGGCCGTGAAGTTGGTGCCGTTATCGCGATGATACTCGGGGGACACCGTAACGGTGCACTACCCCGATATGAAGTCTATCACCGTCCGGATCCGCCGCTTTAACAGGCTTGACCTCTATCCATTTGGTGAATTTATCCACCTTGACCAATAGGTATTTTTGCTTGTGGGTTCCTCCCTTAAGGGGTCCAACCATGTCAAGCCCCTGCATCGCGAATCCACTGTGATGGGTATAGTTTTGAGGGCGTGGATGGCATTTGGCTTTGGTTAGCAAAAGCTGGCAACCGACGATCGTTGGACTAAATCCTGCACATCTGCCCGGCCGTCGGCCAATAAAATCCTGTGACGGAAGGCCTTGCCTACAAGGGCCCGGCTGCGCGTGGTGCCCACCCAGTCCGCATGAATTTCAGCCAGAGGTTTCGCCTTCCTCTTCGGAGATACACCTTTGAAGGACTCTCAGTAGTGCTTTTCTTATAAAGCTCTCCTCATGGACTTTATAGGCTTTAGATCGCCGTATTATGCAGCGAGCCTCATTTTGGTCTTCGGGAGTTCCTGCCTAGTTAGGTAGGCTAGGAATGGTTCCGCCCACGGGCGATAACCGCCATTATTTTGTGGGCGGAGGGTGTTATCTCGGTGGCGAGCCTCCGATTGTGTCGAGTGTTCGCGTCGTCAGCAGGATTGTTATTTCCGACTCCTTCCCATAGTATGGATGGCTTGAACAGCCATTCCAGAAGATGTTGGGCGGACGGCATCGCTGCTTTTGCACCGCTATGCGCCAATATGTCCGCCGCCGGTTGTTATCCCGGCTATATGATGAAATTCGAGCCCTTCGAACCGTGCTGACATTTGTAGGACCGCATTGCGGTATGCTGCCATTTTTGGATCTTTGGCATCAAAGTCTCCGTTTATTTGAGATATCGTGAGGTTCAATCCTCGCACCTCTAGGCATTTAATGCCCATGGAGACTGCCATCCGGAGGCCGTGCGTATGGGCCTCATATTCGCCGCGTTGTTGGAGTCCGTATACATTATCCGGGACGATTGGACTGTGTCCCGGTTGGGGACGCCAGACGACGCCAGCCCCCAGTGCCGCCAACATTTTGGAGCCGCAAAGTGCATGATCCAATTGGAGTATGCGCCGTACTTTTTAGGGAGTTCAGCTTCGTCCATTCGCCACGGGTCGACCAAAACCTGTGACTTGATAGCTCATCGTGGCTTATAGGTTATGTCGAATGGAAGGAGCTCTATGGCCCATTTAGCAATCCGCCCATCGCGTCATGCGGTTGTTTATAATGTCGTTAAAAGGTACTTCAGAGGCTACCGCTATCGAACACTCTTGAAAGTAGTGTCGCAGCTTCCGGATGCCATGAACACTGCGATGCTATCTTTTGATAATGTGGGTACCAGACTTGCATGGAGTGAGGACAAGGACACGTAATAAACCGGTCTTTGAAGAGGGAACGGTGTCCGTCCGCTTCGCTCGACAACGAGCACCGCTACCGACAACTTGATGTGTTGCGCGATATATATTAGCATTGGTTCGCCTACGCTACGCGCCAGACCGGATTTGTTGCCAATATGGCTGTTATCTCTTCGAGTCCGCCCATGGCATCCGCCCACTCAAGTGTTCGGTGCGGCGAGGAGGCGGTAAAGGGTAATGCCTTTTCTCCCAACGGAAATAAAGCGGCTTAGAGCCGCCACGCATCCAAATAATTTTGTATTTGTTTGAGGTCTTTTTGGCTGGGTTTGCTTTCAATTCCTCTACGGACACAATGAAGCCTGGAGCTTTCCTACTGGAACACGAAGACGCCCGGATTGAGCTTGATGTCATATTTTCGGAGATTGTTGAATGTGAGCCTCAAGTCGCCTACTAGAGTTTCGACATGCTTGGTTTTGACGACCACGCCATCTACATATGCTTCCACCGCTTTGCCGATCCGGTTTGCCGACATGTCCGAATCATGCGCTGATATGTTGCGCCAGCGCTTTTGAGCCCAAGGGCATTGTGTTGAAGCAAAATGGGTCGATGGAGGATGAATGCTGTTGCAGCTTGGCTCTGGCTCCGCCATCTTGATTTGGTGGTAGCCGAGTACGCGTCGAGGAAGCACAATGAGTCGTGTCCTGTCAGAAGGCCGATAATTTGATCAATTCGAGGGAGGGGAAGGGATCCTTTGGGCAAGCCTTATTAAGGTCTTTGAAATCAACACATAGGCACCGTGGATTTGTCCTTCTTGGTACCATCACCAGATTTGCTAGCCAGTCCGGATGTTTTATATCTCCGATGAATCCGCTTCCAAGTTTGGCTAGCTCCTCTCCCATGGCCTGTCTCTTGGGTTCGAAAAGCTACCAAGAGCCTGTTTGACTGGCTTGAATCCTTTTATGATATTTAGGCTGTGCTCGCCAGCCGATGTGGGATTCCTGGTATGTCTCAAGGGTGCCGTGCAAAATGTTCCAGCTTTTCTCGTAGAAATTCTCGTGGTCGCGTCTACATCGGGGTTTAATTGTGCCCCAATGGAGGCCGCTCTTTGCGAGGTTCCGCTGGGTGGACTTGGAATTTGACTATTTCATCCGCTGGTTTAAAAGAGGTGGACTTGGATCTTTTATCAAGTATCACATCGTCCCTGTTCACCGTGGAGCGATCGCAGCTTAGTTCCTCGCCGCTAAGGCTTTGATAGTGCCTCGAGGGCTAGTGCGGCTGTCTTGTTTTCGGTGCGGAGTGCTATGTTCGGATCACTAGCGAGAGTGATGATTCCGTTAGGTCCGGGCATTTTAAGCTTCATGTACCCATAATGGGGTATAGCTTGAAAAATTGTGAATGCATCTCGCCCTAATAAAGCGTGATATCCGCTGCTGAACGGGGCCACTTGAAATGTGACCTCCTCGGACCTGTAATTGTCCGGCGAGCCGAACACTACGTCCAGTGTGATTTTTCCTATGCAGCTTACTTCCCGACTAGGGATTATTCCTCTAAAGGTTGTGCTGCTTCGCTCAATGCGGTTCCAGTCTATTTCCATTTTTCGGAGGGTTTCCTCATAGATGAGGTTTAGTCCGCTGCCGCCATCCATGAGTACCTTAGTAAGGCGAAAGCCGTCCACTATTGGACTGAGGACCAATGCGGCTGGTGCTCGGGTTGTTCGGAATTTGGGTTTGTCACTGGCATTAAAGTAATAGCCGTGTCACTCCATGGATTTATTGTTGCTACTTGGTAGATTTCGGCAAGGTTGCGAAATGTTCGTTTCCGCATATTATTTGATGCGAAAGTCTCGAAGACTGTTAACACCGTACTGGTATTGCTGGGCTGGGATTCTGAAGCTAGAAGCTCTTCGCCACTTTTGGCCACCGTAGTATCCAACATGCTCAAGGCTATGAGTTGGAGTGGCGCTCTACGTGCTATGAATTTTGCAGGGCCGCTTAGCCAACCCTCCAAGACGGTTCCATACCCTTTAGGGGTTTTGGTTTTTGTGTTTAACCCAGGTGCTTGGTGATGATGCACCCTTTTATTTCGGACTAGGGATGTATTCGGGCGGATTATCCCAAAATTTACTTTCGGTTTTCCAAGCACTCTCCATCGCACAGTACTTCTGTACTATGGTCACCAAGTCAGCAAAGCGTGTAATTTCGCGACGACTTATGGCGTTTAGGATTCCCTTTTCCGTACAATTATTGCAGAAAAGTGGGATTGCATCCTCCTCTCGGAAGTCCTTTATCCTGTCCATAACCAGGAGGAATCTGGCCCAGTAATGATGTACTGTTTCAGCGGGCTCTTGCCGAATTCGGGATAGATCGCCAATGTTTGGGTGGGCGGGTGGAACTAGATCCGCAACCCCGTCCAATTTAAGACTCAGGGGCCGAGAAGTTTCCGAACTCGAAAGTTTGCATTTTTGAATGCTATCCAATGAATCCAACCCGCCGCCTGACTTTAAGTTCAGGGCTTGATCGACATCCGTTCCTCTGCGGGAATCCGGCATGGAGGGATCGGGAATCCGGACGTAGCTAGTCCTTGAGATAGAAGAAGAATCGCCACATTTCTCCTCTATCACAGCAACATGATGGGTAGCCTGGGGAGAGTTGATCTCTCTCAGATCGGTTTTAGGCCCAATCCGGTCGTAGTCTGTGGCGACTCCCAAGGCGGCGATGTGATCCAAGAGCTCGTTTACGGAGGAGAGCTCGATCGGATCTAACTGTTCGGCAAGTTCCGAATTTGCGTGAAGATTGGTTTCGATGACTCGAGAAGTCATTGTCGGCGCGGTGGCCGAACTGGCGGTCATAAGAAAACCACCTAGCCGAAGAGTCTGACCAGTGGCCAAGGCTCCTTTGGCGATAGTATTGTCTTTAAAGACGGGATGAGGCATCCTTCCTGACGGCGACGACACAGAGGAACTCTCAATGAAAGCACCAATGTCGGTGTAAAACCAGCGGATCTCGGGTAGGGGGTCCCGAACTGTGCATCTAGGCGGATGGTAACAGGAGACAAGGGACACGATGTTTTTACCTGTGTTCGGGCCCTCTCGATGGAGGTAATACCCTACTCCTGCTTGATTAATATTGATGATATGGGTAGTACAAGAGTAGATCTACCACGAGATCAAGGAGGCTAAACCCTATAAGCTAGCCTATGGTATGATTGTTGTTCGTCCTACGGACTAAAACCTCCGGTTTATATAGACACCGGATAGGTTAGGGTTACACAGAGTCGGTTACAATGGTAGGAGATCTACATATCCGTATCGCCAAGCTTTCCTTCCACGCCAAGGAAAGTCCCATCCGTACACGGGACGAAGTCTTCAATCTTGTATCTTCATAGTCCAGGAGTCCGACCAACGGTGATAGTTCGGCTATCCGGACACCCCCTAATCTGGGACTCCCTCGGCGGGTTTACAGCCTCGGCAAACCACTCCTTGTTCCTCGGGCTCAATTATCTGATCATCCAACCAATCATCGATCATATCGCTGGCGATGATTACTGTTCTATGCAACTTCCATTCGCGAGGGGGGGGGCTGTGTTTACACATCATACCATGGGTTTCATGAATCACCATATCCAGAGATTCGTCGACACAGCTTGTTGCGAGATAATCTTCAGTGTGTGAAAGGCATTAAGCTTCCATGCGATGGGTGGCTTTTGCAAAGCCGACATGCGGCGATGTGGTTCATGCCAACAGCAAATATGCACAACTTGATTCGTGCTGATATCTAGACTGAGCCATGTATTCTGCTGTTGTAGCACGACCCTCTTTTGTTGGATATTATGTATTGTTGTTAGTTTGAAGCACTCCTCTGGTTTGAAGGATAGATACCTTCCTGGGATCATGTGCATCCTAACTCACCTGCGTGAGGATGTACTGATAATGATGATGGAGATGCTGTGCATATATATATATATATATATATATATATATATATATATATATATATATATATATATATATATATATATATATATATATATATATATATATATATATATATATATATATATATATATATAGAATAAATTATTCTTCACCGAGGTAACCTTACGATTATTTCATAATTAAATTACGTTTGAAATTCAAATAGTTACATTCTTATTGATTCACTACGTAAAATTTGGCATAAAAAATAAAAATATAGGGCATAAGACAAGAAAATTTGCAGTTTATGTGTATTTTACACTATGTTTTTACGTTTGTAATTTTACATAACATAAAATATTTTTTACGACGATTATATATTTTCTTACGGTCTCTTTTCACGTCAGAAATAAGACAAAACTTACGAAATGTAAAATTACAATGCATTGATGGTAAAATAGAGGGGGTTGAAGAATAACAATTCCTCACCCAGGGTGACGAATAGTCAATCCCTATATATATATATATATATATATATATATATATATATATATATATATATATATATATATATATATATATATATATATATATATCACTTAGGCTTCAAGTGCGTACTTGTTAGTTAAACCTATGTATAAATTGTGACACTAAATACGACTAGTAAGTAGTACAGTAGCAGTACTAGTATACGTCGGTCAAATTATTCATCATGTCCATAGATTGAATTGACGTGACAACACGCTGCGCGTGAGGTGACACAAGAATCCCGGCGGCGTGTTTGGGTATTCTGGACTTCAGATTTGGAGTACCACTTATCTGTCGAAATCTTTCATCATTCACTTAAAACAGTCGATTGATCATACATTGAGTACCATATAACTGGAATTACCGATGCAAGTCAAAGAAGGATTGGCCGGTGCTGCCGGCTGGCGTCAAGTTCGATCCCATGGATCAGGAGCTGATCGAGCACCTTCAGGCCAAAGTGAGTGCTGACAGCGCGAGATTTCAGTCTCTCATCGATTTGTTCAAACCAACCATCGACAGCGAGCACGGCATATGCTACACCCAACCTGAGAAACTTCCAGGTAAGACACCGATTGGCCGTCTACTTGCACAAACATATTCATTTGTTTATAGCTCTATTTTTTTAGATGCAGACCTGATGAAGCAATTACAAGTTGACAATTAATAAAAAGTGAAACAAGTGACTGCAACATGCCAAAGATGTTATGAAAATGCCAACTAGGTACACTAAAACCTGTATTCCACAATACTGCATGTATCACATCGAGTGGCCTAAGGAAGCATTTCTTCCAGCATAATTCAGAGGCGTTCAAAAGGCACGTGGACGCGTCGCAAGATACAATGGAGTCGGCATGCACGCGATGTGGCACAAGACCGACAATACCTTGCCGGTGATGGTCAACGGCGGCGACGGGCAGCAAAAAGGTTCCGTGCTGCACACCAACAAGAACTTCGACCAGCAGAGGACCAATCGGGTGATGCACCAGTACCACCTCGGGACCTGGAGCAAGAGAAGGAGCGGAGCTGGTCCTCTGCAAGATTTTCTACCGATTTAACACTAGGGCCGGGAGTAAAAGATTATAAGTTAGTTTGGTATTGGTAGTTGTACTACCTTGTCGTCCGCAAGTTGGTATTGTTGTTAACGATATTTTAGTATGAACTTGCATTTGCTTCCAACCATCATGCCGAGGGTCGACGTGGATATAAAGCTGAATCATTTGTTTCAAAACGAATTTTCAGGCACCTGATTTTTATTTGATGGGTAGCATAAGCACCCGCCGTTCGAATTCCGAGTTCTCCAATTTTTTCGAAACAAGTGCATGCACTTATTATCACGATAAAAAAAATATCCGTGCTACATCCCAGTTATCAGTCTGTACTTGCAGAATTCTCTCGTTTATTGAGCATGTATATTGTTTTTTCAGGTCGAGCAAGTTTCAACTGGGCTGTAGACTGCCCAGGGTTGGTTTTGTTTTTAACTGGCCCAGCCCATGACGACAACGGGGCACAAAGATCCAGCAGGTATCTACTGGCCTCTGGCCCGCCATTGTTAGTTATATTTTGTCTTACAACATCTACACGCAGTTTTTTTACTGAATCAAACACACAGCCCAGTTCTATTTTCCTCTTGAAACGCATGTCCTACATCCGTTTTCTAATCTCTACCTATAGTTTTACTAGTTCATATACACGTATCATTACATTGAAAACACATAAAATTCCCTTTTCATATTTACATCCTTATTTTTGTTGTTTTTTCCCACCCAGTGCTGATTTTTTTACCACTGGTTTTCCCTTAAACCAACTCAATTGTCCCACGTCTTATTTGCTTACAAAAACAAAACAATTTTTTTGGAAAATCAATAAGTTCTTAAAAATGTTTATCATTTCGGGATTACAACAGTTCGGACTCCACCGAAAAATGCAAAATAAGGTTGAACTTTTTAACCGTGGTCCTCGGCAGAAAATGGGTTGGAATAAATTACTTAAGAATTAGCAAATGGGCTGCAAATTATAAAAAATAGCAAATGGGCTTTATGTTGTCTGCCACAGATTTGGAGGCTGACTTGTGGGCCTACTAAGTTCATGCGTACACAAGGTTTCTCAAAAAAGAAACTTAGTCAACAATCGACTCTACCAGCGTCAGATCGTTAGATGTCAATCTAACGGCAATCGTGCTTCTTCAGTCTCTGATCTTCCTGCCCTAGCCGCCCAAACCAGCGCCGTCGGAACCGCCTACTCCCGCCTCCTGTGGCCGGCAGTGCTGCTGGGAAGGCCTCACGGCCCCATCATACTCGCATCCCTGGCCTGTCTATCCCTCTACTCACCCACACCTCCTGTTATTTTCCGGCGACGGCAGAACAACCAACAACCTCATACTCTCCAGCGCTGCAGGCAGCCACCGCCGTGTCTTCCCGGCTCGGTCGCTCCTTCGAGGCCTCGTCTTCATCCACCGCCCTGGTGCTCTCGGGGCGGCGTGGTCAAGATGTCCATCCAACGGCAGTAGTGCTTCTTCAACCTCTGGTCTTCTTACCCTAGCCGCCCAAAGCAGCACCGGTCGTGCCGCAGGCTCCTTCCTCCCGTGGCCGGCTATGCTGCCACGGAGGCCTCACCGTCCCCATACTACTCCCACCACTGGCCAGTGTGACGCCCGGGTAATCAAGCTACAGTAACCCTCTAGTAATGATGCCACGTCACCTCGATTACTGTTGCTAATCGCACGTTAGTTTGAAACCGATACAAATTTGAATAAAAAAAAGGCAACCAACAAAAGTTTTCAAAAAAATAAAACTAAAATGTTCACACTATTTTATAAATTCCCTTGATCATCGCCATGATGTTACCAAACTCATTTGACTCACAGATAAATCCCTAGGAAATTAATAAGTGGTCCAACAACAAATAAATTAGCCATTTCAAAATAAATGAATGTTCATGTATTTACAAACCACTTGAAATCGTGTGTGCTAGCTCAAAACATTGCCTACTATTGATGTGACAAGTTTTGTATTCAACAAAACTTTTTTGGATTAAATTAAAATACAAAACGGTGAAGAAAATACAAAACCGAAAATTAGAAGAAGGAATAGAGGCTAAGTGCACATCAGGCACTAGAGGCCCAGTGCTATAGTGCACGGCCCAGCCCACCACAGCCTTTCCTCTTCTCACATGCAGAGGAGAAGGCAGAGGCCATGGTGTGGCAGCCATCCCACGGCGCCATGGCGGATGGCCACCACGTCGACTCCCTCGGCCTATAAGAGCGTCCCTCGAAACCCTAGCCAGCTCGACCGATCCTCACTTTCCCCATCGAATCGCCTCCTCCTCGGCTCGAATCGAGCCCGAACTCAGCGTGGTATTTGTACACCTCGTCGCCGTTGCCCGCGGACAACGTGCTCTCCGGCGCTGTGGATCCGTCCCAGGAGGACTACCACCCTCGACCGTCTTCCCGAGCAACAACCGGATCTGGGGCGTCCGTACATTCGCCATCGACATCGTCATCTCCGTGTACATCGCTGCCGCCCGCCGCCGTCGTTTGCCGCTTCTCCAGTCCGTCCCTGCCACCTCGACCACGTCCTCGAGCTCCTCGCCGCGCCCCCTGCGCGCCCCTCGATCCGTTGCCGTTTAGCCGCCGCCCGCGCCGTCGCCATGTATGGAGCTTGCGCCCGCCACGCCCAGCGCGACCAGCTGCGCGTCGGCCGTCCCCGGCAGCGTCCGCCCCGCGCGTCGTCGCCCGCTGCGCCGGGCGTGCACCTCCGTGCTTCGCCCTTCTTCTTCTCCTTGCGGTGCGCTGTTGCGCTCTTGTTGCTGCTTTCGCTCTTGCTGCTTTAGCTTCTGCTTCTGCTCTTAGTTCTGCAATCGTTGCCTTCTTGCTTGCACTACTACGCCCGCTGCTTTGCTCTTTGTTGAGATTGCCCATAGTCGCTGCCTCTGCGCCCATGTGTGTTGACCATGGTCACACAACCGTGGCAAGGCCACTGAACATGAGGCACGGCTGTACCAATGGCCGTCCCAGTTAATTAGGAGTAGGCTAGATTAGGGGCTAATTAGTACTACTAGTTAAAATTAGTTGCTACCCTGTGATGTGGGTCCCATTTAATTAGGTTAGTTTATTTGTTTAATTAGTCAAATGTGTAGATGACATGTGGCCCTTCTAGATTATTTAGTCTAGGTACTTTTATTAGCTCTAGTGACACTTACATGTGGGTCCGCTTGACCCAGTTGACGATCAACATGCCTTTGGTCAACTGCTATTATTCCCCTATGTTGGATCCTCTGGACCCCACCGTCATTCTAATGGGCTAGCCCCTCCTGTGTATAAAAAGTAATTTAGGCATTTTAATTCAAATCCAGATATTTCCCTAATATTGTTTAAACTTCAACAATTCGTAGAAATTAATCCGTAACTCGGATTAAAATATTTTCAACATGAAAGTTGCTCAGAATGGCGAGACGAATCCGGATCGCAGTCCGCTCGTCCGCCACACCCCCTAACCTATCGAACCGCAAACTTTCCCCTCCGCTCCTCGCGCTGCCAACGCTAAACACCGGGAATACTTTCCCGGATGATTCCCCCCTTAACCGGCACCACCTCATACCACGTTAGGGCACGCCTAGCATCGTTACTTGTCATGTCATGCATCGATATGCATCTGTTTACATGTTATTCATTGTTTCTTCCCCCTCTTCTCTCCGGTAGACTACGAGACCGACGCTGCTGCTGCCAGTTCGACTACGGTGTTGGCGACCCCTCTCTCTTGCCCGAGCAACCAGGCAAGCCCCCCCCTTGATCACGGATATCGCCTACTCTTCTCTATACCGCTTGCATTAGAGTAGTGTAGCATGTTCTTGCGATACATCATACCTATCTGATGCATAGCCTGTCCTTGTTACTCTTGTTGTTACCTTTACTGCAGTCCTATATGCTTAGTATAGGATGCTAGTACTTTCATCTGTGGCCCTACATTCTTGTCCGTCTGCGTGCTATACTATAGGGCCGTGATCACTCGGGAGGTGATCACGGTATATACTTATACTTATACATGATACATGTGGTGACTAAAGTCGGGTCGACATGGAGCACCCATGAGTGATTCACGGATTGGGGGCTGAAAGGACCTTTGTCCCGACGGCCCTCTGGATGGATCTTTGTGGCGGAGCGACAGGCAGGTTGAGACCGCCTAGGAGAGAGGTGGGCCTGGCCTGTTCGGCGTTCATGGATACTTAACACGCTTAACGAGATCTTGGTATTTGATCTGAGTTGGCTCTGAGCTTATACGCACTAACCATCTACGCGGGAGTAGTTATGGGTATCCGGCGTCGTGGTATCAACCGGCACTTCAGACGTCGGCGACGGGGCGGCGCGCGCGGATTGACTGGAACGCTGCTAGGCTAGGTGCGCTTCGCCGCCCTGCAACGTCTTGGTGTGCTCGAGGCGATGGGCCCGCACCCTGTGCGCTTAGGTTTAGACCGCGTGCTGGCCTCTCTGTTGTGCCTAGGTGGGGCTGCGGCGTGTTGATCTTCCGCGGCGGGCATGACCGTGAAAGTGTGTCCGGCCAAATGTGATCAAGCGTCTTTGGGTAAGATGGTGCACCCTGCAGTGAAGTTAATCTATTGAATAGCCGTGATCTTGATAATGGGGATCGACTTGGAGTTGTACCTTGAGCTTATGACAACTAGAACCGGATACTTGATAAAACACACCCTTCCAAGTGCCAGATACAACCGGTGGTCGCTCTCTCTCAGGGATATGAGGAGGGAAGTGCCGGGTAGGATTATTGCTATGTGATGTTACTTGGAGGACTTGATTGCCCTCCTCTACCTGTTGTAAGGCAGTGTCCGAGCGTAGTCTTCGTTAAGACTAACTATCCCCTCTTATTACGGCATTCTGCAGCTTCAGTCCTTGATATGGCCCTTTACACATATATCCATGCATATGTAGTGTAGCTCCTTGCTTGCAGTACTTTGGATGAGTACTCACGGTTGCATTGTTTCCCCTTTCCCCCTATCTATACTCGATTGCTGCAACCAGACTTTGGAGCCAGAGCTGGCGCCACCGCCGATGGCGACTACTACTCGGAGGTGCCTACTACTACGTGCAGCCCACGATGACGACCAGGAGTAGCTAGGAGGATCCTGCAGGAGGCCTGCTCCTCTTCGATCTGTATCCCGCTTTGTGCTAGCCTTCTTAAGGCAAACTTGTTTAACTTATGTCCAGACTCAGATATTGTTGCTTCCACTGACTTCGTCTATGATCGAGCACTTGTATTCGAGCCCTCGAGGCCCTCGGCTTGTATTATGATGCTTGTATGACTTATTTTATTTGTAGAGTTGTGTTGTGATATCTTCCGTGAGTCCTCGATATTGATCGTACACATTTGCGTGCATGATTAGTGTACGATTAAATCGAAGCGTCAGCCAACCATCCCTCCACTCACCCACCCCTGTTATTCTCATGGGCGACGGCAGCCTCACACCGCAGCTGAACCAGTGAACCCTCGTACTCCTCTCCGCGTGGGCTTCCACTGCCGCGTCGTCCCCTTCCTAGGCCTCGTCGTCGTCCACCGCCGTGGTGCTCTCGGCGCGGCATGGTCAATGTGGTCAACGACCGACTTCCATCAGAAGAGTATCAGTCGTGGAGAGGTTGACGGTGGGTCCACGGCAGCCGCAAGGAAGTGCCTCCTTATTACGCCGCAAATAATTATTCCTCCACGACAAAGAGGACCCACCGAACGGGCCACCAGTATTTGGCGGAAAAAATGTTTCCCCCCTTACTGCTGGGACCCACCAGACGGGCCACCATATTTCGCGAAAAAAACGTTTGCCCCTGACTGCTGGGACCCACCGGACGGACCACCGTATTTCATGAAAAAACGTTCCCCCCAGCTGTCAGCTCGGACCCACCGGAAGTGCCTCCTTATTACGCACAGAAAAATGAATACTCCCCCTGCTAGCTGGGATCTACCATGGTGGGAGCCTGACTTGTGGGCCTACTAAGTTGACGAGGACGGAGGGCTTTGTCAACTTAGTCAATATGAACGATTCTAGCTCCAGTGACCGTACGATGTCCATCCAACGGACATAGTGCTTCTTCAACCTCTGGTCTTCTTGCTCCAGCCGCCCAAAGCAGCGCCGGTCGTGCCGCGTGCTCCTACCTCTCATGGCCGGCTATGATGCCGCGGAGGCCTCACGGCCCCCTACTACTCCCACCGCTGGCCCAGGGTATCCCTCTACTTACCCACACCCCCTGTTATTCTGCGGCGATGGCAGCCTCACGCCGCAGCCGAACCAGTGAACCCTCGTACTCCTCTCTGCGTGGGCATCCACTGTCGCGTCTTCCCCGGCTCCGCGTCGTCCCCTTCCTAGGCCTTGTCGTCGTTCACCGCCTTGGTACTCTCGGCGCGGTGTGGTCAATGTGGTCAACGACCGACTTCCATCGGAAGAGTACTGTACGTGGAGAGGCTGACAGCTGGGTCCATGGCCGCATCCCGGTTTTTTGTGATTTGCCAAGTAAGTCGCTTTGTCAGGCCTGTTGGGCTGCAAATCTTTTAAGACGAGGAGAGCTTCATTCGGCTGGCCGAGAAATGGCCCATCAGTAATGAGAAATGGGCTGTACATTTTTAAAACACATCAAACCGGCAATTAGTTTAAAATATCTTTTTTTTTCATTTCGAGATTTTAAATTACATTAATTTTTATGCATGGAGAATTTGTTGGATTTTATATTGACATACATTTATTTTTAAAATCAGTTTGAATGTGAGTCGAAATTTCGGGATTAAAAACAGTTCGGACCGCACCGAAATATGCAAAATTTCATATAATTTTTTAACCGTGGCCACAATATGGCCTGTAATGCTAACAAAAAGAATATGGGCTCCAAAAAAAACCTTAATAATTAGCAAATGGGCTGTAAATTATTACAAATAATGGCAGATGGGCTGTATCTTTTTTTCAGTAGATTTGAGGCTTTCCTAAAAAGGTTGATGCACAAGCGTTGATCGTTGGATGGCCATCCAACGCCATCGTCTTCTTCAATCTCTGCTCTTCTGCTCCGACCTCTCAAACAAGCGCCATGGGACTGCTCCCTCCTCCCTCCCGGCGGTCTGTGCTGCCATGCAGCCTCACCGCCCACCGTACTCTCATCGCTGGCCTAGCCATCCCTCTACTCACCCACACCTCTCGTTATTCTCCGGACGACGGCAGACGATAAACCCTCGTCTGATCGTACTCCCCTCGCGTGGGAAACAACCGCCGAGTCTTCCCTGCCTCCGTGTCATTCCTTCCTATGCCTCACCGTCGTCCACCGCCCTGGTGCTCTCGATGCGGCCTGGTCAACGTGGTCAACGACCGACATGCATCTAAAGTGGACTGTACGTGGAGAGGCCGACAGCTGGGTCCACGGCCGCACGCAAGGAAATGCCTCCTTATTACACGCAAAATAATGATTCCTCCACCTACATCAGGGACCCACCGCCTCTGTATTTTGCGAAAAAAACGTTACCACCACTGACAGCTCGGACCCACCAGCTATATCTTCGCACGCAAGGAAGTGCCTCCTTATTACGCACAAAAAAAATGAATACTCCCCTGTTAGCTGGGACCCAGTATAGTGGCAGGCTGACTTGTGGGCCTACTAAGTTGACGGGGACGGAGGGCTTTGTCAACTTAGTCAATATGCACGATTCTAGCTCCAGTGACCGTACAATGTCCATCCAACGGCCGTAGTGGTTCTTCAACCTCTGGTCTTCTTGCTCTAGCCGCCCAAACCAGCGCCGGTCGTGCCTCGTGCTCCTGCCTCCCGTGGCCGGCTGCGATGCGGCGGAGGCCTCACCGCCCCCTACTACTCCCACCGCTGGCCAGGCCATACCTCTACTCACCCACACCCCCTGTTATTCTGCGGCGACGACAACCTCACACCGCAGCGAACCAGTGAACCCTCGTAGTCCTCTACGCGTGGGCATCCACTGCCGCGTCTTCTCCGGCTCCACGTCGTCCCCTTCCTAGGCCTCGCCGTCATCCACCGCCCTGGTGCTCTCGACGCGACGTGGTCAACGTGGTCAAGGAACGGCTTCCATCGGACGTGGACTATACGTGGAGAGGCTGACATCTGGGTCCACGGCCGCAGCAAGGAAGTCCCTCCTTATTACGTGCAAAATAAGTATTCCTCCACCTGACAGCGGGGACCCACCGGATGGGTCATCGTATTTCGCGAAAAAAACGTTTGCCCCTGACTGCTGGGACCCACCAGCTACATCTTCGCACGCGAGGAAGTGCGTCCGAGTAAAAAAAACGATTCGCCCCCTGACTGCTGGGACCCACCAGCTACATCTTTGCAGCAGGGAAGTGCCTGACAGTCGGGACCCACCTGGTCGAAGCGTACGTAGCATTGTCATTCTGGTCGCGACGATATGCGTACATATATCTTGGTGGATGTAGGCGGGCACGTCTCGTAGTAGAGGAGCGTACGTGTCGTAGTAGAGGCGCGCACGTAGCATGTACACGTACATACAGCGGCCAGAGTGCAAGAAAGAAAATACGGCCATGTATGTGTACATCTGGCGGGGTCTCGAACGCCTACTCGGCGCATCGTCACGCCGGGGCTCGTGTACATGGCTGGGTCGGAACGGAGAAACAGCATCGTCGTCATGTTCATGGGGAGGCAACGGAATGCGTCGTGTTCATGGGAAGGCAGCGGAATGCATCGTGTTCATCTGGAGGCAGCGGAAGCGTGGGAGCCAACGGCTGGGTCGGAATGGAAGGTGTGGTCGTGTTCATCGGGGAGGCTTGGGCGAACAGGCGATGAAGCGAGGCTGGCGTACCGCTGCGGAGAAGCGGCCTTGTGTTCGACCGCCACGTTAAAGCGGGATCCTGTTCATCGGGAGGGGTTCGGCATACTGCAAAATGGACGAAACGGGGGTCCTGTTGATCGGGAGGGGTGTGGCGTATAGTAAAACGGACGAAATGGACTTGTGTTGGAGCGCTACGGTCGAAACGGGGGTCCTGTTCATCGGGAGGGGTGTGGTGTACCGCAAAACGGGACTCCACGAGATACTGTTCATCTCCACCGTCGACCTCCTCCAGCCTCCACGGGCTACCGTCGACCTCCTCCAGCCTCCACGAGCTCCTGTTCATCCAGCCTCCACCGCGCGCTACTCCACCGGCTACTGTTCAACCACCCCTCCATCATCTACTATTCATCTAGCCCTCCACACCACGGGGTCCTGTTCAACCACCCCTCCACTGTCAATTGTTCATCCAGCGCTCCACACCACGGGGTCCTGTTCAACCACCCCTCCACGGGCACCCCTCCACCGTCTACTGTTCATCCAACCCTCCACCACACCACGGGGTCCTGTTCATCCAGAGGCAACGCCACCTCTCACTGTTCATCCAACCCCCATAGCGCTCACTGTTCATCCCGGAGGCATCATCGATCGGCTTGATTAGCAGCGAGAGAAGAATCACTCGATCGGGTTGATTAACGAATCGATCGATCGCTCGGGTTCATAGCACGCGTAAGTGCAGGTGCAATCACTCGGGTTGATTAGAGCCCAACGCCTCGCTTCGGGTTGATTAGAGCCAACGCCTACACACGCTGCAGCAGCGTGCACGTACGAGAAAGCAGCGCGTCGCAGCCCCGACCTCCCACCGTAACCGGGAACTCCTCAAAATTTTCCTCGCCCTCGCTTCTACCACGGTTTTTTCCGTCATGGACGGCCCAAAGAATGTCATGCAACTGCGTCTCTGGCCCATCCAGGATGAAAAGCCCATTTTCTGTCATGATTTTTTGACATAGAAGTAGGAGCCCACCACATCTATGATGATACCGGGTTTTGTCACAATTATCGTCATAGAAGTGTCATATGTATGACAGAAAAAAAATTCGTTCGACCCAAAATGTCACGAATGTGTATTTTTTTTGTAGTGGGCCTTGGAGTCAAGGATAGCCGCAACGTGACCGTCATCGGCGCCATAGAGCAGCGTAATGGTGGCCAGATCTTCAGCAGAGGCAGGAGGTCCATCAGCAGCGTCGAGGCGAGCATCATGGAGGCGAGCGGCCTTAGCCTTGACGGCCTTGGAGACCATGGTGGATAACTTGGCCTCCTTGCCGGCAAGGCGCGCGCTGCGGTGCAGCTTGTATTTAGAGAAGGAGTGGTCACGAGTTGCCTTGCGGCGCTCCTTGCGTATAGTGCTCTCGTGGGTGTCAAGGTCCTAGAGGGAGAGTGCTGCGTCCACCATGGCAGAGTTCAGGTTATTGTCAATAATGGGCAAAGGAGTTGATTGATTAAGCGTAGGAGAGGGGGGGGGGAGTTACCATTTGCACGTGAAGATTCACCAGCAGAGAAAGTGAAGGTGGCTGATACGTATCCAACGTATCTATAATTTTTGATTGTTCCATCCTGTTATATTATCAATCTTGGATGTTTTATAATCCTTTTATAGTCATTTCATATCATTTTTTGGTACTAACCTATTGACATAGTGCCAAGTGCCAGTTGCTATTTTCTGCATGTTTTTTACATCGCAGGAAATCAATATTAGACGGAGTCCAAATGCAACAAAACTTCACGAAGATTTTTTTTGGACCAGAAGGAACATAATGGGCCCTGGCTACGCCTGGGGGTGCCTCGAGGAGGGCACAATCCACCAGGGTGCGCCAGGAGGCCCAGGCGTGCCCTGGTGGGTTATGCCCACCTCGGGTGCCCCCCAGACCGCCTCTTTGCTCTATAAATACCCCAATATTCCAGAAACCCTGAGGGAGTCGTCAAAATATTCATCCAGCCGCCGCAGAGTCCAGAACCACCAGATCCAATCTAGACACCATCTCGGATGGGGTTCACCACCTCCATTGGTGCCTCTCCGACGATGCGTGAGTAGTTCTTTGTAGACCTTTGGGTCCGTAGTTAGTAGCTAGATGACTTCACCTCTCTCTCTCTCTGAATTCTCAATACACTGGTCTCTTGGATATCCATATGATGTAACTCTTTTGTGGTGTGTTTGTTGGTATCGATGAACTTTGAGTTTATGATCAGATCTATCTTTTTATATCCATGGAAGTATTTGAGTTTATTTGATCTCTTTTATGCATGATCTCTTATAGCCTCGTATTTCTTCTCCGATATTTGGGTTTTGTTTGGCCACTTGATCTATTTATCTTGCAATGGGAAGAGGTGCTTTGTAGTGGGTTCGATCTTACGGTGCTTGATCCCAGTGACAGAAAGGGAACCGACACGTATGTATCATAGCTACTAAGGGTAAAACGATGGGGTCTATCTCTACATAGATAGATCTAGTCTACATCATGTCATCATTCTTATTGCATTACTCCATTTTTTCATGAACTTAATACACTAGATGCATGCTTTGGATAGCGGTCGATGTGTGGAGTAATAGTAGTAGATGCAGGTGAGTCGGTCTACTAATCTTGGGCGTGATGCCTATATAATGATCATTGCACTGGATATCGTCGTGAGTATTTGAAGTTCTATCAATTTCCCAAAAGTAATTTGTTAAGCCTTGTTTGCTATTTTCTCGAGAGAAGCCACTAGTGAAACCCTCATTTGGGGTCTCTTTCTCATATATTTGCCTTTGCGATCTACTTTTCTTTTGCATTTATTTCCAGATCTATTAAACCAAAAATACCCTGCTGCAATTTATTCTTATTTATTTTATTTGGCGTTCGATCTATCAATCTACTACAAATTTACCTCACGTCTGTTTGCCCATCTTGGGGCGCCGCTACCCGAAAGGGATTGACAACCCCTTTTACACGTCGGGTTGCGAGAAGTTGTTATTTGTGTGCAGGTGTTGTTTACATTGTGTTGCTTGGTTCTCCTACTAGTTCGATAACCTTGGTTTCACATCAGAGGGAAATACCTACCGCCGCTGTGCTGCACCATCCCTTCCTCTTTGGGGAAATACCGACGTAGCTTCAAGCGACATCAGTGGCAACGACGGAAGGGTCGAGGACAGGCGGCATGAACGCAGCAAACACGGACGTGTCTGACAGCGCCAGAGAGCCACCACTCGGGGCAGCATCCGATGGGCCGACGGGCGGGGCGGGAGGTGCAACAGGCCCGATCCAGGGGACCAGGCAGATGACAGGTGGGGACACCTTAGACGCGCCAGGTGCATGCACCGCGTCCACAGAGTCCCTAGCAACGCCATGCAGAAGGGGCATGCATGTCCTCAAGAGCCAGCAGAGTCATTGTCAGAGATGATGACAGCGTTGTGAAAGCAGATGACAGGGTGGATTCGCCCATGCCACTGCCAGGAGAGGCAGATAACACATGTGAACTATTGTCAGCGTGGGGTGCAACCTGCCTAGTGCCGCCGTAGGTGGGGTCCGCATGCCAGCCAGCTCTGACGGCTGAGACCACCGGAAAAATGTGGTCGGGGGAAAGAGGACGTGGGGAGCCGTGTTGGGAGGCGGCGCAGAGTCACCTGATACGTCTTCGTCGTATCTATAATTTTTGATTGTTCCATGCCAATATTCTACAACTTCCATATACTTTTTGGCAACTTTTTATACTATTTTTGGGACTAACATATTGATCCAGTGCCCAGTGCCATTTCCTGTCTGTTGCATGTTTTTGGTTTCGCAGAATATCCATATCAAACAGAGTCCAAACAGGATAAAAACGAATAGAGCTTTTTTTGGAATATTTGGAAAATCTGGGAGAAAGATCAATGCGAAACGGTGTCCGAGGTGGCCACGAGGCAGGGGCCCACGCCCGTACCTGGAGGGCGTGCCCCCACCCTCGTGGGCCACCGTAAAGCGGTTGATGCCCTTCTTCGACGCAAGAAAGCTAATTTTGGAAAAAAATCACGGCGAAGGTTTCAGTCCAATCGATTCTGGATCTCCGGATATAAAAGAAACGGTGAAAGGGCAGCAGAATGTAACGCGAAACAGAGAGAGACAGAGATAGATCCAATCTCGGAGGGGCTCTCGCCCCTCCCATGCCATGGGAACCAAGGACCAGAGGGGAAACCCTTCTCCCATCTAGGGAGGAGGTCAAGGAAGAAGAAGAAGAATAAGAAGGGGGGCCCTCTCCCCCTCGCTTCCGGTGGCGCCAGAGTGCCACCGGGGGCCATCATCATCACCGCAATCTTCACCAATAACTTCACCGCCATCATCACCAACTCTTCCCCCCTCTATGCAGCGGTGTAACCTCTGTCTTACCTGCTGTAATCTCTACTTAAACATGGTGCTCAACGCTATATATTATTTCCCAATGATGTATGGCTATCCTATGATGTTTGAGTAGATCTGTTTTGTCCTATGGGTTATTTGATAATCAAGATTGGTTTGAGTTGCATGTTTTATTATTGGTGCTGTCCTGTGGTGCTCTCCTGCCGCGCAAGCGTGAGGGATTCCCGCTGTAGGGTTTGCAATATGTTCATGATTTTCTTATGGTTGGTGGCGTGAGTGACAGAAGCACATTCCCGAGTAAGTGGGTTGTTTGCGTATGGGATAAAGGGGACTTGATGCTTTAATGCTATGGTTGGGTTTTACCTTAATGATCTTTAGTAGTTGCGTATGCTTGCTAGAGTTCCAATCATAAGTGCATATGATCCAAGTAGAGAAAGTATGTTAGCTTATGCCTCTCCCTCAAATAAAATTGCAATAATGATTACCGGTCTAGTTATCGATTGCCTTGGGACAAATAACTTTCTCGTGACAACTAACTTTTTACTAAAACTAATTTAGTTGTGTCTTTATCTAAGCAGCCCCTAGCTTTTATTTACTCGCTCTTTAATTTCTTGCAAGCGTATCCAAAAACACCTACAAATTACTTCTAGTTTCATACTTGTTCTAGGTAAAGCGAACGTCAAGCGTGCGTAGAGTTGTATCAGTGGTCGATAGAACTTGAGGGAATATTTGTTCTACCTTTAGCTCCTCGTTGGGTTCGACACTCTTACTTATCAAAAACTGTTGCGATCCCCTATACTTGTGGGTTATCAAGACCTTTTTCTGGCGCCGTTGTCGGGGAGCAATAGTGTGGGGTGAATATTCTCATGTGTGCTTGTTTGCTTTATCACTAAGTAATTTTTGTTTGCTGTTCTTAGTTGTTCTTTATCTTTACTTAAGGGTAGGAAACGCAAAATACCAAAAAAATTAGTTGTACCTACTGAACCAATGGTTGAAGAACCACTCAAATCTATCACACTGCTGAAGCTTATTACTTGGATCATCTTCGATCCCTATGTTCTCGTGCTGAAACCCCAACTAGCTTAGTTGAGGGAAAATCTTTAGATGAGCATGCCTGTTATGTGCGACACCGTATATCTGAAAAAGGGAAACTTTTGCTGGGTCAAATTCATCGTTTGCAATGCTATGATTGGAATTATGTTATATATATGATTTTACTTGTTGTTCTGAAAACCCTAAGAAACACCTTCCCTACCAATGTGAGTTTAGTGATAATGGAATCGTATCTTCGTATGCTAAGGGTGTTTATAATTACTGTGATGTTCAACAAACTAAAGAATTTGTTGCTTTTAAGGGTGCTTATGAGATTGCTTCTTTGATTTAAAAGTACGGTGCTACTCTTTACAAATCTGAAAATTTTGCCATACTTAAATATTGCTATGATAATTATGCTTCTAATCCCTATGTTGAACCATATATTGAGAACTACTCCACTGTCCAAGAAGAGACTAATATTTTCAAGGAGTCTATGGAAGAAGAAATTGATGAAACTATGAGCTCATTGGATGAAAAAGATGATGAGGAGAGCGAAGAACAAAAGGAGGAAGAGCGGATTAGCTACCCATGTCCACCTTCTAATGAGAGTAACTCTTCAACTCATACATTGTTTAATTTCCCTTCGTGCTTACTGAAGGATGATTGCTATGATGATTGTTATGATCCCGTTGATTCTTTTGAAATATCCCTTTTTGATGATGCTTGCTATGCTTGTGGCCAAGATGCCAATATAAATTATGCTTATGGAGATGAACTTGCTATAGTTCCTTATGTCAAACATGAAATTGTTGCTATTGCACCCACACATGATAGTCCTATTATCTTTTTGAATTCTCCAAACTACACTATATCGGAGAAGTTTGCCTTTATTAAGGATTATATTGATGGGTTGCCTTTTACCGTTGCACATGATGATTTTGATAGATATAATATGCATGTGCTTGCTGCTCCTACTTGCAATTATTATGAGAGGGGAACTACATCTCCGCCCCTTTATGTTTCCAACATGAAAAAAATGCAAGAAACTGTTTATACTATGCATTGGCCTTTACTGGGTGTGCATGAATTGTTCTTTTATGACATGCCGATGCATAGGAAGAGAGTTAGACTTCGTCATTGCTTGATATATGTTACCTTGTGCTCACTACTAAATTACAAATCATTGATAATTAAAATTGGCTTTGATATACCTTGGGATCTGGGTGGATTCACTACTTGAGCACTATATGCCTAGCTTAATGGATTTAAAGAAAGCGCTGCCAGGGAGACAACCCGGAAGTTTTAGAGAGTCATTTATTTCTGTTGAGTGCTTTCATATAGTTTAAAAACAACAAAAATAAATAGGGTAACCCAAAACTTTTTCAAAATGGAAAGTGAAAGTGAGAAAGACGAGCATTGTTGAAGTGGGAGCTAGCCTTGAACTTTGTTCATGCTCACGGAAACTTTGTGAATCTTGATTATAGAAACTTTTCAACAAAACTAATTATCCCCTTGTACAATTCCATTGTATTATAAAAATAATGTGCCAACGTTTGCCTTTAGGATGTTTACAATGCTTGTCGGTTTGTGCGGTGTAGGACAGAAACTTTGGCTGTAGTGCGTGATTTTTAATTTTTTACTGGAACGTCAAATGGTTCTGATTCTTTTTTCACTGTCTTACTGTACAAAGTTTTTATTTTTTCAGAATTTTTCAAGTATAATAAGTATGGTGAATGTTCAGATTATTACAGACTGTTCTGTTTTAGACAGATTCTGTTTTTGATGCATAGTTTGCTTGTTTTGATGAAACTATCAATTTATATCAGTGGATTAAG
Source organism: Aegilops longissima (assembly GCA_021605205.1). Classification (NCBI taxonomy): domain Eukaryota; kingdom Viridiplantae; phylum Streptophyta; class Magnoliopsida; order Poales; family Poaceae; genus Aegilops; species Aegilops longissima. Next base: position 318,260,835 of record CM038676.1, read on the forward strand.
CCATGAAAAAGTTATATTACAGTAGACACAATGCAAAAAAAATATGAATTGGTTTGCAACAGTACTTAGAGTAGTGATTTGCTTTATTATACTAACGGATCTTACCGAGTTTTCTGTTGGAGTTTTGTGTGGATGAAGTGTTCGATGATCGAGAAGGTCTCGATGTGAGAAGAAGGAAGAGAGGCAAGAGCTCAAGCTTGGGGATGCCCGTGGCACCCCAAGTAAATATTCAAGGAGACTCAAGTGTCTAAGCTTGGGGATGCCCCGGAAGGCATCCCCTCTTTCTTCAACAAATATCGGTATGTTTTCGGATTCGTTTCGTTCATGTGATATGTGCAATCTTGGAGCGTCTTTTGCATTTAGTTTTCATTTTTATTTTATGCACCATGCTGGTATGAGATAGTCCTTGGTTGATTTATAGAATGCTCTATGCACTTCACTTATATCTTTTGAGTATGGCTTTATAGAATGCTTCATGTGCTTCACTTATATCATTTGAAGTTTGGGTTGCCTGTTTCTCTTTACTTAGACAACCGCCATTTGTAGAATGCTCTTTTGCTTCACTTATATTTGTTAGAGCGTGGGCATATCTTTTGTAGAAATAATTAAACTCTCATGCTTCACTTATATCTATTTAGAGAGATGACAGGAGCTGGTCATTCACATGATTAGTCATAAAATCCTACATAAACTTGTAGATCGCTGAATATGATATGTTTGATTCCTTGCAATAGTTTGCGATATAAAGATGGTGATATTAGAGTCAGGCTAGTCGAGTAATTGTGAAATTTAGAAATACTTGTGTTGAAGTTTGTGATTCCCGTAGCATGCACGTATGGTGAACCGTTATGTGATGAAGTCGGAGCATGATTTATTTATTGATTGTCTTCCTTATGAGTGGCGGTCGGGGACGAGCGATGGTTTTTTTCCTACCAATCTATCCCCCTAGGAGCATGCGCGTAGTACTTTGTTTCAATAACTAATAGATTTTTGCAATAAGTATGTGAGTTCTTTATGACTAATGTTGAGTCCATGGATTATACACACTCTCACCCTTCCACCATTGCTATCCTCTCTAGTACCGCGCAACTTTCGCCGGTACCATAAACCCACCATATACCTTCCTCAAAACATCCACCATACCTACCTATCATGGCATTTCCGTAGCCATTCCGAGATATATATTGCCATGCAACTTCCATCATCATCATATACATGACTTGAGCATCATTGTCATATTGCTTTGCATGATCGTAAGATAGCTAGCATGATGTTTTCATGGCTTGTCCATTTTTTTATGTCATTGCTATGCTAGATCATTGCACATCCCGGTACACCGCCGGAGGCATTCATATAGAGTCATATCTTTGTTCTAGATATCGAGTTGTAATATTGAGTTGTAAGTAAATAAAAAGTGTGATGATCATCATTATTAGAGCATTGCCCCAGTGAGGAAAGGATGATGGAGACTATGATTCCCCCACAAGTCGGGACGAGACTCCGGACTTTACAAAAAAATAAAAGAGGCCAAAGAATCCCAAATAAAAAAGAGGCCAAAGAAGCCCACCAAAAAAATAAAAAAAATAAAAAAATGAGAGAAAAAGAGAGAAGGGGCAATGTTACTATCCTTTTACCACACTTGTGCTTCAACAGTAGCACCATGTTCTTCATAGAGAGAGTATCCTATGCTTTCACTTTCATATACTAGTGGGAATTTTCATTATAGAACTTGGCTTGTATATTCCGATGATGGGCTTCCTCAAATGCCCGAGGTCTTCATGAGCAAGCACTTATAGCTCTTAGTGCATCCGTTGCATGGAAATCCCTACTCACTCACATTGATATCTATTAATGGGCATCTCCATAGCCCGTTGATACGCCTAGTTGATGTGAGACTTTCTCCTTTTTGTCTTCTCCACATAATCCCCACCATCATATTCTATTCCACCTATAGTGCTATGTCCATGGCTCACACTCATGTATTGCGTGAAAGTTGAAAAGGTTTGAGAACATCAAAAGTATGAAATAATTGCTTGGCTTGTCATCGGGGTTGTGCATGATGTGAATAGTTTGTGTGGTGAAGATGGAGCACGGCCAGACTATATGATTTTGTAGGGATAACTTTCTTCGGCCATGTTATTTTGAAAAGACATGATTGCTTTATTAGTAGCACTACAAAAAAATACACTTCCGTGATGATACGTGTTTGTCACAGTAGGTCGCTTTTTTTGTCATGCATGTACATCCATGACAAATTTATGACAGAATCAAGATAGTCATACCTGTGCTGCCGTACAAGTGTTCAATGACATTACCAAAATTATCATCACGGAAGTGTCCACTTCCATGACGATAAATCGCGTCCGAAGTGCTTTTCGTCAAGGGTGACCGACACGTGGCATCCACCGTAACGGAACGCCGTTAAGCTATCGGGTCGGGTTTTGGATCTGATAACCCGTTAACAGCCCCGACCAATGGGAAATTTCCACGTGTAAAATTCTTATTGGCCGGATGAAACACGTGTCAGCTTGTCAGTGGGTCAGATAGGAGCCTATGATACGTCGACATGTGGCACGGCCCAACAGAAGCCCATTCCTATGAAAAGGCCGGCCCATTTGACTTTGTCAAACGGTGGCGGGCCGGCCCATGGAAAGCCTGTTAACGGCCTGTTCACATATAGCCCATTTACAGCCCGCTAAGCCAAGGCCCGTTACGCCGTCTCCGAATTAGGCCTAGTAGCGTCATATGGGCCGTCCAATATGATTCCAGCCCGTTTTCACTTCTGGCCCATGACGTCTTTCGGCCCATATGAGGCCCTTTGTAACTCTTGGCCCATTAGCGCCCGTCTTTGGCGCCCGTAATGAACGAAGTATTACTTTACACCCATTAACGACCCGTGGTGGCCCGACCCGTAATGAACAGTGTATCACTTTATACCCATTAACGGCCCGTTATTCCGTTGGGCCGTTTCCAGCCCAAGTTAACTTTCGGCCTTCTGAGGGACCATTTATTCTTGGGCTCATTTTCAGCATTCGGTTACTTACGGCCCATTACTGTCATTTTCTGCTTGTGGGCCAAATTCAGCCCGTCATTACAGTCGGCCCGTTTGTGGACCGTTAGTCTGTTGGGCCAATTTCATAGCATCACCAAATACGGCCTATTAACGACCCGTTATGGTCAGCCCATACAACGTACGATTTCCATTAAAGGCCCGTCTACGGCCCATTAAAGGCCCGTACAAGATCCATAAATGAGCCGGCGACCAATGGAACCTACGAGATGTACAAGGCCCATGGATCCTACGAGACGTAGAAGGCCCATGGATCCTACGAGACGTAGAAGGCCCATGGATCCGACGGCCCGTGAAGGGCCATGGTTAAGGCAATTGGCCCCGTTTGTACGATATAGCATATTCAAAGAATTATCCTACTCAATACTATCACCTCTAAAAAGCCTACACTATTACAACAAAGAGATCAAGGCATAGAAAGGTAGAATAATCCTACACTATACAATAAAGAAATTACAGCCGATTCTACCCACTGGGCATTATGGTTCGACACAGGTGATAATAAAGCATACACAAACAGCAAATTACATACACTAGGCAAATACAGCTCATACATCATGGACGCGCATCAACTTAACTCCATTTGAATTGTAATCTCTTCGGAAAATAGGATTGGCCGGATTCAGATAGCACAAATTTCAGTCTGCAAAATCTCCAATTCCTTCATGGTTACCTCAGTGTCTTGTTTCATTTTTTTGACTCCTGCATCTAATACCTGCATGTCCAGTCTCAACTTGTTGATTATACGTTGACAATCATGTACACGTCGTCTTGCCACCTCCAGTTGATGCTCGAGAACATCAGCACATTCCAATTCAATCCATAATCATTTGGTAGCGGCCATGCCGCCTTTGCTTTCCGAGATCTTTGTGTTAATGTCACTTCATCACCGAAATGTTTCTGTAAGTACACATGACTAGGGCAAAAATATAGTTACAACAGTGAAGCGAACAAGACACTATTTTGTACTACATGGCAAAACATGACTAACAATAATGTTACACGTCACTTTAAAAAAATGTTTTTTAGGGTTAACGACAGTGGGAGAGGCTCCCACTGACCTTTGTATTACTCACAAGAGAACAGTTACATGTGTGTTACAATGGGTTTTAGGCCCCCCGACCGTACAAGCTATCAAAACCAAGACTAGCGTCCCAAGCTTACAATGTAATCAGAGAGAAAAGGATGATATTTCTCTTGGCAGTTGTGAACTACCAGCTTCAATAGGTTTTTGAATCTAACTAGCCCTGCCTCGAAGGAGTGTGGAATCCCCCTGAAGTGTTGGTTGTTTCTCCCCATCCACAGACTCCAAGCAGCAAGCAAAAAAACATCCATGAAGAGGGGCCGTCGCCAGCCATCTTTACCCCCATGCAGTAGAGCTAATCTGTTGGCTCCCCCCGGCCATGACATCCCAACCTTACTCCAACACCGCTGACTAAAAGAGCACGTAAAGAAAAGGTGCTCCACAGTTTCCTCGGGGGTTACGACAGAACATGCATGCATAGTTATCCCCGGCGACTGCAAAGTGTCTACGCCTTAGCATGTTCCTGGTGTTCAGGCGATCAACCAGAAGCAGCCACCCGAACAGTTTGGACTTGATCGGGCTTTTGGCTTTCCAAAGCCAACCAAATGCCTCATCGGCCACAATCTGCTTAAAACAGTGGTTGTAGTACCCTTTAGAAGAGAAACGCCCTAGTGTGCATTCCCAAGTGTCAGCACAGTCATTGGCCACCCGGACGTGCATGGACCCCTGCTGGATCTCTCTGATCTCCTCCCTGGCCAGGATCAAAAGAGGCAGACTGAAAATCATGGCCGGGTCAGCTATCGTGATTACCTTAGCAATGGAGTCATCCTCGTTCAAGGAAAATGAGAAGGCCCGTGGATACATGTCCATCAGCGTAGAGTCACTGTGACCAAACCAGACATCTTTCCAGAACAGCGAACTAGAGCCATCCCCTGGGATGACTTTGGTGATCCCCCGAAAAATCCCGCTGAGCTGCATCACGTCCTTCCACCAGAAGGAGCCCACTGATTCAGTTGCATGCGGTATTTTGTTTTTGTAGTATGCATCCCAGATCAGTTCAACCCAGGGTACATCCTCACAATTGTAGAATTTGAACAGGTGCTTTAAGAGGAGTGCAACATTTTGTGTCTTGATATCAATAACACCAAGGCCACTGCAGCATTTTGGTCGACAAACAAGCTCTCAGGCAGCAAGGGAGTTGTTTTTGACCCCAATCGTCAGAGTTCTTCGCCCAGAGGCAGTATCTGCGCAGTTTGTCAAGATGTTCGATCACTTTGGGGTGCAGCTTGATTGTACACATTGCATAGATCAGCATGGAAGTCACCACCGAATTGACCAGAGTCAGTTTGGCCCCCGACGACATCAGTGACAAGGCAGTGGAAGTTTTCCTTTCAATCGAGTGCACCAACAACATGAGATCAAGAACACTCGGCCTCGTTGTCCCCATGGGGAGGCCAAGGTAGGTGAACGACAAGGTGCCAACGGAGCAGCCAAACACCTCCGCTAACTCACTAGCATGTTGATGATCAATGTTAATGGGCATAAGAGTTGATTTATGAAAATTGATCTTGAGTCCAATCGAAGCTGCATAATCCTCCAAAATTAGTTTCATGTGGGCAGCTTGTGTAGGACAAGCTTTCATAACCAAGATGGTGTCATCTGCGTATTGTACCATAGGGAAATCACCTGCATTTTCACGAGGGAGAGGAAGCTCCAGTAGACCCTGGGCATAAGTGTCATTAATTGCAGCTTGAAGAAGGTCAGCTGCAAGGACAAAGATCAGCGGCGAGAGAGGATCACCCTGCCGCACTCCACATTTGCATTTGAATTTCTGACCAGGAACTCCATTTAGGAGAACAGAAGAAACTCCTGAGCCAAAGATCGTTTCCATCCAACCTAGCCATTTGTCATCAAAACCCATGTGTTTCATGATCTCCAACATGGGGGCGTGCTCAATCGTGTCAAATGCCTTGGCAAAGTCAAGCTTAAGTAAGGCGATCTCTCTCGCAGATGTGTGGCAATCGATGGATATATTCAAGCGACCACGCCGAGGCAATCTGAATGGTCCTCCCTTAATAAAACCATATTGGTTCTTGTGGATGATTTTGAGAATAACTTTCGCGATCATTAGCGGGATCTTTGTAATGATTTTCAGACAGCAATTCAGTAAAGTAATTGGTCTATAATCATTAGCGCTTTCCGGAGAGGAGATTTTTGGAATCAGGGTGATGTAGCCCTCACTAATGCTAGTGATATCTAGCCCACCCGCATGGAAAGCATGACACAGCTCGTAAAAATCCGTCTTGATGATCTGCCAGCAACTCTCAAGAAAACAACCATTGAAACCATCCGGGCCTGGAGCTCTGTCATTTGGCATTTCCTTAATAACAACATCGATCTCTTCATTAGTGAAGGGCGTAGTCAGTTGATCCAACCCATCAATCCGACGGATGATCCTAGAAAGATCGAACCACATGCTGGTGGGTTTAGAAGAACCTAAACGCTCCTTGTAAGTGTTGAAGAGAATCCCCTCCTTGCCAACGTGGTCATGGATTTCCACAGCACCAACTCTAAGCATGGCAATAGCATTGTGTCTAAATCTCTCCGTAGCCAGAGATTGGAAAAGCTTAGTGTTCTCATCAGCAAACCGGAAATACCTGATTGTACATCTCTTCCTCCAATATTCCTTCTGGTATTTGAGCAAAGTCTGCAAATGAGATTTCAATGTCTTCCTAAAATTTGATTCCTGGACATATAAAGGTCGTTTGTCCTCAAGATTGTCCATGAAAACCAGAGCCTCATTACTGTTCTGAATCATAATTTTAAGTTTTGAGATACCCTTGCTCCATCTCTTAAGATAATATCTCAGGGTTTTAAGCTTTTTACATATGCGTGCGGCAGCATTCGGGGCATGACATGTTTTAGACCAGGAGTTGGCGACAACATCTATAAATCCTTCATGATTAGTCCAAAAATTCTCAAATCGAAAGAGCTTGGACTGGGGATATTCGATTTTATTGTAACCACGCACGGGATGTGATCAGACACAGGATTTCCCAGAGGCAGGACCATCGTGTTTGGATAGGAGGTAGTCCAACAAGATGACGAAAAGAACCAGTCCAGTTGTTCAAGCAGGGGGTCATCCTGCATATTGCTCCAAGTATAGGCTCTTCCTTTCACGGGCAATTCCATTAGTGACTGTGCTCGGATAATCTCATTAAACAACAACATGTCCGCAGCGTCTCCCCCAGGTTTGTTTCTGTTATTCGTAGATCGAATAAAATTAAAATCACCAAGAATCATCCAGCTCTCATCGTCAAGAATATTCAGGTCAAAAAGCCAATTGGTAAAGTCCACTCTACGCTGACCGGAGCAGGGGCCATAAAAATTGATCAGTTTCCAAGAATCATTCGATTGCGTAGCGACAAAATAAACCCCCACAGCAAAAGAATCCACATACCAAGGCGTGCCCACAAACACAGAACTATTCCAAATTATAATGATACCACCCGAGGCACCCACCGATAGTGCAAAAACAAACTTATCGAAACTCTTGGGGCAGAAAGTTATAATAAAACCAAGATCAAAGGATTCACGTTTAGTTTCCTGGATACATAGCACAGAACATCCGCTAGTATCAATCGCATTCCTAATAGCCAAAAGTTTAGCATCAGAGTTTATGCCTCTGATGTTCCATGAAAGCACGTTCCACGATTTAATCATCAGAAGGGAAGACTTCAGTCGTCTGCATCCACAAACAAGCGCTGGTCATCCAACAACTTCTCGGGGGAGAGAACCTCCTGAGCAATTCCACAACGGCTTCCCATCTGTTGAAGATCTTCAATCGATGTTGGAGGAGGACAAGCAGTAATCACCACCTGCACGGGAGCAGCAGCCAAAAGAAACAGCTGTGACAAAAGGAGTCTCTTGTGGTTTCACCCGTGATTTGGCACGTTTAGTGTCAGAAACATGACTGATCTTGAAACCATCATACTTGTTAGATCTAGTACTTCGTCTGACAGCACTGGTGTCCAGAGGCACTAACACATTGCGGGGTTGTGGAGCATTAAACAGAGAAGAAGATGCAATCACCTGAAGAGCATTATGTGGGTGCAGCGGAGAGCACCGTAACGCGCCCGGTTCGATCGCCGGTGTTAGTCGATTATTCGCCGTCGTTGCCATGTCATGTGCTTGCGTGTTGCATTTGCCATGTCATCATCTGCATTTCATATCATGTCATCATGTGCATCGCATTTGCATACGTGTTAGTCTCATGCATCCGAGCATTTTCCCGTTGTCCGTTTTGCAATCCGGCACTCCTATGTCTCCGGCACCCCTTTTACCTCTTTTCGTGTGTGGGTATTAAGCGGTCTCGGAATGGACCGAGGTTTGTCAAGCGGCCTTGGTATAGCACGGTGAACCGCTGTCAAGTTTGGATCATTTGGAGGTCGTTTGATACTCCAACGGTTAACCGGGTAACCGCAAAAGCCCTCTTTGAGTTGCAGCCCAACACCCCTTCCAAAGTGACCCAAAACCCATCAAACTCCCCTCCATGCTCTCGGTCGTTCGATCACGATCGCGTGGCCGAAAACCGCACCTCATTTGGACTCTCCTAGCTCCCTCTACCTATATATATGCCCTCCCCCCGAAAATTCGCGGATGTTTTCTCCCCGAAACCCTAAATCTCCCCTCGCCGCCTCCGGACATGTCCGGCGCCCGCCGGACGTCTTGCGCCGCCGCCCCGCGCCAATGGCAGCGCGCCACGTGGCGCCGTCGCGGCCCGCAGGGCCACGGCCCGCCCGGCCGACCAGCGCCCGCGCCACCAACCTCCTCCACCGCGCGCCACCTTCCCCTCCAGTTCGGCCGCGCCCGCCACTTGCGCGCCGGATTAGCCAACCGTCGCTGCGCGCCGCCCGTGGCGATGGCAAGCCGCCACGTCGCCCTTGCCTCCCTCCTCCTCCCGCAGGGCCCGCGGAGCCCATCGCAGAGCCCGCCACCGGGCAGCAGGCGAGCCGCCCAGCGCCTGCCCGCGCCTCCGGCCCGCCGCCCGTCGTCGCCGAGTCGCCTCCGCACGGGCACTTGCATCCCGCCGGCGAGCCCTCGCGGAGAGCCGCGCCTCGCCTCACCCGATCCGCCAGGGCCCGCCGACCCTGCGCCGCCCGCTGCCGCCTCGGTCGTCGCCGGGCAGAGCTCCCTTCCCAGCGACCTCGCCGGAGATCCGCTTCACCGGTGAGCAGCGTCTTCTTTCCCGTCCGCTTCCTCCTCCCTCTCCGTTCCTCTCGGCCCGCTCTCTCCGTGGATCGGCGCCGCCGTCAGCCAGAGCCTCGCCGCCCGGCCGCCCTCCTCGCCGCGTTCGCCTCCCTCGCCTTTCTGCCTTCACCGGCCGCCGCCGCCTGCCCTCGTCGTCGGGATCGAGGAGGCCAGCAAGCGCACGGCCTTGTGGGCCCCCCGGCTGGCCCATCTCCCGGCCCAGCGCGTCGGCCTCCAGGCCCAGCCGGCCTCCTCCCCGCAACCTGGGCCGAGCCCACTAGGTTGACTTTCCCCCCCGTTTTTTTTTCACTAAGTCCCCGAGTTTTCAGTAGTTTTCATGCATTTTCATCATGCCATAACTCTGTCATCGTAGCTCCGTTTTGCGCGTGTAATATGTCAAATTGTTCGTCTCGAAGAGTAGATCATTTCATCTCATTGTATCATTTTCATTTGAGCTCATCTTGATGCCCTAAATCCTGTTAGAAAAGTGCTATGTGATGTTAGTTTCTGTTTCTTAACAGAACATGCACTTTTGTCATTTTTGCCATGATTGATGTGTGCACCCTATGAACTTGAGTCCTACATGTGTTTTGTAATATGCCATGCCATCTTTCCAGGGGTGTATGCCATGTATTTTTGTGACCTGTGTGGTGACTAGCACAAGCATGCAAACTAGGCTTCTGATGTTGCTGATTTCAGCCTGTTTTTCTTGATATTTTTATGCCATGTTAACTTGATGCTACCGAGAGATCCATGCATATTTTGAGATACTTCAGTAAGGATGTTTTGTTATACATGTCTTGCTCTATCCATCCATGCCCTTGTTTGCAATTATGGAGTGCCATAGCTTGAGTCAATCGAGCTCTACTTTTGCTATAAAATGTTCCTGGCAGATTGTTTACGTGTTATTCAATTTTGCCGAGGTTGTTGTAGTTGATCCTTGCATGCTATATTGTTGTTCTTGCCATGTGTAGCTTCTATGCCATGTCTTCTTGCTGTGAGTTGCCTTGCCATGCCATGTATTGCTTTGTGGTGAGTGGTTCAAGCTCACCAACATGCCTACTTGTCGTTGTTCCTGCCATGTATGAATCTGTGATATAACTTGCCATGTTTTCATGGGTGCCATCATATTTTCTGATCCTTTTTGGCTCATGGCCAGTAAGGGATTTTTGTTCTATGCATTTAGTAGATTCATTCCATGCCTTTGTTTGCCATGATAAGTTCCTGTAACATGCTGTTTTATAGCTCTAAACATTGCAACTTTGATGTTAATTTCGCTAAGCTTTGGCTGTTATTATTTGCAATCTTGCCATGTGTTTTTGAGCATGTTCTAGTGATTTCTGGAGATAGCTCAGTGTTCATGTTTTGTAATGCTTTACCTGTACATCATGCCCATGCCTTTTGTTTTCATATTGAGATGCTGTAGCATGTTGTTTTGATGCTTGCAATATGCCTAGTTGCTGTTTTGGACAGATTGTTGCTTTAACTTGTATAGTGTGTATGTGTTGAACCGTTGCTCCGTGTTGAGTGTGCTCTATATGAAACTTGCTTGATTTTGCATGTAGTTTCATATTATCATGTTGCATCCATGTTTTGAGGTGTTTGCTTGATGTTTGTATGCATTTTGCATCAATGCCATGCTTATCTTGTTTTGCTCATATCTTCTAGGCCGTAGCTCCGAATCTAATGAACTTTATATGTAACTTGACTAGAATTTCGTGTAGATCATTGTGGTGCATCTTAACTTGCTGTTTAACAACTTGAACATAAGGTTTATTCAGATCTGGACCAATTTCGAAATTTGCATATGAGGACTTACCGGAATTGTTTTATGTTGCTTCCGGCCTCATTTAAACTTGCTTTGATGGGTTGGTATTGTATGCCTCATCTCTTGCCATGAGTAGCTTCATCTAGATTTGTCATGCATCATGTTTGTTGTGCATCTTGTCATGTTCATGTGTGGTGTGTTTACCTTGTTGTGTGCTTCTTCTTGTTAGTTCCTGTTTCGTTGCGATCGTGAGGATTCGTTCGTCTACGCTTGGTTCGGCTTCTTCCGTTCATCTTCTTCATGGACTCGTTCTTCTTCCTTGCGGGATTTCAGGCAAGATGACCGCTACCCTGGATCTCACTACTATCATTGCTATGCTAGTTGCTTCGTTCTTTCGCTATGCTGCGATACCTATCACTTGCTGCTCAAGCCATCCCAAATTGCCAAGTCAGCCTCTAACCTTTTGCACCCTTCCTAGCAAACCGTTGTTTGGCTATGTTACCGCTTTGCTCAGCCCCTCTTATAGCGTTGTTAGTTGCAGGTGAAGATGAAGTTTGTTCCTTGTTGGAACATGTTTACTTGTTGGGATATCACAATATATCTTATTTAATTAATGCATCTATATACTTGGTAAAGGGTGGAAGGCTCGGCCTTATGCCTGGTGTTTTGTTCCACTCTTGCCGCCCTAGTTTCCGTCATATCGGTATTATGTTCCCGGATTTTGCGTCCCTAACGCGGTCGGGTGATTTATGGGACCCCCTTGACACTTCGCTTTGAATAAGACTCCTCCAGCAAGGCCCAACATTGGTTTTACCATTTGCCTCACCTATGCCCTTTTTCCCTTGGGTTTCGGGCCCGAGGGTCATCTTTATTTAGCCCCCGGGCGGTGCTCCTTCGAGTGTTGGTCCGAACCGGCAGCTTCTGGGGGCCACCACGGGCAACTCGAGGGTTGGTTTTACTCGTAGCTTGACTTATCCGGTGTGCCACGAGAACTAGATACGTCGACTCCTATCGGGATTTGTCGGCACATCCGGCGGCTTTGCTGGTCTTGTTTTATTGTTGTCGAAATGTCTTGTGGCAGGATTCGAGACTGATCGGGTCTTCCGGGAGAAGGAATATCCTTCGTTGATCGCGAGAGCTTATCATGGGCTAAGTTGGGACACCCTGCGGGTATAAACTTTCGAGAGCCGTGCCCGGTTATGTGGCAGATGGGAATTTGTTAATGTCGGTTGTAGAAAACCGAAGTTGATCTTAATTAAAATACACCAACCGTGTGCGTAACCGTGAGTGTCTCTTTTCGGGTTGATCGAGAGGAGAACACGGTTTCGGGTTATGTCGGCGTAAGTAGGAGTTCAGGATCACTTCTTGATCATTACTAGTTGACGACCGTTCCTTTGTTTCTCTTCTCGCTCTCATTTGCGTATGTTAGCCACCATATATGCTTAGCGCTGCTGCAACCTCACCACTTTACCCCTTCCTTTCCCTTAAGCTTTGCTAGTCTTGATACCCATGGTAATGGGATTGCTGAGTCCTCGTGGCTCACAGATTACTACACCACCAGTTGCGGTACATGTTTGCGATGATCATGACGTGAGAGCGATGTTTGCTTGTGTTGGAGTTCTTCTTCTGCTTCTTCTTCGATCAGGGGATAGGTTCCAGGTCGGCAGCCTGGGCTAGCAGGGTGGATTTTGTTTGAGCTTCTGTTTATGTTTCATCCGTAGTCGGATGTTGGTCTTGTATATGTTGTTGATGTATTCTGGTGGAATTTGTGCCTTATGTATGTATCCCCATATATTATGTAATGTTGATGTAATGATATCCACCTTGCAAAAGCGTTTCAATATGCGGGTCTATCCTTGGTGGGACCGTCGAGTTCCTTTTGGATAGGGTCGCATATTGGGCGTGACACACTGACTGAGATTCAACGTCTACAGAGACAAGTTGTGTGATCGCCTTGAGGCCAGGAGAACGAAAGCGAGGCAAATCCATCCGCAATCGACAGATCAGCCACAGGCTCGACAAACAACAGAGACGATGGAACGATAGCAGCTCCCAACTAGAATGTAGCCCTGAAGATCATGGAGAGAACATCAGGTTCAGGTGTCATGTTTTCAATCCAGGCTGCAGCAGCATCGTTGAGATGGTTCTGAATGAGCTTGAAAGGGTTTAGAGGCAGCATCACAGGCACGGGATGTTGGAAGGTGATAGCCGGTGTATATATGCGCTTGAGCATCCTTCCGATCCAAAGCAGCAACTCCTGATCAACAGCAACCAGAAAATTAACAGAGCTCCCTCCGGCTCTAACGAACGCCAGTCTAGCAGCAGGATTTCCATTCACAAATCCGTCAGCCAAAGCTTCAACCGCCTGAAACTCAGAGTCAGAAGACCAAATATCAGACAAGTTGTCTTGCACATTATGCTCCGGGTCCACACCATCCATGAGTGACGGCCCCTCATACTGGAAGAATGTCCTGAAACTGAACCCAGTGTATGGTGGAGGGACCACAAGCCACACACCCCAACCATTTTCCTGAACTTGGTCCTGAGCAGGTTCAGGGGCATTCGAAGCTGCCTCATTCAGAGCATCTTGAGAAGCCATCTCATCGATTCGTGCTTGCTGCATGAGGGTATAGTAAGGAGGCTTATAGGGATGCGGTGATGCATTCAGGAGCGGAGGGACATCCTCATTGCCAACTAAGTTAGGGATGGTGTTTTGCCATTCAGAACATAAATAGGCACAGACCACGAGCGGGCAAGACCTGGCAATAAACCAACCCTGGTAATCAAAAGACTGTGTGGCACCTCAGCAACATCTTTGATATGGCATTTGACAAGAACTCTAGCTTTGTTCTGGCCCGGACGGGGCCAGACAAGAAGCTTTCCAAAGTTTGAAATAGCCTTATGAATGTAATGTTCAGTTTGATAATCCATTGGAAAGGCAAGAAACATGACCCAAACTTCATATTCAAAAGCAGGCATGCACATATTGATACTCTCATCATGCGGAACTAGAGAGAAGGTGGAATCTTCAGCCAAACCATGAGGTCCCTCTCTAATGGCAGCATCTCTACTTTCCATATCCGCAAACACCACACACCCAATGCCCAGCAGGTAGATAAAGTCATCTACCAGATCATACTCTAAATCTCAAATAATAATGCGACAGACCTCGGCTAACCAGAGCTCCTTCTGATGATCTGGGACTGGAGGGTGGACAGAAATGATGGCGTACCTGTCATGGTTCAGAGGCAGATCGTCCACCACCATGACATGGCGCTGGACACGGTGAGCAGGCACACGATTGAAGCTCGATCCAACCGGAGCGAAGGCAAACGGGCGCACCGGGAAGTTCGCCATAGGTGAGGATGCCGGTGACTGAGCCGACTGGAGGATGTTCGCCGGAGGAGGAGCTTTGGATTTGTTGCTCAGGGCTGAAGGCGAGGAGAACCGAGACGGTGTAGGCGTGGGTGTTGAACTCGAGGAGAACGTCGGCTCACCCGATTGGGGTTTTTGGCAGGCAGAATTGACTACACCCTGACCAGGGAGGCGTATCGTCAAGCAATGGGGGTTAGCCACGTCCGAGGAGCGTGGGATTTTTTGTTTCCGTTTCCAAACCCAACCTTCACGCGAATCCCTAACAGCACGGGCCATACCAACCACCATAGAGTTACCAACCACAGGCACATCCGCTTCAACCCGAGGCAAGATCCTCTCAGATTGAGTTAGCTGTTCTCGTTTCCAGGCCCAATGAGGTAAAAATTTACAAGCCTTGGGCTTACGTGACCTGTGGCCTAGGCGATAGCAGAAGGAACAACGACGAAGCCCAGGACAGAGCCTGGTCATATGGTCCATAGGGAACATGCAGTGCACGGAAAACCCAAGGGATCCGGGCCCACATTGCATGGCACATGCTCATGATCATTTGTACGTGAGGTAAAACAAGCGCAGACTCCAGAGACATCCCCACAACTTTGACAAAAATATCCCATGCAGGAATCATCAACATGACCAAGACGATCACAAATAGAACAATGTTTAAGCCTTTTGTAAATGTAATCTTTGGTTGGGACTGACGAAACTTGGACCATAAGCTTAACACTGTCATTATCATATCCGGCCTGCCAGCCATCCAAAATAGAAAGCAAAGTATCATCCGGGATTGAATCCCACGATCCCATTTTGAACAATCCCCCATGAAAAGAAGACAACTTGGCCGGAATATCGGAGGAAATAGGTAAGGATATTGAACCAATCCGAAAAGAATCCGGAGAAACCGGAGTCAAGAAACTACCAAAAGAGATCTAAGCTGAGGGCTCGCCGGAATGTAAGTCCGTCGGTAGCGGAATGAAACCCAATTTCTATAACACTGGTAAAGACGCAGGATCCATAGGCAGATTAGTCTGGGTATAAAGCCATTTAGATTTAATAGCCGGACCCGGTGAGGAGGCCAAACTAGTCAATTCAGAATCTGCATGCCATGAGGGGATCCGGGGATGTGAACCCATACCACGGTGTAGATGAAAATGACAGATAAAGTCCGGCCAGATACGGTCCCGTAATACAAATATGAAATTCCCCACACGATTTGAAGCCACAGAGAACCGAAAATGGCGAACGCCCAAACGCATGACATTGAAACCATCACTAAGACCTCCAATACATCACTGAAGAGCCAGACCCACTATCGGTGTCAAAACCGGCGGATCTCGGGTAGGGGGTCCCGAACTGTGCGTCTAGGCGGATGGTAATAGGAGACAAGGGACACGATGTTTTTACCCAGGTTCGGGCCCTCTCGATGGAGGTAATACCCTACTCCTGCTTGATTAATATTGATGATATGGGTAGTACAAGAGTAGATCCACCACGAGATCGGAGAGGCTAAACCCTAGAAGCTAGCCTATGGTATGATTGTTGTTAGTCCTCGGACTAAAACCCTTCGGTTTATATAGACACCGAATAGGGTTAGGGTTACCTGAGTCGGTTACAATGATAGGAAATCTACATATCCGTATCGCCAAGCTTGCCTTCCACGCCAAGGAAAGTCCTATCCGAAAAGGGACGAAGTCTTCAATCTTGTATCTTCATAGTCTAGGAGTCCGGCCAAGATGATAGTTCGCTATCCGGACACCCCTAGTCGAGGACTCCTCGGTAGCCCCTGAACCAGGCTTCAATGGCGACGAGTCCGGCGCATATTGTCTTCGGCATTGCAAAGGCGGGTTCCTCCTCGAATACTTCATAGAAGGTTTTGAACACAAGGATAGTGTCGGCTCGCAAAACAAGTTCCACATACCACCGTAGAGAGAATAATTTTTGTACAGATCTGGCGGCGTATTCAGCGTGACATCACACCACGGCCAGGCCTTTATTGAATCATTTTTCTTGTCCCACCTCAGTAGCGTTTAGCGAGGAGGTTTCCTTAACGTCTTATCAAAGCGTGGATCGTGCCCCTTATTCCGAGATTCTCATCAATACGGACGTGGGTAACCCAATCGCGCCATTGATTGCGGCGCTTGGGAGATAAGCGAGTTTTATCGGTTGGTGGGGGCGCATAGCCTCGTCCGTCCATATAAGGGATAAGATCCACCCTATTCACCTCGCCTTCCTCCTCCTTGCTCATCCATTTCCGCTTCTGAGCTCCAGCGCCCAAGTCCGCACATCCTTCCTCAACCATCTCCAGCCATGTCCGGAGGCGGGAGGCGGGTGGATGGTGTCCTCCGTCACGGAGGGCCAAGTAAAAAGATTGCGGAAGGCGGATACTTGTCCGTGACGTCGCCTTGTCGGCTGCCCGGCGAAGGGCAGCTCATCCCCACCCCCAGGCCCCATGGCGGGTCGTATTTCTTGCCCACTTCCTCCATGGGACTGGGTTTTCCACTTCATCCATTCGTCCGGGGCTCATGTTCTACTACGGCCTAGACTTCCACGATCTGGCCCGAATTTCATCCTCAACATCTCGGCGTTCATCATCGTGTGCGAGGCTTTCCTCTGCATCCAGCCCCACTTTGGCTTATGGTTGAAGACCTTCAATGTCAAGCCGAAGGTTGTGGGCGGCCGCCCGCGGAGTCTTGGGCGCCATGGTCGGCAGGATCGCCAGCGTCTTATGGCTCGATGGCTCCTTTGTGGAACCGTGAAGGGGTGGCAATCGGGGTGGTTCTACATCACCGAGCAGCGCTGACCCTAAATGGGCGGCGGCCCCAAATTTTATGCAGTATTCCCACGTGGCTCGCTTCTTGGAAGGAGGCGGCACAGCATGGGGTAGTCGGAAGAGCTGGCCGGACTCCAAACCTGCATGCGGACCTTGGTGAACAAGAATCTCGGGCTCGTCAATGTGGTCGAGGTTATGCTCATCCGCGAGATCCTCCCATGCCAACAACGGGCCTTCAAATTGTGGGAGTTCGATCCGGCCTGACATCCAACCACTGAAGAGGCTCTTTGACACTACGTCACGAAGATGGTGGAAGGTGTTGTTCAAGGCGCCGAGGCTCCCTCATCCTCTCTGAAGATCGCGGATTCAGCTCGCGGCGTCAAGCTCTTGAGGTAGCTATTTTTCCCTTCACGGGAATCTTGCTTTTCATAGTTTGACTCTGTCTGGGATCTAAACTCCTTGCCTTTGACAGGGTGGCGGAGCACATCCGGGCAGGTTAAGCTGTCCGGCTCCTTTGCCGAAGACCAGTAGGCGCCCGCTTGGCGAGGCTGCTGGCTCCGGCGCCTTCGTGGTGCGGAGAAGAAACCAAGAAAGAAGGCCACGGGGACTCGAAGGAGTGCGGCGCCAGTGTTGTCGGACTCATCGTTCGGCGACTCGGGCGGACTCCTCCCGTGAAAGCGAGGAGGAGAAGCAACCTCTCCCAGGCGAGAGAGAGAAAAAAAAAAGGCCGCCCGGTGGGAGGCGGAGGGTTCAGAAGGAAGAACCCTTCCTCGGACGTATCCTGGCGCCAGCGGCGGCGGAGGTGGCCCTTGAGGCCAAGCCCCTAGCGAGATCGTAAGTGTCCGGATACCCATGAATTTTTTCATTGCATAGTGTTCTCTAATGCCGAACAATCATGCAGCCCGCCCAGGGCAGGCTCGCTGCCGTCGGCGGGTCCCTGGTCGTCGGAAGTGGAGAGTACTTCACTTCGGCCGCCTCCTCACCTCACGCTCTTGGCGGCGAGGTGGGGCCTGGTCAAGAGGAGGTGGCGCGGGAGGCACCGCAAGGCAGCCTCCCGGACTCGGCCTTGAGGAAGCGAGACCCCTAGGGGCTCTAAGCCCGACCCTTGTCCGGACTCCATACGGAACCTTCAGCGGTTCGAAGTCCGTGGCGGCCCCTTCGTAGGAAGGTAAGGCAGCCGTGTCCTCCGTACAACGGAGGCACGGATAGCTTCTTGGGCGCTTAACAGCGCCTCCATCAAGGAGGACACCGCCTTTGTTATGAGTGTGGTGATCGAAAGATTCGATCCGCCAAGGCGGGCTGGTGGCTTCTGTGACCTTCTAACAGGCTTTGAGGTAAGTTTTCAATATATGTAAGAAGATTACCGCATAGGCGGTAGCCCACGATGCTTAGTTCGGTGTTGAAAGAAAAGCGGATGAGGATCTAAAAGATATCTGTGAGGAGTCTAACATAATTATGTCAATATGGGAATGCAGGCTGCCTGCTGACCTCTGCCGCCTTGGCTGCGGAGTCAATGCATTGAAGGAGAGCCTCGGCGGTCGAGAACGAGCTCGGCCAAGCCAAGAAGCAGCTCGAGGACAAGGAAGGTAAGTAATACCTTATGGAATTTAAAAAATGTGGTTGCAAAAGATAACAGGAATAACATGGAGTGCTGCGGGGCCCACGAGCAAGGTGGCGACCACGAAGGAGGCGGTGTCATGACCAAAACAGCGTCCATAGGCGCACGCGAGAAGAAGGGGAGGCGCAGCTGGCGGAGTGCGGCAACAGCTCCGGGCTCTCGTGGAAAAACACGAGGGTTTGGGCGTGACTCGAACAGAGTCGAGCTTGCCTCGGCTCTTGAGAGTGCCAAAGCTGCTAAGGCCGAGGCCCAAAAAGCCCTCAAGAGATTGAGGCAATAAAGAAGATCGCGTCGGGTAAGGCAGTCTTTATGCGAGCAAGAATTTAAAAGTCAATTATCTAGTACTTACGAATCCGGAGCTCTCCGGGAGCGTTAGCAGATCTGCCGGAGTGTCTCCGATGCGCTGCTTTCTACCGAGCGAAGAAGGGGCTCGACGGAAAAGCGTTTTGGTCTCGGTATCTGAGGCCAAACACCAGTGCCCTGGCGACCAAGCTGAAGCAATTAATTCGAGCTCCACAAGGTCGCCGAACAGGCCATGAAGGGCCTTATAGCTCGGCTGTGGCCAAATGAGGCCATGCATAGGAGCTACCGGGCTAGTCTGCGGCGGTGGTGGATGCCTGTCCATGGATCAAAGTCATCAAGCGCTCCGTCTGTATTGAAGGTGCCGTAGGAGCCTTGCCCGTGCCAAGGTGCACTAGGGCAAGCTTGGGCCTGGAGAAAATGGTGACGGACGAGCCGCCGCCGAGCAAAAAGAACATCATAAGCTTTGAGAAGTATTATGAGGGTGTCTGAAGGTGCCCATCTTATAAGCGGTGAATGCTCCAAAGATGTAATATTTGAGTAGACTCGCATTTGTTATCTGTCGCTGAAAACTTTTTCATATCGATAAGCAGCGCTTTTGAATTTAAAATATTACCTTACATGCGGCCGTTTATCAAATTTGAGAGATGGCGAGTCGTTGGCTTCACCCCCATGCCACGAGTCTTTGGGGTGTTGGGATAAACTTGGCGCTCTTGTTCCCATTCTTGGGTCCTTGAGGGGCGCTCAGCATAGAACCAGGCAACGGGACTATAATGCTTGAACACTCTCACTTAGCCATAGAATTCTATAATTTTAAATTTGAAGCCCCTAGTATTCGAAGACCGAGTTAGGCGCTATCCACTCCTTGGCGGACAATGCGGTTCCTCGCTCTAAGCGGCATAAGTCTTTAGGGACTCGGAAAAACCTCTCGAACAGCGACTGGCTCTCGCCTTATCATGACGGTCAGTTTTAGCTTTCTCCACTAAGGTGCTCAACCCAGCTCAGCGGGGCACTGTCGCGGTGGTTCTCCAGCGCTACCTTAGCGATATAACGGAACATAAGGTACCAAAACATGGGAGCAGGCAAACCCAACTATTGACCCAAGACATGATTGAACCGATGCATATAATGATATAAGTTAAGGTGCCGCACTTGTGAAAGTGTTAGGACTTGTCACACCATGTTTTTGGGGTACATAAGCCCCTGGTGTATTAGTCGTACCAAATTATGCAGTTCGCAATGTCATAAATGAACATATATAATGGGAAAGAATGCAATAATAGGCAAGAGCTATATATTGGTTATTCAAAAGAAACTGCAAATAAAAGCGAGCGATACAAATTGTGCGATAAGCAAGGTACGAGACTTTGACATGTCCCCTTCGAGGGTAAGTTTGCGGTGTGGTATGTAAAAGCAATTATCTTGCTGCGTAATAGAGACCACTGGACACTCGGCGCGGTTTTACGCTTCCTGGCTGTTGCATCATGTATTGATGCGAATGCGGATAGAACTTACGGAAGCGAGTCACGAAAGTAAAAGGAAGAAAAGAAAAAAAGGAATGACACAAGCGGAGCCCCTAGTGCGGTCTAGCCGCGTGCAGGCGTCTTGCGTGGTCGTGGCCGTCCCTATGCCCATGGTGCTTGAGGCGCAATTACGTGCGGCGTAATCTGGCCGTGATTTCGCGAGGGCTGGGGTTGGGGCTGCATTACTACGCTTGTTCGGAGCGTGCGGTGCGGTCTTCTGTAGGTTACTCGGTAGCGGCGATGTCGATTGTTTATTGGCTGGGTGGAGAATTGCCTTAGAGGCTATTCGCACTTTTACCGCAAGGGCGGCGTATGCTCCTCCGATCGGAGGGCGTTGATGTTTCCATTGGCCGTGATTCGCCTCGAGGGCTGGCATCTTGAGTTTGAGGTGCAGCGTGGTGCGGCACCGCATTGAATTTCGCGAATCACGGTTCGTCCGGCGATCGCGTGATAGCCGCTGCGGAGCGGGGCTATGTCAATGATTAACTCCTCACTCCGGAAGTTACCGGGGATCGAAGACCACTTCAAGTGTAGCGGGCACTGTGCAGTTGGCCTCTACACCTGTAATGGCGCCTTTAAAGGTCGTCTTTGTGGGTTTGATCCTTGCGGGTCTCGCCCATTTTGCGCCTTTGTATCACGATAAATCAGGCTCGAGCTGCTGCCGCTATCCATCAGGACTCTGGTGAGGTGAAATCCGTCAATAATTGGGTCAAGAACCAATGCAGCGAAACCGTCGTGACAGATGCTAGTGGGGTGGTCCCTTGATCGAAGGTGATCGGGCAGCAAGACCATGGGTTGAACTTGAGGCGTGGCTCCATCGCGTATCGTCCCTTAGTCGCGCTCCGCTCCCTTTTGGGTATGTGGGTTGCGTATATCATGTTCACCGTCCGCACTTGTGTGGGAAAGCCCTTCATCCTCTATTGTTCGGGCGGGGCTCTTCCTCGTCATCGCTATGCAACCCCTTGTCGTTGTTCTCGGCGCTTAGCTTGCACCTTGCTTGAACACCCAACAATCCTGTTGGTGTGGTTGGCTGGTTTTGGGGGTGCCATGTATCGCTGGCGATCAGTATTCGGTCCAAGTTGGGCCAGCCCTGGGTATTTCTTTTGAATGGCTTCTTCCGTGACCGGGTTTAGAGCCTCTGAATTCGGCATTACTGTTTTATCTTAAGCATTATCACCATTAATGGCGTTTATGCTTGTTGCGTAGCGACCTGCCATTGTTGTCCTTGGTATCCGAACTACCGGGTGTTTGGCCAAGTTGTTGCTTGAGCTAGCCAGCTGTCCTCTCCAGCATAAGCGGGTCATGAGTGTGGTGAGGGCTGCCATGGATTTGGCTTTTCTGTCCTAGGTGCGGGCTAGCCACTCGTCGCGGATGTTGTGTTTGAAGGCTGCTAAGCGCCTCTGCATCTCGGCGGTCGGCGATCTGATTTTTCTTTGTTGGGAACGCGTCGGGTGTCGGCCAATTCTTACGGCTGCTGAATTATATGGCTAAGGTCATCGGCGTCGGTGGTCGCACATATGTGCCTGGAAGTTATCAAGGAATACGGCTTCGGGTCTTCCCAACAACCGATTGACTCTGGCGGCAAGGCTGTTGAGCCAATGTCGAGCTGGTCCTTTAAGCTTGAGTGGGAGGTATTTGATGGCATGTAGATCATCACCTGAGGCCATGTGGATATGGAGGAGATAGTCCTCGATCCGGACCACAGGATCTGTGGTACCATCGTATGATTCGATGTTCTGGGTTTGAAGCCCTCGAGGATTTGATGATCCATTACTTCATCTGTGAAGCCTAGTGGGTGTCTTGGCGCCTCTGTATTGGGCTATATCACGGCGTAGCTCATATGAGCTTTGTCTACTCTGTTAAGGCCCGGCGGGTTTCTGTATCCGGCGTGGCGGTAATCATCAGTCGTTAGGCGCCCACGATCTGTAGATCGATCTTGTATGCTTTGCCTTATCCTCCAATATATCTACGCAAGTCCGTAGCGTTTTCCGTGCCTTGGTACTTTTGGGCGGCGTCGGGCGTGGCTTGGCGGAGGGCGAGAGGCTTCTCTGTCAGCCAGCCCGCAGGGTGGCCGATTCTGCCATGTCGTCTTGTTGGTGATGTGGGTGCTTCCTCCTCTGATCGAGAGCAGCGGCCTGCGTTTGGGGTAGCTTTTGGAGGCGTTGAGTTCATACTCTTGGCTGCAGGACTTGATCCATCTGTCGACTAGCAGGTCTTAGTCAGCTCTAAGTTGTTGCTGCTTTTCTTGAGGCTGCTTGCCGTGGCCATGAGCCTCGTTTAAAAGCGCTCTTGTTCGACAGGGTCCTCAGCACGGCCAATTAAATCGTCGTCGAGGCTTGCCTCGTCTTGGGAGGCGCATAATTATCGTCCTCTACCTCTCTTTCGCCGCACTATCGTGCGGACTTGCTTCTCCCTCCTCCTCTGCTGAGTCCTGCTTGGAGGGTCGTCTTCAACCTTGTCAGGGTATTATTGTCTCCCATCTTTGGAATCGCCGTTTTCTTGTGGCGGGATTGAGGCGGTGCGGCGTCGGCGCTTAGGTTGTTTCTTGGAGGGTCATCCTCCGCGTTCCATCGCCATTCCCATCTTTTGGGATGTCCACCATGTATATGTCATATGGAAGTGGCCTTCCGGTGCCCGTGGTATGCGGCTCTTGATCGTCTCCGGCACCGTCGTCCATACCATCAATGTCTTGGTCGAAGTCGAGCATGTCGGTTAAATCATCGGCGGTGGCTACAAAGTGGGTGGTGGGTGGGCGTTGAATTTCTTCGTCGTCGAATCCCAACCTTCGACCATAGTTCAGCCAGGGCTCCCGACAAAGAGAGAAACTTTAATGAGTTGGGACGCCGCCAAAGGCGAGTCTTTGAAAAGATATACTGTGTGGTGAACTCCATTACGGCGCTTGATCGGATTCGGTGGTAGAGGCGCGGGAGGTTCGAATCGAGAAAGGAGTCCGGCACACAGGAGTCACGAGCCGCAAGGACAGGGATGGTGTTGGCTCAATCACCGTGGAATTTCAGCCCGGCGGTGTCAACCAACCGTCCTCGATCGTGAAACCGGCTCGATTAAGGGTCGGGCGGATCTTAGTGCGGCCTCCAGGCGCTGTTAAATGATGAAGCTAGATCGTACCCGCCGAGGAGCGGTCTGGCGCTCGGCTGTGGTTGAATCCGTCGAAGATCAAATCTCCGCGGACATCGGCCGTATAGTTCGAGCTTCAAATCTGACCTGATGGCGAGGGCGTAGCTTTCAATCTGCTCCGGATGGCCTAAGCGAATTGGCCCATGCGCAAAACCGCCCGAATACAAAGATCTGTCAGGGAGAAAAGTCTCACCTGGACTGCGTCGTTCTTGATGATTGAAGGAGCCATCGGGCCTATAGGTGGCGACAGGGAACTCTCAATGAAAGCACCAATGTCGGTGTCAAAACCGGCGGATCTCGGGTAGGGGTCCCGAACTGTGCGTCTAAGCGGATGGTAACGGGAGACAAGGGACACAATGTTTTACCCGAGTTGGGCCCTCTCGATGGAGGTAATACCCTACTCCTGCTTGATTAATATTGATGATATGGGTAGTACAAGAGTAGATCTACCACGAGATCGGAGAGGCTAAACCCTAGAAGCTAGCCTATGGTATGATTGTTGTTAGATCCCTCGGACTAAAACCCTTCGGTTTATATAGACACGAATAGGGTTAGGGTTACCTGAGTCGGTTACAATGGTAGAAATCTACATATCCGTATCGTAAGCTTGCCTTCCACGCCAAGGAAAGTCCTATCCGGACAAGGGACGAAGTCTTCAATCTTGTATCTTCATAGTCTAGGAGTCCGGCCAAAGATGACAGTTCGGCTATCCGGACACCCCCTAGTCCAAGACTCCCTCACCCACCGAATCCACCGAGAGGGGAAAAGAAGCCGAGGAGAAGGAGACTTCAAGGAAGAATTCCTTAGAGCCGGGGTTGGGGACGAAGTGGACCGTAGATCCAAACCTTGCACGCACCTGTGCCTCGACCTTGTGGCCGGGGGAGAAATCCCAATGGAGGAGGCCGTCCATTGGGTTCGCCGGATGGAGATCGTAGGGTTAAACCCTAGAATCGCCATGGGAGTCGCTAGAGGTGTGGAGGGGGTGGAGGCGCCATTTTAGTTTTTTTTCTTTTAAAACCCAAAAAAATTGTTACACATCATGAAGCATAAGCAGGTGATATTTTAAAATTTATAAAAAAGATAGTTTGTGCAGCCTGCATACAGAAATCCCTCTTGGCTCACCAGAGGAGCGTGATGTTGGGGCCCAATCGAAAACACAGACAAGTTACAAATTTAGACAGCACGTTGCGTATAAGTAAGCAAGCAGTTGGCCATTCTGTGCCTCAATTAAAGTCTTAGGGAGCATAATGAACAGCGAGAGGGTTTCATACAAACATACTACAGCAGGCAAAACTATGCAATCATTAGCGTAGTATAAACTAGATTGTGAGCCTCATGCAATAATAGTTGGTTAATAGACTTTAAAGCTTCAGGCACACTTCGGCAAAGTAATTAAATGGTAAGACCTTTAATTATGTCAACTAATAGTGATACAAGTACCGAACATCAGGCATGATTATTTGGGCATCTCATTAGCGAGGACAAATAAAGCAATTGAAAAGAAAATTAACTATGCCTAAAACAAACAAGGAATTGAACTGTTGAGTTGCATCTGATGACTTACCTTAGCAGGTTGAAGAGGCTCGTAGCAGCTCCTACTTCTCTTGCAAGGCTCCTTCCTAACATCTTGTACTTGGAAATCCTTAATCTTATCTTCATTGCACCCCCTCTACAAGGTGACACAAATTAGTTACTCGTCTCCTTGGAAGATAAATATGCATACTTTCGATGCTGTGAACACAAAAGGATGAGATTATAACAAAACAACACCACATAATGAAACATCTGCATCTCTTGCACTTGCACACAATGAAATGAGCATTTACTATATACGCACTATGTAAAAACTAGGCATACCTTCAAACTGGATCTCCGGTACTCTTGGAGAGCCCTCTTGTGATGTCTGACCAAACCTTTATGTCACCTATGAGTTAGACAAGGCCCCACTACAACAGCCCTTAGTGTATAAATCGTTGACAAGCTCTGTTAGAGTGTTAGGTCAAAACAACAAGTAATCAAAGCAAACAGTCCTAGTATGGCTGGCTGATGCAAACAAGCAATTGAGCAGAAGTGTGAGCAAATCTTACATATGAAGAAAAGAAGCAAAGAAGGAGGCTTAAAGACCATCACTTGGTGACCAGATTTAAGGGTATTTAAACATCATGTGCAACATATGAACTAACATAAACATTGCATATTCAGATTCTACAATGGAATGCACATGTATTAGGTTATGCCATGTATGATGATGCCTAAATGTACATATAGCGGCGAGGAGTGATTCATCATTACGCGCAAATTGAATTGCAGGTTAAGGGCCAATTCGATTCCGCCTTTTCATGGCATATTGTCAAAATAAGCCATAAAATATGTAAAGAAGTCATTTTTGAGTTATGGGCTTGAAGCTTAACTAATTTACGCTTTGGAGGGGGTGTTTTGGGTAGAACCTCACTAAAATTGAAGGGAAGGGAATAGTGAAATGACTACTGTTATGCGCCTATATTACACTCAAAATGCAAGCTAGCTTGGCCTTGTGTCACACGTGACCCTCAAGTAAAACAAACACATAAGCATTCATTGCCCTGCCGCTTGCATCTCCTCTCCCTTTCCTCTACCTCGATCCCACACTGCAGCACTAGGGTTCCTCCAGTGAGCCGTCGCCCTTTGGTCCCATCGGCCTTGTCCTCGGCGATGCTATGTCCAGCTAGGCTACATGGCGGCGGGTAGGGCAAATCTCCTGGCTTCTCCTCCCTCTGGCGCCGCCCTCATTCTCATGGTCTCCGGCAGCTGCTCCCTTGTGGTTAGTCCAGCACTACTCCGGTGGCGCTGCACAACTCTGGTGATGCCACCTGCGCGCGAAGGCACCTTATTCCCCCTCCCCTCCTCCCAGGCCATGGCCTTGAGGTGCTGTTGAAGGATGAGCTCATCCAACAAGGTGAGGATCTCCTATGATTTTTTGCCAAATTTTCATTCTGATCCACTATATGATGAATTGTTATGAGCTGCTTCTGCTACTGCTATATGATGCATTGCTATGAGCCGCTCCTGCTGCTGCTATATGATGAATTACTATGAGTTGCTGCTGCTGTATGATGAGTTGCTATGAGCTGCTACTGTAGCTATATGATGAATTGCTATGAGCTGCTGCTGCTGCTATATGATGAGTTGCTACAAGCTGCTCCTGCTGCTGCTATATGATGAGTTGCTATAAGCTGCTCCTGCTGCAGCTATATGATGAATTGCTATGAGCTGCTCCTGCTGCTGCTATATGATGAATTGCTATGAGTTGCTCGTGCTACTGCTATATGATGAATTGCTATGAGCTGCTGCTGGTATATGATGAATTGCAGACTGCTGCTGCTGTATGATGAGTTGCTATGAGTTGCTGCTGCTGCTATATGATGCTTTCATGTGGTGCTGCTATACAATAATAACCAGCCACTTGGACCATCGAATTTCAATAAATAATTGTTCTTCATTTAAATGTGGGTCATCGTTCTTCGTTTAAATTAGGCAATGGGATCTCTATGGAAAACATTGACCAAAGTAGATTGTGCCAAGTAGATGGTATCTTTGTATTTGCATTTTGAGCAAATAGTGATGGTCTGTTTTCCTATCATATTAATTACTGCCTTTGGGTTCAATTTGTGATGTTTGCAAGTCAAATTAATTTCCATATGGGCAGCAAAATGAAACAAATATAATGCAATCTAGACTTTCCTTGATCATACCAAAGATAAGTTGAAAGCATATGAAAAGAACTGGTTGGCTTATTACATGGAGCTTATATTCACGGTGCTTATTTTCTTAGGATAACTTGTAATAACTGTCCCTAAGAAACTTGGCTAATAGAATGGCATACAAATAACATGTCACGGTGATTGCAATGGAGGAGTGACGTACCATAACACCTTGTATAGGCTCACGCTGCCTCTCCTTTTTGCGATGTTCCATGAAATTGCCACATGCATCTTGTACTTTTTCATTGTGTAACCCTATCTGCAAGTTGACACGGCTAATTTCAGACATCTCTACATGATACTACATTGCATATCCCTTGCATATTTAAACCACCAATTAACGATTGTGTGCGTACCATAAACTAGCCATGACTCTATATGCTTTGGACTAGCAGGCACTCTAAGGAGCCTAATGTAGTGCCTTTGGAATTCCTACATGCCACCTACGATTTTATGTAATGTCTGCCCTGTTCCTAAATATATGTATTTGTAGAGATTCAGTATGGACCACATACAGATGTATATAGATGCATTTTAAGTGTAGATTCACTCATTTTGCTCCGTATGTAACCTATAGTGGAATCTCTAGAAAGACTTATATTTAGGAGCAGGTACAAGGTAGTATCATGCATGACATCTACATATCTAATTTAGCAGCCAGTAGTAGAAATCATTATGCGCACAAAGGGATTCTTGGTGAAAATCCTAGCAAAGCACTGGGCGAGCACGAGAACAATACAAGAGAGAGGCGCGCTTACAAGATCATAGCAATGCCTCGATCCGGGATCTTGGTTGGCCAAGCTATTAGATCGGAAGAAACATCGTCCTTGTAGTTTTGCGGTGCATAACGAATAACAGTGACGGTTAGTATATTTGAAGTACATCGGGCGGGTGATCTTTGGGCGGGTTTAAAGGTGACAAGTACCTAGGCCGTGGAGGTGCTTGGCATCTCTCGAACTAATGGGAATCAGGTTAGAAGCGTCGAGGTGATGGCGCTGCGCTGGCTGTCGAGGTCCGATAAGGAGATCTAGAACCGTCGAGTAGGGTGTTTGTGGGCGGCTCCGGTAGGGTGGACTACGGTGTGGGCGAAGCGAATCTATGGCCGTGGGCGAGGCGTGGGTGAAGCTGCTCCGGTGGTTGGGTTAAGGATGGTGTCGGCGATCGGATCTGCTGCCCGTGGGCGGGGGTGTCGAAGCTGCTCCGGTGGGTTGGATGAGAGTGCGAGGAAGCGGATCTGGGGCCGTGGACTTGTTTATTAGCCATGCCCCGGTAGGGTTGAGAATGGTATAGGTGAAGCTACTCGGTAGGAGTTGAGGAAGAAGCGTCTGCAAGCGGCTCCGGTAGGGTTGAGAAGGTGTCGGCGAAGAGGATCGAGAGGCCGTTGCGAAGCGTGGGCGGCGTCTCCGGTGGGGAATCTGAATGAGCCGCTGCATATGCGTGTGATTGGCGAAATGCAGCGAAATAGATCCGGCGCCCGTCGACAAGCCCGGCTTGAATGGGCTGTGATGCAGTCTTGGATGAGCAGTCTACTTGTTTCTAGGGAGGTGGGAGGGTAGATCGGCGCGAAGCAGATCCGGCGAGGTGGGCGCGTTGGCGATGAATGGGCTATAATGCGCGGTGGATGAGCAGTCTAGGGTTTCGAGAGGAGGAGAAAGAGGCGATGAAATGCGGACGGCGTGATGTAAGATGCTCTGGTGTTGTGGAGTTAGTCGTTTTGCGGGAGGGAGAGAAATGGGGGTGCCGTGTAGTGGGGAACGGAAGTTACCAAAGCAGCCCGACCTATCATGTAGATGAGGCGGTATTATAGCTGTTGGTCTCCATGCACCAAGGACAAAAGGGATTCGCATGCTAAAGACTAAGGTGGCGGAAATTTTAGAAGGAGGCGGGAGATTTTGCCGCTGCGAGATGGTTAAGTATCCGGTTTCAACTAAATTTGGACCGTGCTAGCGGGAAGGTCATGCTAGGCTGTGTACACGGGCACGCGTCGTGATTAATAAGCGGTGTGAAGTCCACCCAGGAAAAAAGACAATAACTTCGGGATGATCGCCGATAACTTGGGCGTTCACAGGTAGCGGCCAATCGTCTGGGTGTAATGTCAGCGTTCACAAAAAAGGGATCAAGCGCTCAGCCTATGTATTTCTCGTGTAAATAGATAATTTAGTGCCATTGGTTATTTACTTTAAACATAATGCATTGATGTGTTAGTGTAGAGGCGCACAAAAATAAATGGATAGTGTAGTCAGCTACTTAAAAGTGTTACCTCATATGATTACATAGCCTCCATTTCATAAATTGTGTACCCGTTGAATTCATATATGAACACATATTATTTCAAAATAAAAACTTAAATCATCCAAGACTAATGAGTTTGAATGCAAGAGTAACAATGGTGCATGTTCATGATAGCTACATTGGTTGTTTGAAGAAACATCACTGTAACTTTGGCATGCACAACTAAAAAGGCTTATTTAAATAGAAAAAATGTGATATGTGAGTGTCCAATCTTTATAGCGTTGAATCGATATTGTACCTTTGGCCACGATACAAAGTAGATATTGACTTATGTTCAAGCGATGCCGTCCACGATCGCTAGATAGTGATCGTGAATGAATTGTGCAATCTCTCTCACGCATACATATCTCATTTCCTGTGGGCATCGGAATCACACACGTGCACTTAGTGTATTTCTCTCCCTCCGTCGAGGAGTTAAATTAAATCTTTCTACCCCATCCTACAAGTCTCTCACACAGAAACACACACGCTCTCTATGTCTAACACACCCACCCCTTTAATTCCGCCCACCCACAACCACTAATGTCTCTCACACATTTGCTATCTACCTATCCCTTAATATAGCTAGATATGTGTCACACAAACTCCTTCTCCCTACTAGCAAGATGCCCATGCATTGCACGGAACATCAAGATGCATTTGTATGAGAAGTTTATCTTGTGGGAGAAAAGGATGAACGAGGAATGCCTTATTTGCAAATGCGGAGAGGGGTGTGGGTATCTTTTTGCAAAATTGCCATAGTTTCCTTCATGTCCGTCGGATATAAATCGGATGGCCTATATTGCAGGATGGCAGGAACACCATCATCACCAACTCTGTTTTTTTATAAGAGTAGAGATATGTGAGTGTCACTTTGCCCCCAGACACACACACACACTTCCCAACACGAAGGAGTAGGGTGACACCTCGAACTTGATACTAATCTATCGTGGCTTCTCTCTCAAACATACACACACACACTACCCGGCACCAAGGAGTAGGGTGCTTTATCGATCTTGATAATAATATATCTACTCCTCTTTCAAACACACACACACACACACACACACACACACACACACACTCGCTAGTTGTGCCTCTGTGCCTAAGCACACTCTCAATCGTCTTTCTCTCCCTCCTCCCCCCCAACAATGACAGTAGAAGGGTGACAACTCGATCTGTTCATAATCATCAATTGGTTTCTCTCTCAAACATTGTGTCTCGGTGCCTCGCTCGGTAGCCCCCTCAATATGTAGAAGCGCCAAGACAGCTGTAGTAGCGATGGCGCTGAACCCGGTGTGCCTTGTTTTACCGGCCTCATGTGATAGTTTTCACCCTGTTTTACATTAATTAACAAGGTAACCTTTTCTTTGTTACTACTAGTGAATCTGAAATCATTAAGGCAGACATAAAATATATCACTTCAACCCAATTATCGCAGCAACTATTTTAAAAGAAATTAGCTAGCTGCCGTGCGTTACGGAACATCAAGATGCATTTGTATGAGTAGTTTATCTTGTGAGAGAAAAGGTTGAACGAGGGAAGGCCTTATTTGCAAACGTGGAGAGACGTGTGGGTATATTTTTGCAAAATTGCCATAGTTTCTTTCCTATCCGTTAGATATAAATCCGATGGCCTATATTGCAGGATGACACGCACACCATCATCACCAACTCTTTTTCTACTCCCTCCGTCCGAAAATACTAGTCATCAAAATGGATAAAAAGAGATGTATCTAAAACTAAAATACGTCTAGATACATTCCTTTTATCCATTTGATGACAAATATTCGAGACGGAGAAATATTATCTTTAGAGATTTCAACAAGTGACTATGACGGACCTTACCAACATACTCAAAAAGTAGTCCATAATTTTGATGTTACCCTCTTTTCTTGGTGGTGCGGTGCCATCTGGATACCTCATAAATAAATCAAAACCAAATCGGCCCTTCACGAAAAGACATACGAGCAAAATGGTGAATCTACACTCTAAAATATGTCTACATACACATCCGTATGTGGTAGTCCATTTGAAATCTGAAAAGACAAATATTTAGGAGCGAATGGAGTATATATAAGAGTAGACATGGAGATATGTCTCGGCATGGTCTACAACAAAAATGTCTTGGGCTGGTTAGCGCGGATGCTGCATAGCGATGACATGAGTTGCATTCTGTCTTTTAACTTTATATTTTATATTATATATTACTCTACTTATTTGATATATACTTCTTTACATCCCTTTGTCTTGTGATTGGAACCCTGATACTTAGAATACAAGATTAAGGATGGACTTGTTTCTTTTTAACTTTACATGTCTGAAGCTGTAGCCACCACCAAGTCACGTGTACCTTGTGCATGCAATTAACTTTTGTAGAGGGAAAATCATACAGGCAATTAACTCAAATGGATTGGATGTCACTCTATTATTTCAGCATAAAGAGCATCTCCAACGACGGCGGCAAATTTCCTCCTGCTTCCTTAAGCGGACGGCGACATCAAGCGCCCGGTATCATACATTTTACAACTCTAACCAACCAGATGAAATTCGTGCAAACACGGACTGATTTCATATAAGCATGAAGGATTTAAGTATAAAAAGCGGATCTTCAGATAAACATCATGGATTTCATTACATTTACATGAACTAAGAGTTGCCAATCCGGCTCTCTTGTATAATTAATACTCCATCCGTCCGGAAATGGATGTATCTAGACTTATTTTAGTTCTAAATGGCCTTGTGAATCCCTTTGTCTTCCTCATGTCCGTCGGACACTTGCGGGGTTGTGAAGGTCCTCGGAAGAGGCAAGCAGCAAAGAAACCACCTGAATCCATGATGCGTCGCCTCGGCGGTGGCCTTCATGGGTCCCAAGTGGCGGAGGCCTCCGTGTTCTACTTCTCCTCGATGATGGCGGAGGACACGGAGAAGCTGGCCACCGACTCGTCGCTCTCCACGCACCCGGCTTCTCTCTGCACGCATGGCGCTGCCGCAGCACGGGAGCAGCGCCCACGACACGGGAGGCGCGCCACCATAGACACTCGTGGCGCGATGCGATCACGCGCAGCGGCAGCGCCCGTCTGGCGTGCTTCGCCGCCCGTGCGGCGTGGAGCAACTTCGCCACTCCTCATCGAGCTGAACTGGAGTGGCGAGTTGCTGAACCACGCGCTTTGCTTAGGCGGCAAGCGCTCCGTCGGGCCAAGCAAGGTTGGTGAAGCACCGGCGGCCTCGCCCGTATCCGGAGCTCGGCAGGCCACCCAGCGGGTAATATGCGGATAACGGCTCGCCGGAAGCCATCGGAGGAGGAAAATGGTGAAGGAGGAGATGGGGAGCAGCGGAGGGTGCGATTCTTGCCCGGCTATGCATGCGGCCTCGTGTAAATAGAGGCGAGCGATAGGAGCTTGGCGGTGTCAGCCACGTTTAAAGCGAGGCGGACGGGAGGAGCTCGGCGGTGCTTGCGTTTAATTCGGCCCGCTCATGAATGGGCGTGTGGGCGGAGTAGGATTCTCTGTTTGCATGCGGGTTTAACGGAGGGTTTAATGGGCGTCGGGCGCGTGGGCGGTGCAGATACTATTGATTTGCAATGATAATGAGCTGTCAAATCACAAAACCCTCGCCTCTCGTGAAACCGACCGAGCTAGACTGTCCCGCCCTCTAGCCTTTTAAAAATGTATATACTCCACTTTTGTACAGTAGTAGTATCGATGGATTGCGCCATGGAGCAAAACTTGAAATTAAAAAAGGTGGTACATATAGAGGCTAAATGCAAATTATGCATATAGTACTATTAAAAGGCTTGTCACAATAATGGTGTCCAGCACAAGTGCACAACCCACCCTCAAATAAAACTAAGGACCACAGAATTCTTTGACAAAACTAAGCACCACAAATTCTTTGACAACTAAAGCTGTTGGCTATATGATGTTGGCCATATATATAATGCATTATATAATGTGAAGAAAGCAGTGGTAGTACTATACCAACTAAAAGATGAAATGTAAGAAATACTAGTATATACGTCTTGAAGAGTTAAAGTAACAAGAAGAAACATAACATAGTTACTGCTGAGGGCTCGGCACAACACACCCTCAAATTAAATTAAGCACACCTGAAATTAAACTTTGCAACTATTTGGTGAACCTTTGCATTAGAACCACCATGAGCAATGACATGGCCACCTTACTCGGGTCCTCGTCCACGTCCTCGACTTAGTCCTTGTCCCTCTTCCTCTTGGCGATACTTCTTTTCTTGAACACTTTTGCTTGGCTGTTGCTCTTCATCCAACCCTTGTAGATATTGAAGCCAAGGTAGCCATCCATTGCAGCGTAGTGGATGTGGTCTATATCTAGTACATTCCGCTGCCATGCATGACAATGAAAGCGTGTATGGAGGTTTCTCGGTTTACGTCTGAAGGATGAACCATGGCTCTGCCAAGGTCGGCGTGAAGGCTGAAGAGAGACACCGGCCGATTCTTACGGAGGTCGAAAGTGTTGCCTACAACGAGGCCTACCCGGCCTTGAGACTTCTTTGTCGTTACCAAAGTCTCATGATGAATTTGACTAGGTTGCTCGAGGAAGTCCTTAAAATCCTAGCACTCAACGTCGGCATGGCATATGTGCTAGACCAAGCATAAGTCATGCACGCAAACCTGGATCACGGCGGGCTTCTTCCTCTCTTCATCCTTTAGATCCTTCTCTCGTCCCAGGACTGTGATGGTTCTAACCTTGTACTCACCGCCGATCCTAGAGATTTGGGACGCCATGGATTTGGGAGGAGGGTTAGGATTAGTGGAACTGCCGTAATGTGAATGGGCCAGGATGACTAGGAGTGAACCGCCATAGTATTGAAGGGCGTCTGAGTGCAGTAGGAGTGAACTGCCCGGCGTCACGAGCAGCAGGGTAGTAGCTTTCCATTCTCCCATGATCACGGGCTTCGAGAGCCCTTGGATCTGATATCGAGCGGTTGCATGGCGTGATTCTAGACCTATGGGTGAATATCCTATCCTGGAGGGTTATTCTACAAATTTTCAGCAACTTAGCATGCGACCGTTTGATCTCAGATCCAAGGGCTGCCATCAACCCGTATCGTGGTCGCACCTACCACGACCGTCGCGTCGCTCGTGCGGTCGCGCCCTTGGAGATTTAACACGGTGTGTTAGGCTATCTGATGTTTGGCATGTTATACATAGTCATCACTTAGTCACTCATACTACAACAAGGTTGGCTATAAGTGTATTTTTTTACTCCTCTCTATCTCTTTCTTCGTACTCCTCCGTTAATATAAGAACGTTTTGACACTAGTGTAGTGCCAAAACGTTCTTATATATGGGACACTGAGAATACTAGTATTTATTGCATTTGCAAAGGAGTGACCTCTTCCAATGAAATGGTGTTGCTAAGTTTGCTTCATTTAATTAGCTATAGAATCAAAATTGTCTTTTCACCTAGGTACACGCGCTTAGCACCGTTTCTTCCTTGGGTCACCAAACTAGTCTCTCTCTCTTCTTGATTAACTTGCCACATCAGACTTTATGCCTATGTGGCAAGCTTAAGCACCTGTAGCTGTAGGAGCAAGTAAAAGTAAGTACAATAGTGGGCTTTACATGGCATTTTTGCATATGTGGAGGAAAGAGAGGCAAGGAAAAAGTGGAGAAGTGGGCTCTCATGCAAGAGCCAGCCTCTACTACATGGTGGAGCATTGGGAGAGGCACTGTATGGAGGTGGTCAAGAATCAGGAGACTCACGCCCGATCGTGGCGCCCATGATTAAAATGATAATGGCAAGTCAAATCACGGGGCCCCACCTGTCCAGCAGTAACTCACTGTCAAATCACACAGCCCTACGTTTGCAGCAGCCTACTCCCTCGTCTTCTCGCGTCTCTGTCGAACCGACTAAAGCGCTATATTCTGATAACATATTATGTTACCACAAGCACCTCTTTCCTCATTAAATAGTTGCCACATAAGCAAAATTGTCTTGGGATGTGTTAAGTTACTACCTAAGTTACTCCCACTATGGCTAGCCTAAGAAACAACGTGAGAGTTAATGCACCACGCCTATGTGTTTACTATTTGGTTTTAAGTAAGATGACTTAATACTCACCTAGGCGAAGGGAGTATTCGATTTGAAAGCGGTGGCGCTTGTTCCCGATCTGGCTTTAATGCGAGCGAGGGAGGAGTAAGCGGTTCCGATATGTTGAGCGGCCAATGCATCCTTCTTCAATTAATGCATGAGGAAGTAATGGGAGGAGGTCCGGGAAAAGAGGCTGCTGCGATGTGAGCATAGCAGTTTGCCCTCATTGCCCTCATATAAAGCGCCCTCCATTCCAATGCATCTACCACATAAATACGCACCTAAGCATTTGCCCAAGCACCTACACTAATCGCAAAAGAGCTCCTCCAGACCCATGGCGGCGTCGCTGGCGGCTGCGCCAGATGGTCCACGACGGCTGCGGCATGGCGCCGAGATCGTCTCGAGCGGTGTTGGAGACCGGCTGGTGGATGGCGCCGTCGATGCCAACTACGACTCTCGGTTGGACGGATGATCATTGACACCAGCAACAAGTTCACCGTCATCAAGAAGCTCGCGGACGACATCGCCGTACTCCTCCAGCTCGCGCGCCCGGGCTCCTCATTGCCTGCCACCCTAATCAGCCTCCATGGCCGGAACCTCTTTCAAGCACTGGTGGCCCTGCGACTGCCTGCCGACGCCACGAAGAATGTCCACCTGGAGGTCGCGCTCCCCGCGAGGCGCCTCACCCTGCAAGAATTCGTCGACCTACACATCCACGTGTACGAGCAAATCGTGTACATAGGTATCTACAATGCCAGTGAGGACGCTACGAGGTTGGCCTTCCTCAACCGGCTGGAAGCCTTGGATGCCTTTGCTGAGAAGCACCTCGACCTCTCCACAAAATTCGCCGCTCCTTAGCCGCCGGTCGGTGGCCCGGCGTACTAAGTTGAGGAGGAGGAGGTCGTACGTTCGTGGATCCATCTTTCTTCTTGCCTTCTGTAACCACCACCGCGATTGCATCATCGTGGCCTTAATTCTTATTGTGTTGTTGCATTCTCGTTCCAGTCAATACCGACATTGCGATCCCTTTTCTTAATTATATGCATCACTGTAACTAGTACTCGATCCGTCAATTTATAAGTTTTGCTTACCTTTTCCATCAACTTCGTGCAACGTGCGGTCATCTTGCTAGAAACACTAGAATATGTCTATATAATCCGTATGTGATAGTCCATTTCAAATCTCAAAAAAGATAAATATTTAGGTACGGAGGGAGTAATATATTAGGAGTATATCATGCACACAAAGGCAGAGGAGCGGTGGGGCTGAGAGGATGAGGGAGCACGTCGGGGGATGAGGATCTGTGGCGAACAATCCTACCATTACATCAGCGACATGTGGGACCCATAAGCGTGGGTCCCACATCGGCGAAGAAAAAAGCGAGGGCAAGGCGATGATAGCCACGTCATAGGATCCATGTCCACGTCGGGGGACGTCGTGCCATAGGTTGGAGCGGCGTCGTGGGAATCGGCGATGTGGGTGTGGCGATGGTAGAAACAAGAAACATGATGGTCGTCGTGGTTCAACTTCCATGGACAAGCTGTCATGTCTGCTGACACATGTATATCAAAACTAGAGTGTTTATATTTCAAGCACGTGAACAAGTATTATTCTACTACTTCGGATCCATTGCAACACACGGGCCAGCACATTGGTAGTAGTAGTGTCCATCTCTATCTCTAGAGGCCTTCCCTCGTTCATCCTTTTCTCTCACAAGAAAAACTACCCATACAAATGCATCATGATGTTGCGTGGAACGCACGAGGATGTTTCCTTGGGGGTCTCTCCAGCACGGCATGGCCGTAGTTGCAAGTTGACGCCCCTTGAGATGCCGACGTTGAGGGGCACTCAGATTTCCTCCGATGAGCAGGTAAGATGAGTTTGATCACGTAGCAAATGCATTCTAAAGACTACTTCCGTGTCCATTTCCTAATTCTCCCCCTGCCCACTATTTCACAGGTTAGGCTTGGTGCGAGTGGAGATTGGCTTGCATATGTACGGGAGGGTACCAACATCAATTTGCACAACATTTACAATGGTGACACCGTTCCCGTAGAACCTTTGTCCAACATTGGGATCAGCCATGCAACGGGCCACCGCATGAATTGGTACGATGTAACCACGGTGAGATTGAATAAGATAGCACGAACCTTGCACATGGTGGTCAAAGCGGACCATGCTTTGTCTGCGGCCGATTTGTTGCCGTCTGGTAGGAAGACATTGTGCTCCTTTCTAACGCATCTTGCGGTGACAAACCAAGGACTTATTTTGTATGGGACACATCCTCGATATACTCCCTCTGTCCCAGTTTATTTGTTTTGAATCTTTTCGTTTTATAAGTTTCAAATTCAAATTTAGAGCTCCCCATCACATGTTGAGATTACAATGTCCATTAAATCGTTGTGTGCATGTATAGTAAAGAAACAAATCTCGAGGTTTGTACGAGTTAGGTGCTCTTGGGAGCACCACAAGCCCTAAGCGCAGGAGTTACATTTCCCTCTCGGGGCCGTCGGGACTGAGCTTGAGCTACTACTACACCTAACTTTGAGTCAATAACATGTGGACCCGATGGGTGGTGGTCCACATGTAATGCTCCCAGTGGCGAGAGGCGGTGGGGCCAAGAGGGGTGAGCCGCAGGTCGGGGGCGTGTGGTTTCATGGGTTCGAAGCGTCATGGGAATCATGGTGGCTGTGGTAGAAACTTGATGGTCACCGCATTTTAGGTGGCCCACATGTCATGCACACAAAGGCGAGGGGCGGTGCGGCCGAGAGGGGTGAGGCGCGTCGTCGGGCGTGGTGCCGTGGGTTGGAGGCGTCGTGGGAATCACGAGATGAAGCGTGATGGTCGCCATAGTTGAACTTCCATGGACAAACTGTCATGTCTCACGGACACATGCCTGCATACCGATCCTTTGGAAGGAGTAGCGAGAAAGCTATATATGCGGATAAATAGTTCCTTATAGTCAAGCGGACCCACGCTACTACTCTGTTCCAAAGACATGCACACCATCGTAATAGTCCATCTATATCAATATACACGAGAGAGAATAATTTTTTACAAGAGAAATAGTTCATCCATCCATAATGCCCTCGCGAACCTCCTGCACCGGATCCTCCTAACTTCTCCTGAGTCGTCGTCGGTGGGCTGCTGCGTAGTAGTAAACACCTCCGGGGTAGTAGTCGTCATCGGCAGTGGCATCGCTCTGGGCTCCATCGTCTGTTTGCAGCAACCGAGTAAAGAAAGGGGAAAAGGGGAACAAGGCAACCGTGAGTACTCATCAAAGTACTACTTAAGCAAGGAGCTACACTACATATGCATGGATATATGTGTAAAGGGCCATATCGATGGACTGAACTGCAGAATGCAAGAATAAGAGGGGATAGCTAATCCTGTGAAGACTACGCCACAGCAGCCTCCGTCTTGCAACATGTAGAGAGAGTAGACCAGAAGTCCTCCAAGTAGCATCGCATAGCATAATCCTACCGTGATCCTCTCCTCGTAGCCTGTTAGAGGCGACCACCGAGTTATGTCTCCGCACTTGAAAGGGTGTGTTTTATTAAGTATCTGGTTCTAGTTGTCATAAGGTCAAGGTACAACTCCAAGTCGTCACATTACCGAAGATCACGGCTATTCGAATAGATTAACTTCCCTGCAGGGGTGCACCACATTACCCGACACGCTCGATCCCATTTGGCCGGACACACTTTTCTGGGTCATGCCCGGCGCGGAAGATCAACACGTCGCAGCCCACCTAGGCATAACAAAGAGGTCGACGTCGGTCTAAACCTAAGCGCCACGAAGTGCAGGGCCCATCGCCCTTAGCACACCTGCGTTCTGCGGCGGCGGAAGCAGACCTAGCCTAGTGGCGTTCAGTCCAATCCGGCGCGCCCGCTTCGATTCGTGGCGTCACAAAATGCTTCGGTTGATACCACGGCGCGGTTGCCCATATCTTGTCCCACGTGGCGGTTAGTGTGTATAAGGTCAACGACCCAACTCGAGATCAAATACCAAGATCTCGTTAAGCGTGTTAAGTATCCGCGAGCGCCCGAGCAGGCCAGGCCCACCTCTCTCTAAGCGGTCTCAACCTGCCTGTCGCTCCGCCACAAAGATCCACTCATGGGTGCTCCACAAGCCGACCCGACTTTAGTCACCACATGTATCATGTATAAAGTATATAGTATATAACCGTGATCACCTCCCGAGTGATCACGGCCCGATAGTATAGCACAGCAGACGGACAAGAATGTAGGGCCACAGATGGAATACTAGCATCCAATACTAAGCATGTAGGATTGCAGGTACTTGATCGGTCGGATCGTGAAGACGTACGACTACATCAACCGCGTTGTGCTAACGCTTCCGCTTTCGGTCTACGAGGGTACATGGACAACACTCTCCCCTCTCGTTGCTATGCATCACCATGATCTTGCATGTGCGTAGGATTTTTTTTTGAAATTACTACATTCCCCAACAGTGGCATCCGAGCCTGGTTTTATGCATAGATGTTATATGCACGAGTAGAACACAAGTGAGTTGTGGGTAATATAAGTCATACTGCTTACCAGCATGTCACACTTTGGTTCGGCGGTATTGTTGGATGAAGCGGCCCAGACCGACATTATGCGCACGCTTACGCGAGACTGGTTTTACCACCGAGCTATGCACACAGGTGACTAGCGGGTGTTAGTTTCTCCAACTTTAGTTGAACCGAGTGTGGCTACGCCCGGTCCTTGCAAAGGTTAAAACAGCACCAACTTGACAAACTATCGTTGTGGTTTTGATGCGTGGTAAAACGGTTCTTGCTCAGCCCGTAGCAGCCACGTAAAACTTGCAACAACAAAGTAGAGGGCGTCTAACTTGTTTTGCAGGGCATGTTGTGATGTGATATGGTCAAGGAATGATGCTATATTTTATTGTATGAGATGATCATGTTTTGTAACGAGTTATCGGCAATGGCGAGGAGCCATATGGTTGTCGCTTTATTATATGCAATGCAAGCATACCTGTAATGCTTTACTTTATCACTAAGCGGTAGCGATGAGTCGTAGAAGCATAAGTTGGCGAGGCGACAACGATGCTACGATGGAGATCAAGGTGTCGCGCGGTGATGATGGTGATCATGGCGGTGCTTGAGATGGAGATCACAAGCACAAGATGATGATGGCCATATCATATCACTTATATTGATTGCAGGTGATGTTTATATTTTATGTATCTTATCTTGCTTAGATTGACGGTAGCATTATAAGATGATCTCTCACTAAATTATCAAGGTATAAGTGTTCTCCCTAAGTATGCACCGTTGCGAAAGTTCTTCATGCTGAGACACCACGTGATGCTCGGGTGTGATAGGCTCTACATTCAAATACAGCGGGTGCAAAACAGTTGCACACGCGGAATACTTGAGTTAAACTTGACGAGCCTAGCATATAACAGATATGGCCTCGGAACACTTTGAGACCGAAAGGTCGGCGTGAATCATATAGTAGATATGATCAACATAGTGATGTTCACCATTGAAACTACTCCATCTCACGTGATGATCGGACATGGTTTAGTTGATTTGGATCACGTGATCACTTACAGGATTAGAGGGATGTATATCTAAGTGGGAGTTCTTAAGTAATATGATTAATTGAACTTTAATTTATCATGAACTTAGTCCTGGTAGTATTGGCATATCTATGTTGTAGATCCATAGCTCGCGTTTAGCTCCCCTGTTTTATTTTGATATGTTCCTAGAGAAAACTAAGTTCAAAGATGTTAGTAGCAATGATGGGGATTGGATCCGTGATCTGAGGTTTATCCTCATTGCTGCACAGAAGAATTATGTCCTTGATGCACCGCTAGGTGATAGACCTATTGCAGGAGCGGATCTGAGGCGTTATGAGCGTTTGGCTAGCTCAATATGATGACTACTTGATAGTTTAGTGCACCATGCTTAACGGCTTAGAATCGGGACTTCAAAGACGTTTTAAACGTCATGGAGCATATGAGATGTTCCAGGAGTTGAAGTAAATATTTCAAGCAAATGCCCGAGTTGAGAGATATGAAGTCTCCAACAAGTTCTATAGCTAAAAGATGGAGGAGAATAGCTCAAGCAGTGAGCATGTACTCAGATTGTCTCGGTACTACAATCGCTTGAATCAAGTGGGAGTTAATCTTCCAGATAAAATAGTGATTAACAGAATTCTCTAGTCACCATCACCAAGTTATTAGAACTTCGTGATGAACTATAATATGCAAGGGATGACGAAAGTAATTCCCGAGCTCTTGTGATCTTTGAGATCGTGAAGGTAGAAATCAAGAAAAGAGCATCAAGTGTTGATGGTTAACAAGGTCACTAGTTTCAAGAAAAGGGCAAAGGGAAAGAAGGGGAACTTCAAAGAAGAATGGCAAGCAAGTTGCTGCTCAAGTGAAGAAGCCCAAGTTTGGACCTAAGCCTGAAATTGAGTGCTTGTACTGCAAAAAGGACTGGTCACTGGAAGTGGAACTACCCCAAATAATTGGCGGATAAGAAGGATGGAAAAGTGAACAAAATTATATTTGATATACATGTTATTGATGTGTACTGTACTAGTGTTTATAGCAACCCCTCGGTACTTGATACTGGTTCAGTTGCTAAAGAGTAGTAACTCGAAACGGGAGTTGCATAATGAACAGAAGCTAGTTAAGGATGAAGTGACGATGTGTTTTGGAAGTGGTTCCAAGATGATATGATCATTATCGCACACTCCCTATACTTTCGGGATTAGTGTTGAACCTAAATAAGTGTTATTTGGTGTTTGCATTGAGCATGAATATGATTTGATCATGTTTATTGCAATACGGTTATTCATTTAAGTTGGAGAATAAATGTTGTTCTGTTTACATGAATAAAACCTTATATGGTTACACACCCAATGAAAATGGTTCGTTGAATCTCGATCGTAGTGATACACATATTCATAATATTGAAGCCAAAAGATGCAAAGTTAATAATGATAGTGCAACTTATTTGTGGCACTGCCGTTTAGGTCGTATTGGTGTAAAGCGCATGAATAAACTCCATGCTGACGGGCTTTTGGAATCACTTGATTATGAATCACTTGATGCTTGCGAACCATGCCTCTTGGGCAAGATGACTAAAACGCCGTTCTCCGGAACAATGGAGCAAGCAACAGATTTGTTGGAAATCATACATACTGATGTATGTGGTCCGATGAGTGTTGAGGCTCGTGGCGGGTATCGTTATTTTCCGACCTTCACAGATGATTTGAGCAGATATGGGTATATCTACTTGATGAAACATAAGTCCGAAACATTTGAAAAGTTCAAATAATTTCAAAGTGAAGTGGAAAATCATTGTGACAAGAAAATAAGGTTTCTACAATCTGATCGCGGAGACAAATATTTGAGTTACGAGTTTGGTCTTCAATTAAAACAATGTGGAACAGTTTCACAAATTCGTGCCACCTGGAACACCACAACATAATGGTGTGTCCGAACGTCATAATCGTACTTTATTGGATATAGTGCAATCTATGATGTTTCTTACCGATTTACCAGTATAGTTTTGGGGTTATGCATTAGAGACAGTTGCATTCATGTTAAAAAAGGCACCATCCAAATCCGTTGAGACGACGCCTTATGAACTGTGGTTTGGCAAGAAACCAAAGTTGTCGTTTCTTAAAGTTTGGGGCTGCGATGCTTATGTGAAAAAGCTTCAACCTGATAAGCTCGAACCCAAGTCGGAGAAATGTGTCTTCATAGGATACCCAAAGGAGACAGTTGGGTACACCTTCTATCACAGATCCGAAGGCAAGACACTCGTTGCTAAGAATGGATCCTTTCTAGAGAAGGAGTTTCTCTTGAAAGAAGTGAGTGGGAGGAAAGTAGAACTTGATGAGGTAACTGTACCTGCTCCCTAATTGGAAAGTAGTTCATTACAGAAATCTGTTCCTGTGACTCCTACACCAATTAGTGAGGAAGCTAATGATGATGATCATGTAACTTCAGATCAAGTTACTACCGAACCCGTGGGTCAACAGTGAGATCCGCACGAGAATGGTGCGGTAATCCTATTCGGAGGTCATGTTACTTGACCATGACAAACCTCGAACTATGAGGAAGTGATGATGAGCCCAGATTCATAAAATGGCTTGAGGCCATGAAATCTGAGATGGGATCCATGTATGAGAACAAAGTGTGGACTTTGGTTGACTTGCCCGATGATCGGCAAGCCATAGAAAATAAATGGATCTTCAAGAGGAAGACGGACGCTGATAGTAGTGTTACTATCTACAAAGCTAGACTTGTCGAAAAAGGTTTTGACAAAGTTCAAGGTGTTGACTACGATGAGATTTTCTCACTCATAGCGATGCTTAAGTCTATCCGAATCATGTTAGTAAATTGCCACATTTTATGAAATCTGGCAAATGGATGTCAAAACTACATTCCTTAATGGATTTCTTAAAGAAGAGTTGTATATGATGCAACCAGAAGGTTTTGTTGATCCTAAAGGTGCTAACAAAATGTGCAAGCTCCAGCGATACATCTATGGACTGGTGCAAGCATCTCGGAGTTGGAATATACACTTTGATGAGTTGATCAAAGCATATAGTTTTATACAGACTTGCGGTGAAGCCTGTATTTACAAGAAAGTGAGTGGGAGCACTACAGCATTTCTGATAATTATATGTGAATGACATATTGTTGATCGAAAATAATGTAGAATTTTCTGGAAAGCATAAAGGAGTATTTGAAAGGAGTTTTTCAAAGAAAGACCTCGGTGAAGCTGCTTACATATTAAGAATCAAGATCTATAGAGATAGATCAAGACGCTTGATAAGTTTTTTCAATGAGTACATACCTTAACAA
Source organism: Aegilops longissima (assembly GCA_021605205.1). Taxonomy (NCBI): domain Eukaryota; kingdom Viridiplantae; phylum Streptophyta; class Magnoliopsida; order Poales; family Poaceae; genus Aegilops; species Aegilops longissima. Next base: position 318,305,605 of record CM038676.1, read on the forward strand.
GATTTTGAAGTAGTTCAAAATGGAACAGTCAAAGAAAGAGTTCTTGCCTGTGTTACAAGGTGTGAAATTGAGTAAGACTCAAAGCCCGACCACGGCAGAAGATAGAAAGAGAATGAAAGTCATTCCCTATGCCTCAGCCATAGGTTCTATAAAGTATGCCATGCTGTATACCAGATCTATTGTATACCCTACACTGAGTTTTGCAAGGGAGTACAATAGTGATCTAGGAGTAGATCACTGGATAACGGTCAAAATTATCCTTAGTGGAATAAGGATATGTTTCTTGATTATGGAGGTGACAAAAGGTTCGTCGTAAAGAGTTACGTCGATGCAAGCTTTGACACCGATCTAGATGACTCTAAGTCTTGATCTAGATACATATTGAAAGTGGGAGCAATTATCTAGAGTAGCTCAGTGCAGAGCATTGCTGACATAGAAATTTGCAAAATACATACGGATCTGAATATGGCAGACCCATTGACTAAACTTCTCACACAAGCAAAACATGATCACACCTTAGTACTCTTTAATTTGGGTGTTAATCACATAGCGATGTGAACTAGATTATTGACTCTAGTAAACCCTTTGGGTGTTGGTCACATGACGATGTGAACTATGGGTGTTAATCACATGGTGATGTGAACTATTGATGTTAAATCACATGGCGATGTGATCTAGATTATTGACTCTAGTGCAAGTGGGAGACTGAAGGAAATATGCCCTAGAGGCAATAATAAAGTTATTACTTATTTCCTTATTTCATGATAAATGTTTATTATTCATGCTAGAATTGTATTAACCGGAAACATGATACATGTGTGAATACATATAAAAACATAGTGTCACTAGTATGCCTCTACTTGACTAGCTCGTTGATCAAAGATGGTTGTGTTTCCTAGCCATAGGCATGAGTTGGCATTTGATTAACGGGATCACATCATTAGGAGAATGATGTGATTGACTTGACCCATTCCGTTAGCTTAGCACTCGATCGTTTAGTATGTTGCTATTGCTTTCTTCATGACTTGTACATGTTCCTATGACTATGAGATTATGCAACTCCCGTTTACCGAAGGAACACTTTGTGTGCTACCAAACGTCACAACGTAACTGGATGATTATAAAGGTGCTCTACAGGTGTCTCCGAAGGTACTTGTTGTGTTGGCGTATTTTGAGATTAGGATTTGTCACTCCGATTGTCGGAGAGGTATCTTTAGGCCCACTCGGTAATGCACATCACTATAAGCCTTGCAAGCATTGTAACTAATGAGTTAGTTGCGGGATGATGTATTATTTAACGAGTAAAGAGACTTGCCGGTAATGAGATTGAACTAGGTATTGAGATACCGACAATCGAATCTCGGGCAAGTAACATACCGATGACAAAGGGAACAACGTATGTTGTTATGCGGTTTGACCGATAAAGATCTTCGTAGAATATGTGGGAGCCAATATGAGCCTCTAGGTTCCGCTATTGGTTATTGACCGGAGACGTGGCTCGGTCATGTCTACATTGTTCTCGAACCCGTAGGGTCCGCACGCTTAAAGTTCGATGACGGTTATATTATGAGTTTATGTGTTTTGACGTACCGAAGGTAGTTCCGAGTCCCGGATGAGATCGGGGACAAGACGAGGAGTCTCAAAATGGTCGAGATGTAAAAATCGATATATTGGACGACTATATTCGGACATCGGAAAGGTTCCGACTGATTCGGGTATTTATCGAGTCTGGGAGAGTTCACGGAATTCGCCGGGAGTATATGGGCCTTATTGGGCTTTAAGGGAAAGAGAGAGGAGGGCTGCGCGCCCCCAAGGCCTAATCCGGGTGGACTAGGGGAGGGCTGCGCCCCTCCTTCCTTCTCTCTCTCTCCCCTTTTCTTGACTCCTACTCCTACTACTTGGAAGGGGAATCCTACTCTCTGTGGGAGTAGGACTCCTCCTAGGGCGCGCCATAGAGAAGGGCCGGCCCTCCCCCTCCTCCACTCCTTTATATACGGGGAGGGGGGCACCCCTTGGATACACAACAATTGATCATTGATCTCTTAGCCGTGTGTGGTGCCCCCCTCCACCATAATCCACCTTGATAATATCGTAGCGGTGCTTAGGCGAAGCCCTGCATCGGTAGAACATCATCATCGTCACCACACCGTCGTGCTGATGAAACTCTCCCTCAAAGCTCGGCTGGATCAGAGTTCGAGGGACGTCATCGAGCTGAACGTGTGCTGAACTCGGAGGTGTCGTGCGTTCGGTACTTGATCGGTCGGATCGTAGACGTACGACTACATCAACCGCGTTGTGCTAACGCTTCCGCTTTCGGTCTACGAGGGTATGTGGACAACACTCTCCCCTCTCGTTGCTATGCATCAGCATGATCTTGCGTGTGCGTAGGATTTTTTTTTTTTTGAAAAATCACTACGTTCCCCAACAGATACATGGCGTGTCCCGGGGTGGTGGCCGCGCCACCTATCTATGTGGGCCCTCGGTTACCGCCTTGACCTAATTTCACTGTCATAATTCCCTGTAAATACTGAAACCATCCATTGTACTGATGTCTACTATGCAACTTTATTCTTGTAGACTTGGTTGGGCCTCCGAGCTTAGATTTTTGTAGGACAGTAACAAATTTCTCTCAAGTGGATGACCTAAGGTTAATCAATCTGTGGGAGGTGTAGGATGAAGATGGTTCTCTCTCAAACAATCATGCAACCAAATACAAGAAGTTTCGTGTGCCCCCAACACACCCAATGCAATTTTAAGTTGTATAGGTGTACTAGTTCGATGAAAAGATGATGAAAGATGTGTAATATGGATGGTAGAAATAGCTCTTTATAAACTTAACAGATAAAAACAGCAAGGTAGCAAGTAACAAATGTGTGTGAAAACGACGTCTCAATGCTTAGAAACAAGGCCTAGGGTTCATACTTTCGCTGGTGCAATCTCTTGGCATCATTAACATAATTGAATCACATAACAATCCCTCAAAGTGCGGCAAAGAATCACTCCGTAGTCTCTATTCCTATCGGAGAAAGTAGGATGAAATCATGTAGGTAGTAAACCACCTGAAAATTGTGTTTCCAGTCGATCTTATGAATCACCCCAAAGTGTCACGAATAGTTCTAGAGATCGTACTATGACAACACCATATGATATGAATTGATCAACTCTAATATCACCTAGATACCCCAATGTCACCATGAGTATCCGTGAGTGAGACATGCATCAAGTGATCTCAAATCCAAAATATTCAATCCAACATGAAGAAGCCGCAAAGAGCAAGACACAATTCACCACAAAGGAGATAGAGGGGAAGAAAACCATAGGATCCAACTATATTGATAAATCTCATGATACATTAAGATCGTGCCAAATCAAGAACACAAGAGAGAGCGAGATCAAACAATAGCTACTGGTACAAACCCTCAACCCCGAGGATGAACTACTCACGCATCACCATGGAGGCAGTAAGGATGATGAGGATGGCCTCCGTGATGGATTCCCCGTCCAGCGGGGTGCCGGAAAAGGCCTCCAGATGAGATTGTTTTGGACCCGAGGCTTGCGGCGGTGGAGTAAAATTTATAGGTTCCTTTCTGGGATTTCTTAATTTATAGGATTTTTCAGCGTTGGAATCACGCCAAAAGGAGTTACGAGGGACCCACAAGCTCAGATGGCACTCCCTACCCCCTAGGACGCGCCACTTGAACTTGTGGCAACCTCATGGGTCTTCTGAGCCTTCCCCGAAGCTTCGGAGGTCTATTATGTTCCCAAAAAAGTCAACATATATTTTTACCGTGTTTGGACTTCGTTTGGTATGGTTTTTCTGCGAAAAAGAAAATGCAAAGAAAACATGAACTAGCACTGGACACTAAGTTAATAGGTTAGTCCATAAAAATAATATAAAAGTGCACCAAAACCATGTAGAACTCATATAAATATACCATGAATACTTCATAAATTATATATACATTGGAGACGTATCAGCATCCTGAAGCTTAATTCTTGCTCGTCCTCGAGTAGGTAAATGATAAAATAAATAATTTATGAAGTGTGAATGCTAGAATAAAATTGACCTTTGATCACATAGGCATGACAACTATAGCGGAAAAAGGATCGCTCAACTAACCTTTGATCACATAGGATTGACAAAGGACCGCTCAAGTCCTATGCCACAAAGCTTTTCAAGATCGCCACACGAATGAATGGATAGTTATAAGGAGATGCGGGGCGTGAACTAAATCTATGTGGTGGCTCGCCTGCAATCCCTGGCTCGGTTGTGCCACCTTGTCAAGCTTTGGAAGCTGCTCTCCCAGACCCACCTTATTCCGAACTAGGATACTGCATCTCTTAGATTGGATATAAACGGAATCTACTCCTCGGATTCAGCTTACAAACCTCTATTCTAAGGTTCCCACCCCTAGTTCTCCTGGTCGAAGATTTGATCTGCGCATGTTAATCCCTATAGAAGCTATTTTCTTAGTTATAGTGCTCTATGGGTAAATCATGACTGTTGATATGCTTTCCATCTGTTGTTGGATGCATGATCTCAGATTCCAACTGTCGGGGAAGCTGATCGTGACCCACGAACACCTATGGGACCGGCGGACCGAGTCCCTTTTGGTTCGGTGGGGGCGGAGATTGCACGAAGAGCAGATCGAGGCGATACACACGAGCAGTTTATCCAGCTTCGGAGCTCTCCGGAGAGATAATACTCCTACTGCTGCTTGTCTGATTATCTTGTGTTCTTGCTAGGGAGCAATGAGAGCTACAAAACCTAACTTGAGTGTTACTAGTCTCGAATGAGTCGAACCAGCCGAACCCCTTCTACGTTGCGCATGGGCCTCCTTTTATAGGCTCAAGGGGTCACCACAGGTGGCAACGTAAACAAGGGCAAAATGGGAAAATGAGTTGCGGTTGGTACAGCTACTTTGTACAGTGTATTCTACCTAACTCTGACGGCAAGGGACAAGAGCAATAAATGCCCGTCCATGTCGCCTAAACAGTGCAGAAAGGGACCGTCAGGGGCGCCACCGCTTGCCACGATGGCACTCCTGTCAGCGCCGCTTACCGCTGCTCTCCGCTGGCTGCACAGCCTCTTGACACGCATGCCTGAGATGGTCCCATGGCGACACGTTGGTGGATGAGCTGGAGCGGAGATGAAGAGAGGTTGCCTGCCACGGCAAGCGCCTTGCCGCGGCTGAATCCTTGTCGCGCCCGGAAGCTTGTCGCTCACCAAGCCTTCCCGGCAAGCTCCTCTTGCCGGGGTCTTGTCTTCTGCGGGCCTTGAGTGGCCTTCCCGGCAAGCTCCTCTTGCCGGGGCCTTGTCTCCTTGGCTTAAATGCTTCATTCTTGAATGGCCCCAAAGGGACCATGGAGGACCTTGGCGATCACTAGGCAAACCTTGCAGCGAGCTGCTGAATCGCCCGTGCGAGTTCGGGATACTAGGGTACCCCTACTCTAGTACAATCGGAGGAGCCCCAGGCTGGGCCACATCGGTGCCGAGCGCTGTTGGGCCAGGCCCAAAATGCAGTCTGCAGACGCAGCGGCCTAGATCACGCCGTAACTCGCTCCGGACCCACCACGTCCCCCACGAACAGCACGCGTCGAACCTGGCGTCGTGGGGAGAGATCGTGGGGGCTTTCTTTAATTGGAAAAGCGGAATGTCCGCCCCCTCTCCCTCCTTATAAACAGGGGAATCGGGGGCAGGTCGCCCACCTCGCCATTTGCTGTCCCATCTTGAAAACCACCGTCGCTCCCCCCTTCTTCTCTAGCATGAAGAGAGCAACGCTCCACCCCCCATCGCCACCAATGCCATCAACGCCGTCGGTCTCCTCCACCACCTCCTCCATGGCTCCGAAAGCCGACAAGGGGAAGGGCGTGAAGTCGGCCGGCGCAGCGGCTCATGGCCGCTGCGAAAGGCGCGGCCTCGCCCCCAGCTCGGCGCCAAGGAGCTGAGGAGGCTACTACCTCTTCCGGTCGACGGAGGCAGGCGCATCCGCGCACGAAAGTACTCTCCGCCGCCAAGATCGAGTCAGCTTCGCGGGTACCCCTTCTTCGCTCTTCTTCTATTGCGGGCTCTGCCCGCCTTCTCTGAGTTCTTTGCGATATCATGAACACCTACGGTTTCGCCTCCTTGATTTCACCCCAACACTGTCCTCGACCATGGCGGTTTCGCACACCTCTGCGAAAACTTTGTGAATCCACACAAACGTAGCCCTTTTCCGCCACTTCTTCATGCCCCGCCGAGAGAGGAGAGCCACTTGCGGAGGGATTGCTTGGATCTCCGGGATCGGCAAGAAAGAATCCTATCTGGAAGGAGAGCTCCGCAGCAAGTGGGAGGAGTGAGAGCCGATTGGTGTTGGATCGTGAGGAGAACCCGCAGCCCTTCACTGCCCGGCGCCAAACTCCCATAGTGCGCGGCAATGATTGGAACAACTTGGCGCCGGAGGATGCTAGGTTGAAGATAGCTGTGACCCGGATCTTGCGCCTCAGGCTTGCCGGACTCACCGTAGGCGCAGTTGGCGCAGATTTCCTTCGCCGCCACATCGCTCCCTTGCAGGAGAGGAGGAGACCTGCTTGGGAGTTCCAAAACCCGGCAGATATCATGAGGTTGCGCCCGGGCCTCAACTGGAATTTCACCGTCTTGGAGTTGGACGCAATGCTGCTGGAGCTATTCAAGCATGACCGCGATCACCCCGAGTGGTTTATGTTGCCGAGGGGGGTCGTCCCATTATGCAACAATTCTTTGCTCGACCGCATCCGCGCCATGATGCCCTTGTGCGATTCGCATGGGATCGTTCCAACCTGGCAAGAGCCTGCGGACGACGTCGTGCGGCAGTTCTTCGATAGCTTGGTAGAAGTGTCGATCCGCGCCGACGAGCAAAAGTGGCTCACCCGCGACACCACCGACGCCGAGATGCAGCGCATTGCCACCGTGGAGGAGGCGGCAGCTGCTGCTTGCCGGCGGGTCGGGTTCATCGTGGAGGAGGCAGAGGCAGCAGAGGCGGCAAGCCTTGCCGACGAGAGGAGCTTGCGGCGAGGAGGAGCAGGCCGAGCCGAAGTTGAGCCGAGCGAGTCCTCCGGCGCCTCCTCCACACCTTCGAGTAGCTTGCATGAGCGGAGCCCGCAGCTCCACCAAGAAGGCGTCTCCGCAAGGCTGGGAAGTGACGGGCGGCAGACGGGCCCAACAGCCGCAGGCGCCGCAGGCGACGCGCTCCACCGCGGCAAGCAAGCTTGCTGCAGCGAGCAGCCCCCACCGCTGCAACAACCGAGGCGGGATCTTCTCAGGCCACCGCTGCCACTCCCGCCAAGCGGCCAAGGGAACCTACTCCTCCACCTCTTCGCACCGGAGGCGAGCCGGAATTTGATCTCTCCGCGCTCAGCTCCGACGAGGAAGAAGAGGAAGAGTAAGCTTCTATGCTGTGTTTATATTTCTTCAATTTGGTTGCTTTGTCTTGTATCTGATTTGCTTCATTTTGAACTCTTTCCTTTTCAGGGCGCTGGTCCAGAGAGCGTCGAAGAGAGCCAAGACCCCGGTGGTTGTCATCGAAGACGATCCCCCCGTGGCGACAGGAGGCGCGTCTGAGACCCCCTTGCCGGACCCGGCAACCCTTCCTCAAAGCAGCCCCCAGCACAGCCCCCAGCGTAAGTATTTGGTTTATTTCTTATGGTTAGGTGTGCATGGGTGCTCCTTCTTTGCTGATATCTGACTTGTTGATTTGTGTAGGAGCAGAGCAGCCTCATCAGGAGGGTCCGGAAGCCGCTCCCGAAATACCTTCTGCTTCAACTACGCCGCCAACGGAGAATTCCCCGGCAAGGGAGCGTTCTCCGGCAAGGGATGCTTCTCCGACAAGGGAAGCCTCTCCGACAAGGGGCAGCTGCGACAAGATGACGCGCTGCTCCTTGAGGAAGATCGTCTTCAGGCTGCTGTACGAGCTGCTCGTTACCAGCAAGCTTTGCGCCGCTACCATAGCCGCAAAGTTAGTGCCAGAAGTTTCGAGGAAGGCGACCTTGTTCTTCGGCGCGTTCAGTCCGCCAAGAATTCCAACAAGTTGACGCCGAAGTGGGAAGGCCCTTATCGGGTGAAACGAGTCACTAGGCCTGGCGCTGTCCGCCTTGAGACCGAAGATGGCATTCCGGTGAGCAACTCCTGGAACATAGAGCATCTTCGTAAGTTTTACCCATAGGGCGCGGTTGCCGGAACCTGTTCCGGCAACCACCTTTTGTACAAGTCTTGCCGATGTTGCATGTAATCCTTTGTACAAAGTCGGGCGCAGACCCCGTGCATAAGTAAAGCTCATGTGTTGCGCGCAACTTGTCAACTACATGCTTTCATAATCCTTTTTGCATGTGTTATCTAACATTTTGTGCAGCATCCACACCCGGTAAGCAATAACGAGCCACAAGGCTCCATAACTTTATTTTCTTTTCTTTCTCTTTCTCAAAGAAAGGAAGGTTCATCCACCCACAAGTTAGCCGGGAGGAGAAGATAATGGTGTGGGCCACTGCGCCGCCGAGGAAATATCGCCTTGCCGGGAAGCAAACGACAGAAAAGCTAAGTTGCCAAAGTTTGAGCAATCAGTTTTTAAATTTTTAAGTTATCTTCCTCGAACGATAGTACTTTGTATGGAAAACCTGTGCGCGGAGGAACCAACTCGTAGCTAGTTTGCGCCCTTACTTTGTTTCGAGTCCGCTCAACAACTTAAGTGAGCTGCAACTAGTTGCGACAAGGTTGCTTGTCGGAGGCGGCATCGCCAGCAGGCTGCTGATGTTCCACACTCAGCCTTCCGGGAAAAGGTGCCGGGCCGACAAGTTCCCTAAAAGCGTAGGGCACAAACATACAAAGGAAGGAATCGAGTAAAGGAAATAACATTGCAATCGTTGCCTAAGATAGAGTATATTACAAAATTAACTTGTCGCAGATCTAATAAATTGTTCTCCTAAACATGATCAGCAGCGACAAGGGAAAGATAAATTTGGCAACCTAGTCTACGCGGTCGCCATCAACCCGCTTAATCTTTCCCACCTTGTCCACAATGGGTGCGACAAGGGCTTTGAGCGCCTCCACATCGGCATCTGGCGGCAAGGATCTGAGGACGCCGTTGAGGTTGAGGCCTGGATTGCGGAAGGCCACCTTCATCAACACCTTCGGAGGCTCTGCGCAGATCTGGCGCGATTCCTCGGCCAGCTGCTTCGGGATCTCTTCCGGAGCACTGAGAGCCGTCCTGCGCCCTTGAGGAACAGGCTGAGCTTGGCGCTGGGTTGGGCGCTCGTCGGAGGAGTACCCAAGGTCCACCATCCCGAGCTCCATCAGCTCCTTGTCGATGGCGGCGGCAGTAAACACAAGACCCTCCGTCCAGTGCATCACGTTCTCTATGAAGGTGTTCTGGGCGGTCGTGGCACTCGTCAGCAGCTCCTCGTTGGTCTTGATCGTCTCCAACAGGGCCACCTCCCGCTCCTTGGCGCCATCCAGCGTCTCCATCAGGGTGGTCAGCTTCAGCTCAAGATCTGCCTTGGAGTCCTTGGCGGCATCGAGCTCCTTGATCCTCTTAGCGAGACGGCCTTGCAACTCGCCAAGAGTGTAGGCGTCCTTCTCGCGCTCGTGCTTCAGCGCGGTGAGCTCTTCGCCGCTCTTCTGCAGACTGGCCTCCAGCTGCGTCACTTTTGTCTCCAACTCCTTCTTGGCGGCCTCGGCAGCTGCGGCAGCGTCCTTTGCTTCCTTGAGAGCTCCGCCAAGTGATTGCTCGCGCGCAGCAAGCTCTTCCTCATAGCTGTCAAGGTTGATCTTCCGCTGCGCCAGCTCACCTTCTTGCACAGATAGCTTCTCGCCGGCAAGCCGTTGCTGCTCCTCGACCTCAGCCTTCTCAAGGATGAAGGCTGTGCGCTCTTCAGTGAGTCGCCCCCGCTCTTCTGCCACGTCCCGGAGAGCTTCTTGGTTGGCGCACCGGAGCTCTTCTGCGCTTCTCCATGTTGCTCCGCCCTCGCGACAAGTGCTTCCGGGACTCCAGCTTGACTTGTCGGGCGCGGTAGAGCAACAACAGCTTCTTCAAGCGCTGCTCCTCCTCGACTTCGCCGCTGCTGCTGCTTGGCGCGTCAACCAGCGTCAACCCAACGGAGGCGAGCAGCTCTTCGTCAAAGGTCTCCCCTTCGACCGGCGCCCTGGAGCTCGACGCCCAGGGGAGCTTGATGAAGATGTCGTCACCGGCCTTCAGATAGGCGCCAGGCTGGGGCTCTTGAACTGGCGCTGATCGGTGGCGGAGGGATCGGCGGTCGGTGTAGCGCTGGCGCCCTGCGACCTCGTGGTCGTCGAGACGATCGCCGGACCCCTCGCCAGCCTTTGCGGCGGCAGCCTTGGCGGCCTCTTCGCCGGCGGACCCATCGGCGCCAGCCTCTTCCTCCATGGCGGCGACGTCGTCAGTGTCGCCGCGCGCGTCCTCCTCGCCGGCGACCTCAGTCTCCATCGGATCTCCGGCAGATGGATCTGACGATCATAAAAAGAAAGAACAGTCAAGCAGATGTTCGAAAAGAAAAACAGAAGAAAAAGAGCCCAAGGGAAATTTTCGGTCAAAGGGATTACCTGCGATGGGATCTGTGGCCGCGGTCTCAACCACCGGAGGATTGCCGGTGCTGCCCCTTGTCGGAGAGGCTTCCCTTGTCGGAGAAGCATCCCTTGCCGGAGAACGCTCCCTTGCCGGGGAATTCTCCCTTGGCGGCGTAGTTGAAGCAAAAGGTATTTCAGGAGCGGCTTCCGGACCCTCCTGATGAGGCTGCTCTGCTCCTACACAAATCAACAAGTCAGATATCAGCAAAGAAGGAGCACCCATGCACACCTAACCGTAAGAAATAAACCAAATACTTACGCCGGGGGCTGTGCTGGGGGCTGCTTTGAGGAAGGGTTGCCGGGTCCGGCAAGGGGGTCTCAGACGCGCCTCTTGTCGCCACGGGGGGATCGTCTTCGATGACAACCACCGGAGTCTTGGCTCTCTTCGACGCTCTCGGACCAGCTACGAAAAGGAAAGAGTTCAGAATGAAGCAAATCAGATACAAGACAAAGCAACCAAATTGAAGAAATATAAACACAGCATAGAAGCTTACTCTTCTTCTTCTTCCCTCCGGGAGCTTCGGCGGCAAGTGATTTGCTATCTGTCGCAGCTGCTGCCTCCCGGTAAATCTTGTCGGCGCAGATAAGAGCATCTTTCTTGTCGCCATGAACAGAAATGACACTTATCGGGCCTGGCATCTTGAGCAAGTTGTATGCATAATGAGAGGCTGCCATGAACTTGGCGAGTCTTTGGACGCCAAGTATCCCATTATAAGGCAATGGAAAATCAGCAACGCGTCGAGCGTGACCCTCTCGGGCCCTGAAATTTAGCTCATTGCCAAATGTTACCAACAACGTGATCTTCCCCTTCGGCTTGCTCCTTCCTGGATTGATTCCTTGGAATGTGCCAGTCTCTTCGAGCTCGCTGTCAGGGATTTGAAGCTTTTGGAGCACTGCGGAGGAGATCAGGTTTAAGCCGGCCCCGCCGTCAACTAGCATCTTGGTGACCTTGAGGTTGCGGATAGTTGGTGAGACCAACATCGGCAAGCACCGACCGCAGATTATGCGATCGGGTGGTCCTCAATATCAAAGATGATAGGCGTGCTGGACCACTTCAGAGGCTTGCGTGACTCTACGGATGGTTCTGCTGCATTAACCTCCCGCATCCATTGCTTGAGTTGGCGGTGTGAGGTATGCAGAGAAGCACCGCCGTCAACGCAGAGGACCTCTGTAGCTTTCTGAAACTCCTGCTCATCGGTCTCGCTGCCTTCCATATCTTCATCGTCGTCGTCGTCTTCATCCTTGTCGCAGCCGCTGGGAGGTCTGTCTCCTTGCCGCTGCTTGGCCTTGCCACAAGGTCCTCCCCGACCGGGTCACTTCTTGCTAACTCCCCCAGCACCTTCCTGGGCCTTCTCCTTGTCGCGCCGCTCATACTCAGCCTTCTGCTGCTCAACAAGCTGCTCGACTTTCTTGCAGCTCTGGAGGTCATGGCCCTTGGTGCGGTGGATCTTGCAAGATCGTTTGTTGGAGCTGTCACCTTGTCGGCGTCGCCACAGCTTGGCGGTCGGTGTCGCCGGCAATCTCCTTGCCGGAGCCACCAACCTTGGCTTTCTTGGCGGCACCACCGCTGCGGACTGCTCGACAACTAGCACTTCTTTGCCCTTCTTCTTTACATTGTTCCGCCACGACTCTTTTTCACGGGCGGTCTCCTCACTATCAGATCCTGCTTCTGCATTCTCTCCTGGGAGTCTTCTTCCTTCCTCAGCACGTGCACACTTGTCGGCCAAGGCATACAGCTCACTGACATCCTTGACTTTGCACATCGCCGTCTCCTCCCTCATCCTTCGGTTCCGCACGTTCTAATGAAATGCGCTGATCACCGCGGCAGGGTGGACATCTGGGATGTTGTAGTGCACACGGCTGAATCTCTGGATGAACTTGCGCAGGGACTCTCCTTCCTTCTGGGCGAGCAAGTGAAGGTCACTCTCTTAGCCATGAGGTTTGTGGCACCGTGAAGGCGCCGACAAACCGATGGCATAGATCTGCCCAAGAAGATATGGATCCGTCCGGCAAGTGCATGAGCCAAGATCGACATTAGGCTTGAGTACCAGCGGGGAAGTAGTTGGCGAGATCTTGTCGTCTCATCCCCTGCAGCTTGCACCGCGATGGTGTAGATGCCGAGGAACTCCGACGGATGCGTCCCGCCATCGTATTTCTCTCGCACTTCGGCTTGAAATTTTTCTTGTCGGACCATTTGGACTGCCGCAGCTCACGAGTGAGCGCAGGGCAACCTACCGCGTCTGCAAGTCACCGGTTCCCCGGCGCATGCATCGCCGACAGAGGGTCCAGCGCTGGTCGGATTGACGCCGCGCTTCTCTTTGGCGCTCGATGCGAGTTCGAGCGTCTTCTTGTTGCCGTTCTTGAAGAACTTGGCGCTGATCACGACGAGCTTGTGGATCCGATGAAGCTGTGGAATCGCTGTCGAGGTGTATCCGACGAGTCTGCGATCTTGGCCTTCGGGATGGAGAGGGCATGGTGGTTGCACCCCCACAGGTCTCGTCGCCACCGGCTCGTGCCTTGTCGTCTCGCCGCGGCAGCGATGTGCTTGGTTGCCGCGGAACGTCGCCGTTGGCAAAGCCGATGAGACTCTGGATGGTGGCCCTCCATTCATCGACCTTGTCGGCTATTGGAGGGTAGTCTAGAAGCAGTTGAGCTCTCGCCAAGGCTTCCGCTGGAGTGGTGGGTGGCAATGGCGTACGGTGCGAGGAGCGGGATATGCTCGGACTTCTAACTAAGTTAGAAGGAGCAGCATCCCGTCCAGGCGATCGTACCCGCTTCGTGCCAAAGATCTTTGGCGTGCACGCTGGTCTTGAGGGCTTCGCGATCCTCCAGCTCGGCCTTGATCCAACGAGCGTATGGTACTATGAATACCATGGCGCTGTCGGTCCCGCGCCTCTGAGATGGGCGCGATGCGTGCACGGACGCCAAGTCTGCGCGCGCCTTGTCCTTGACTTGGCAGCGTCATGAGCGCCCTCGCCGACGCCCGTTCTTCCACGATGTCTTCCCGCCATCCGTTTGCTCCGGTGGTGGCGGGATCGGCGTGGGCGGCTCCACCGCCGCCGAAGCCTTCTTCTTCGGTGGCATGTCGATGAAGATGATGACGATGTTGCTCGTGTGAACGCCGGATCAGGTCCACACAATCTCGACGCCCCCTACCTGGCGCGCCAAAGATGTCGGGGAAGCTGATCGTGACCCACGAACACCTATGGGACCGGCGGACCGAGTCCCTTTTGGTTCGGTGGGGGGCGGAGATTGCACGAAGAGCAGATCGAGGCGATGCACACGAGTAGTTTACCCAGCTTCGGAGCTCTCCGAAGAGATAATACTCCTACAGCTGCTTGTCTGATTGTCTTGTGTTCTTGCTAGGGAGCAATGAGAGCTACAAAACCTAACTTGAGTGTTACTAGTCTCGAATGAGTCGAACCAGCCGAACCCCTTCTACGTTGCACATGGGCCTCCTTTTATAGGCTCAAGGGGTCACCACAGGTGGCAACGTAAACAAGGGCAAAATGGGAAAATGAGTTGCGGTTGGTACAGCTACTTTGTACAGTGTATTCTACCTAACTCTGACGGCAAGGGACAAGAGCAATAAATGCCCGTCCATGTCGCCTAAATAGTGCAGAAAGGGACCGTCAGGGGCGCCACCGCTTGCCACGATGGCACTCCTGTCAGCGCCGCTTACCGCTGCTCTCCGCTGGCTGCACAGCCTCTTGACACGCATGCCTGAGATGGTCCCATGGCGACACGTTGGTGGATGAGCTGAAGCGGAGATGAAGAGAGGTTGCCTGCCACGGCAAGCGCCTTGCCACGGCTGAATCCTTGTCGCGCCCGGAAGCTTGTCGCTCACCAAGCCTTCCCGGCAAGCTCCTCTTGCCGGGGTCTTGTCTTCTGCGGGCCTTAAGTGGCCTTCCCGGCAAGCTCCTCTTCCTGGGGCCTTGTCTCCTTGGCTTAAATGCTTCGTTCTTGAATGGCCCCAAAGGGACCATGGAGGACCTTGGCGATCACTAGGCAAACCTTGCCGCGGGGTGCTGCAACTGCCCGTGCACGAGTTCGGGATACTAGGGTACCCCTACTCTAGTACACCGACACCAACTTTGCCTAGGGGAACCGGAAACCGTTGTGCACATGACCGGGGGCACACTATTATGGTCAACCATGTGCATATCCCCTCTATGTCCCCTCCATGGGAGTCTGGGGGTGGTAGGATTTGATGATTTCTACAACCTCGAAAGAGATAAAGCGCCGTCATAGGGGTAGGGTGGTCTACTTGATTTGGAATCTTTGCAATGAGTGAAACCGATGCATCTTTACTGGTACCGTCTCACGCATTTTGAGGTGGCGACGTTGGCCTTCGAGTGCAACAAGCAGAGGGTCATGGCTTGTGGCCAGGCCCAATCGAGTGAGGGTATTGGCCAATTTTTTGTTGGGTTTTGGATTATTTATAGTGTTCTGAAGAGCTCCTTTAAAACCGCATCATGCATGTACATATCATCTCTTTTTCATCTAGAAGGAAAGGCAATGCTCTTCCTGGTTCCTTGAATAAAGTAGTTCGGTGTTGCTTTTGTATCATAATTTTCGGGATACTTCTTTTATCCATTTGGATTTACAAAAATAAATAATAATAATAATAATAATAATAATAATAATGTTTTCCTATTTCTAGTTTTCCTTCAATGTTGTGTTACTAAAAAACATTTGCGATCTTCCTCTATTTTTCAGAATTTTATAGTATCTCCTACTACTATTAGAATCATATTTTCTGTTCACTTGTCTTGATGTTTCTTAAAATTTGCAGCTTTTGAATTTCATGATGTTTTCTCCGTTGTTGGCATGTGTGCTGAAAAATCTCAAACATTTGCATTGACATGTTCAAAGTGACGAACTTAATGTGAAATTTCTTGCGCTGCAGTCAGAACCTCAGAAAAATATGAAGAAAAATGTACTTCAATCCTTCCACACATTTAACTTTGACGTATTCTTTATGCAGTAATAACTGTGTTTCTGTGCGTTTAAGGTAGAGTGTTAGGGTGGTGTTAGACCAAACTTAATTTGTGGAAGTAGAGACGGTGTGGGAAAACAAATAGGTCAAGAGATCACGCACCGCACACAAAAAAGTCAAGAGATCCTTCCTCGTCAAGAAGCATTTTCCAGTGGGTGAGGCTTATCTTTTACCGGTACTGTAGCGACTCGACCCGAATGGGTCAAGTCTCTGTGCTTACGTGTCATCCTTGGATCGGTATGCTGACACACACAGTACTCGAGGATTTATAACAGAGGTAAATCACATGTATAAATAACGTAAATACTATTACCTCAATCCAAAATATAGCGGAAGCAACAAGGTTGTGGATTCCCATCAACACCAATGGCAAAGTTGAGTGTAGAAATCGTAACCCTAACGTATCACTTACTGTAAATCGAAAGTCTCGCAACATGAAACGTTGCAGCCGAAACAATTCAGACATGGAATATGCCGGCAATGTAACACATAGAGAGTAATGAAAAAATAAGCCTATACTACATGCATATATGGCTGGTGGAAAGCTCTATGGTTACAGTTTTTGCAAAAAGCCAATTTTTCCCTACTACAAAGGAATAAGTTTTATTTAACTATCATGGTGGTTGTTAAACATTGAGAATGGTTGACAGCATCCTCAATCCCAATTAAAAGTACTCATTAAAAACCCAACAATATTAATTAGAAGTAACATGATGAGATCAACAGGATAATCCAAGAACTAGATACTCAAAATTATCCATAACTGGGGACACGGCTAACCATGATTAGTTTATACACTCTGTAGAGGTTTGCGCACTTTTCCCCACAAGACTCGATCGCCTCCGTTTGATTTCTCGCACTGCATGGTGTTTGAGAGACGGATGACCGAGACATAGTCTTTCAGAAGCACTAGCACCTTACATGTGGGTAGACCGTACCAACCTACAACCCCTACATCTGCTAGTCTACCCGTAAGAGTTCGCACAACTTAATCAACTATGCCAGAGCCCATAATGGCTTGTGGCTGCACACGTAAGTTTCTAGCATGAATAATCTTATGATCCCTTTGAGCCTGGGTGGCGGACCGTAGGATGATCACACGGTATATCCCCGGGATCTCCTAGGACAACACTGGTATATCCCCAGGTATCCGGGAAAGTCCACTGGTATATCCCCAGGATGCCCCTAGCAATCCACCCAGATGTGTATTTAAGTTGCCACCTTAAGTTGAGAAATCAAATAACAATCTCACATCTGTCATGGATTTCACTCATACCCAAACCACGTCTACGAGCATAGCATAGCAATATAAGCAACGCGTAGAAGTAACTCCCAAGGGTTTGTTAGTAACAGGGCAATAGGTTCCTACCTCAACTACTTCCCATAACCCACAATTTAAATAGATCCTAATCATGCAAGTGTTTGAGGATAGATCTAATGCATAAAAACTGGGTATGAGAAGAAGTATGATCAAAGTGTTACTTGCCTGCAATGTTGATGAAGATGATTCTCACTCAAAACTCTTGATAGATCTACTCGTCACACTCCGGTCAATCTATTGTGAGCAAGCAATAGTAACCACACATAAGCAATCACTCAAAACGTCGGAAAGAACGAAGAAACAATTCGGAAAACAACAAAACCAAGAAAATAACTCTTGCAACATAAAACAATTTCTAACAGCACCAAAATTATGTGTATTTGGCCTTATCAGAAAGTTTAGGTCAAGAGCTTCGATTTGCAAAAAGAATCAACTAAATCGGAGTTACGAAACTCAAGTTATGATCAAACGAAGTTTGAATACAAATCTAATCTAATTCAAATTTTAAAACTTTTAAAAACATGTTTGAGTTGGATTACTGGATAGAGGGGATCATAACGAAGAAGTGGGCATTGGTTTCGTTGGATTTGGACAAACGAGCAAAAAGTTATAGTCGTTTGAAAACCAGGGGCTAATCTGCAGAAAAAGTATTCACAGATAGGTCCCTGACCGAAAATTAAAATAAAAAGAAAAATCCTATCGAACGAACGTTCGCTACCGAACGCTAGAGATCAAAAACCGTTCGCTACAGATCTAAACGGGTGAACGCTCGCTTTTTAACAAAAACCAAATAAAACCGATCGAATCTAGGGTTTAAAAAATCCGAAGTTAAAAGAAAACGGATCGGTTTTCGTGGGTTGTACCGGTTCGGGAGAGGGGAAACCGGCGGCGGCGGTGGCGGTTAACTCCAGCGAGTCCGGCGAGGCGGCGCTGGCTCGGCGTCGGCTCGATCGTCGGAGGAGACGGCGAGGCGACGGGAGAGGCGGCGCAGGCGGCGGTGCGGTGGTGGCGGCGCGGTGGGCATAAGCGGCGAGGGTGGCGGCTTGGCGGCGGCGCTGGCGGATCTCGCCCGGCGGTGACTTGGGCGGGCGGCGAGCGGCGAGAGAGGGGAGTCCAGGCGGCGCCTTTCAAGGAGGGGGAGGGGCGGCGATGCGTGGAGGAGGGGCAAGGCCGCGGGAGGTGGCCGGGTCGTGCACGACGTGACGGCTACGCGTGCGGCGGCCGGTCTCCTGCTCGGGAGGAGGAGGGCGGCGGCGCGCTGGCTGGGCTAGGCCGCGGCCTGGCTGGGAGCTGGGCCGGCCCAGTTCGACGGAGGGAAATGTTTTTTTTAATAAAACAGCCAAACAAAAAAATAAAGAAAAGAACTAGAAATATTATATAGGCATATAATATATCAAAATTTTCAGAAAAAGATTTCCTATAATCTGAACATTTTCTAGAGTCAAATAAAATACACACAAATTCAAATAAAACAAAGAGTGCTTCGCCTAGCAAAATCCAACAAAATCATTTTAAAAAATACCAAAATTAATTCAAATTTATTTCTCTCAATTTTCGATGTAGGGAATCATGTTACCCTATTTTCCATGTATTTTATTTTTGGAGAAAAGATAATTTGAATAAAACTCAAATAACTCCAAATTGAAAATAAATTCAAAAGAACTTTGAATTTAATTCTTTGAAACTCCCAACTCATATTTCATATGTTTTGAAGAAGTCATTTTATCTTCGCTCCTCAAAATCATTGAGTTGCATAAAGTTTCAGAATTAGAAATTTTTCCAAATGAAACTCAAATATTTTCAACACCCCTTGTCATTTAAACAAATGGAAGAAGTCATGTCATCTTCTCTCCAGGGTTTTGTGGTGAAAAGAATTTGAATTCCCGAAGATCATAAAAGCAAAAAATGGAAGTTTGGGAAAGTCCTTTTATTCCCTCTCATTTAACTTTCAAAAAGTTTCGAATTCACTCACTTTCAGTCAATCAATCAAACAATCAATCAAAACTATCTATTTATTTATAACATTCCAAAATTTAGAATTTTGGGATGTTACAAACTACCACCCTTAAAATGAATCTCGTCCTCGAGATTCGGAGAGGCTGGCAAGAAATAGGTTAGGGTTTGGAGGTCTTCTCAAAATCCATCGATCATCACAAGGGGTCTGGGGTGCTACCTCCCTTAGAAGCATGGTTACGGTTCCATCAAAACTCATATACTCCATCCTTATCGTTGACAGTGTCGGTCTTCTCAGATCGTAAGGATAATTCCTTCTCTGGGCTCTTCCGGTAGTGGCATAACCTTTTCCTCAATACTTTTGTCCTTTCCTCTTGGTAAGGTTATCCCGAAACTGGGTCTTCTTAGCTGACGGGTCTGCCGCCAATTCTAAAAAAGTATCGATATCTCATGGTGGTCAACAATTTATGGTTTCTCCTGCAGAAAATGGGTCTGGGTTGAACCTCACCGTATGACCTACGGTAGGCAACAGCTGCCTTGTACAAGGGGAAAATTTCTTATACCATTCTAAGGTTTAAACAGGGTTTTGATTGTCGTCTCTCTACTATAGGTAAGTCACTCAGATTTACCATCCCATATAGCAAAGCGAATAATAAGAGTAAGTCGGTATGGTGATCAATCCATCCCGCACCCAAATCATTACCTTGTACATGGTTTAGCGAATCTCGCATTCTAACACTCGGTCATCCTCACAAGCATTGCAGAATTTCTCTTGTAGACGAACCAAGTTCGGAAAATCCATTGATTCTGCAAGCCAAACAAAACATCTATCGTTCCTTAACAACTCTCAGGTTTTGCGTAAACTCCTATAAGATCGTCTGTTGATAAAATCGTAACTTCTTCCAGGGTTTTTTCCTTTAGCCAAAAAAAATGTGCTTGCTTCTTGGCAGGTCCTGGGGCCTGTGGGTTATGGCCCATCTCATCACTTGTAAACCTTGAACTCATCCTCGGGGTAGCTGATCGTTATCCCAACATCCAACTTCCTGGCATACTTAAATCCATCCAATTGTACTGTCTTCCTTCCTTCTATTGGCACTAAACTAGGACATGATTACTCAGACTCATCTTGGAATTTTCCATTGATCCATATTTCCAACATCCTACCTCCTTTATATCCAATAGTAATTCTTATCTTCATCCTCGTGGGATGTCCCACATACCGAGATAAAACTCATACTTATGAAGTCCATACTCCACTTCGTGGAACCTCATTATCTTTTCCAAGGTCAAGCGTGGCCATCTCTGCATGGCACTTGGGAAACGCGAAACACATCATGAACTCCTGGCAGTCCTTCAGGTGACTCCAACTTGTTAGCCAATTCTCCCATACTTTCCAAACTCGGTATGGTCCTACAAATCTCGGGGCTAACTTTCCCTTAACTCCAAACCGTTTAACTCCTCACAGAGGGGACACATGAAGACATGCTCTGTCTCCAATTTCATAGACTACCTCCTTGCGTTTTTGAGTATGCATAACTCTTCTGCCTGGACTGAGCTACCTTCAGTCTATCTCGATCAACTTAGCATTCTCTTCTGAATCCTTGATCACATTTGATCCAAACAACTGACGGTCTCCAACGTCATCCCACACTCTCTTGGGGTATCCAACATATCGAGACAAAACTCGTATTCATTTTGTCTCAAATCCATTCAGTGGGTATCCTTATCTTTTCCAGGGGTCAACGGTTCTTACAGGGTACTACCACCCTTAAAATGTTCCAATATTCCATAGACCATATTCCTCATATCCTCGAAATTGGTCAACATCTTTCCTCATAGGGTAACTCATAAAATCCAAAGCAGTACCAACACTGCTAACTTTATTGATTCTTAAATTATTACAATCTCTCGCTTTTCCTTTACATGTCTCAACTCAACATCTCAATATAAAAGAAAAAGCTCTCACTTCTACTACTCCATTTCTTATGGTACAAATTCAACTATTTATCACCAGTCTCTTTCTCCTTCGGGCAATCTCTGGCAAAGTGCCCTGTTACATTACAACGGAAACATATTACTTCTGACAAGTTTCGAGGTTTCCTTGTGATTATATAGCCTCCTTGGGTCCTTGGCTTCCCTTTTGGGCATTTGCTGAGATAGTGCCCTGACTCCTTGCACCTATAACAGGTGATATGTCTCAGATCCTTCCTGGAATCCAATCTACTTCTCTTTCTGGACTTTTCCATTCCAATCAGGGCTTCTATTTCCTGTGGGTCATACTCTACTTCCTCTGTCGGGAATTTTACTAGATCCCCATTCACACAATTTTGGGAGATGTGCCCTTCTTCTCCACATGAATAGCAAGACTTGGTGCAGGGTTTAATTTGTTCCTCTTTGGGTGTGTCCTCCATCTCTTCCTTTATCACAGCTTCTCTTAGAACTTCCGTGAGGGCTCCTTTCATTTCTTCTTTCTTCTGCTGGATGGTTCTTTGTACCATGGGGTAAATGTGACACTGAGCAGGGTAGTGGGTAGTCCCTTCACACAAAAAACAAGTGATCTTCCTAATTGGGCATTCTTCAGTTGAGTGACTTCCTTCACAAATTGAGCATTCATCTTTGTGTTCTATATGGTTGTGTCCTATTTCTCCACAAAGCTTGCATGCGCAAGGTTTCTTCATATCATTTCCATAAGGCTCCAATTTCTGGGACACAAACCTAGACTTTGACAAAGTCAACTTAATTTCTTTCCAAGTGGTTACTCCTTGCCATCCATTGATGGTTTGGTACATCCTCCACCAAGTAGCAGCACCTCTTTCAAAGCATTGAAGAGCATGCTGGGCCATATACTTTCTGGCTATAGGGTTATTCTCCATG
The DNA here is from genome assembly GCA_021605205.1 of Aegilops longissima. NCBI lineage: Eukaryota > Viridiplantae > Streptophyta > Magnoliopsida > Poales > Poaceae > Aegilops > Aegilops longissima. The sequence goes on from CM038676.1 coordinate 318,327,346, forward strand.
TGATCCTCCATGTTCTGAATCCACCGGTCTGTCTCCAATTGACTCATCGATCCAGATAATATGAGCTCATCTCCATTCATCCTCTATTGGGTACAAGGGTTTTGGGGTGAGATAAGAGAGATAGACAGGGAGGGATACACACAATGCAAACAATAGTTTTGAAAAGACAGGTTTTATTGTGGCTGTCGGAAAAACAACATCAAACAAATGACAGCTCACAATCATCGCATCTAACGTAGGTATATAACTGGGTTGGGTCTTCTAAAGGTCTATAGATCTCAACGCCATCAAACTCTTCAAGTCTTGGTCATGTCTCCGATGGCTTCTTCTGATCATGCTTGTCCTTCTCAAGTTCTTTTGCAATATCATCTCTATTGACGCAGAGTCTCTCGTGACGTCCTTTAATATTCTGGAGTTGCATTCAGAACTTCTGGGTTTCAACATCCTTGGCATGAACCATGTTCCTACTGTCCTTCAATTCCTGACGAATATCCGGTATCTCGAGGTTTAGCTCCTCCGGCTTGGCTGCTTGCAGCTTCTGGGTCCTGAGTTCTTCATGAACTGTTTCCTTGTCATCTACGGCTTCCTACAGATCCACCCTAACTTCTTGATGTAATACTCCAGATCCTGGTGATGCACCAGCTATGTTAAAACTGCATCCTGCTCCTAGGTGCTCCATCAGCCTTCTACCATCCAATCCTTCCATGCATATGCATGCTTAACTCAGCACGGTGAAAATAGCATAAGCAAACAATAACATCATGAATATCCATGTTTCTGCTCTTATTATTTTCATGAGCTATCATTCCATAGTTGATATCTCCTGCCTTAGGGTTTTCCTGACAAAACTTTGAGTTACTAACTCTCCATGTTCCGGTCTTACTCCAATACACCTTGATCTCAGGTATTTATAACTTCCATAGTCTGTCAAATTCCATAAGCGTAACCTTCCTAGGTCATACAAATCCGGAAATTCTTCAAAGCCTTCAAATTCTCCTAGTCTTCGGAGTCTTCACCGTTGTAGTTTCCGTCATTACAATGCACGGTAAAAATCCTCTTTATTCCAAAGTAGTCTTAGTTGTCCGATATCTTGTACTCCTTGGAGTGGTCTCATCGGTCAAATCTTCGAGTGGTCAAAAGGGAAAAGGGGTATGGTCTCACTAAAAGGGAATATTTGAATAAGCTCAGAAGAGAAGAGAGGTAAAAGATCTTTTCGAAAATGAAGTTGTAGAGAAAAATCTTTCCTATGGGCTTGTCAGTTTCTAGGGACACGTCCTACAGTCAACATGTGCTCTGATACCATCTTGTAGCGACTCGACCCGAATGGGTCAAGTCTCTGTTACGTGTCATCCTCGGATCGGTATCTTTGACACACACGAGACTCGTGGATTTATAACGAGGTAAATCACATGTATAAATAACGTAAATACTATTACCTCAATCCAAAATATAGCGGAAGCAACAAGGTTGTGGATTCCCATCAACACCAACGGCAAAGTTGAGTGTAGAAATCGTAACCCTAACGTATCACTTACTCGTCATCTGGAAAGTCTGCAACATGAAACGTTGCAGCCCGAAAACGGGTCAGCACATGGAATATGCTGGCAATGTAACACATAGAGAGTAATGAAAAAATAATCCTATACTACATGCATATATGGTTGGTGGAAAGCTCTATGGTTACAGTTTTTGTGCGAAAAGCCAATTTTTCCCTACTACAAAGGAATAAGTTTTATTTAACTATCATGGTGGTTGTTAAACATTGAGAATGGTTGACAGCATCCTCAATCCCAATTAAAAGTACTCATTAAAAACCCAACAATATTAATTAGAAGTAACATGATGAGATCAACAGGATAATCCAAGAACTAGATACTCAAAATTGTCCATAACCGAGGACACGGCTAACCATGATTAGTTTATACACTCTGCAGAGGTTTGCGCACTTTTCCCCACAAGACTCGGTCGCCTCCGTTTGATTTCTCGCACTACATGGTGTTTGAGAGACGGATGACCGAGACATAGTCTTTCAGAAGCACTAGCACCTTACATGTGGGTAGACCGTACCAACCTACAACCCCTACATCTGCTAGTCTACCCGTAAGAGTTCGCACAACTTAATCAACTATGCCAGAGCCCATAATGGCTTGTGGCTGCACACGTAAGTTTCTAGCATGAATAATCTTATGATCCCTTTGAGCCTGGGTGGCGGACCGTAGGATGATCACACGGTATATCCCCGGGATCTCCTAGGACAACACTGGTATATCCCCATGTGTCCGGACAAGTCCACTGGTATATCCCCAGGGTGCCCCTAGCAATTCACCCAGATGTGTATTTAAGTTGCCACCTTAAGTTGAGCCATCAAATAACAATCTCACATCTGTCATGGATTTCACTCATACCCAAACCACGTCTATGAGCATAGCATAGCAATATAAGCAACGCGTAGAAGTAACTCCCAAGGGTTTGTTAGTAACAGGGCAATAGGTTCCTACCTCAACTACTTCCCATAACCCACAATTTAAATAGATCCTAATCATGCAAGTGTTTGAGGATAGATCTAATGCATAAAAAATGGGTATGAGAAGAAGTATGATCAAAGTGTTACTTGCATGCAATGTTGATGAAGATGATTCGCACTCAAAACTCTTGATAGATCTACTCGTCACACTCCGGTCAATCTATCGTGATCAAGCAATAGTAACCACACATAATGATGCGGAGCATCCCACGTTCATCCCCATGTACACTCCGACTGCTCTCCAAACCCCAAGTGGACATATGACGAGACCTCGAACATACGCCATTGGACACAAGGTGAACTCGCTCCTCTCCGAACCATCACTTTCTACATGTGAGATATGGCTACTACCTCCAACGTGTGTTCTATGCATGATCAGGTACTTGGAGGAAAGCCACGAAGTCACCACATCCAACGGAACAGCTAGCGAGGACGCCAAGTACAAGGACCAAGAGAAGAAGCTGCGCGAAGCTACAGCCACCGGACGACCGGCCCAGCCCGGACGTCCGGCCCCTGAGGACCCGAGCCGAATCTACGGACGACCGGAGCCACCGGACGTCCGACGACTCCCAGCGCCCGGACGACCGCCAGACACCGGACGTCCGACACTCTCCAGCGCCTGGACGACCGACGCCCACCGGACGTCCGACACCAACTGTCCAGAGCCAAATCGCCGGACGTCCGACAAGTACCGGATGACCGGACCCTCGCAAGCCACCGGACGTCCGGTACCCGTCGGACGACCGGCGCCTGTGCGCTGCCATGTGTTGGGCCGCAGCCCATGTACCCCTTCACTTACCCCTTCGTGGCCCTAGACTATATATACTCCTCCACCTCCTCCTAGTTAGAGTTAGCGTTGATTTAGCTCATTAGATAGAGCTTCGCTCATCCATATCGGATCTACTCCACGAGAGAGACCGCGGCCCCTCTTCGGAGAAGATCCACCTTGGATTGAAGACCTCCTTCGCGGAGAAGACCATCATCAAGACCTCCTCACGGAGAAGAACGGCTACCGTTTGTATCGTCCTTTGTTGACCTTGAATCATGTATCTCCCTTTGTGTTCATCGATCTAGCACATGTGTGATTGATCTTGTTGGTTTGAGTGATTCTCTTGTGTTTTCCCCGTGATTTCCCTCATGTTCTTCCGCTCGTTCTTCGTGTTCCTAGTAGGGATCCTCTGCAAACGTGAAAGATCTTCCACATAGGGTTCCGCCCTACATCATCTTGGTATCATGAACCACGTTGATCACGTTTTTGGAGCTCCTACCCCGTGTTTTCTAGCTTGATTTTGTTATGTTCTTCCCCAATTTCGAAAATCCCCACCAAAAATAGCCCTAATTTTTTTTTTGTGATTTGTTGGTTAGATGAAGTTTTGTTGATTTTGATCCATGGATCTGCTTGGTTTTGAGTGGATCTAGCATTTCCCCAAGTTTCCCCATCTTTCACCCACAAAATCTCCTCAATTTTGACCCCAAAATCCCCAAATTCCGCCCAAAATCGCGTCCCGAAACTCGCATCTCGCGTTGACCCCGACCCACCGGACGACCGACGTTTTTACGGACGTCCGGAGCCCCAGGAAAGACAGGACGTCTGACCTTTTCCGGACGACCGGAACCCCTAACCCGAACTGAATTTACGGATTTCCGACCTTTTCCGGACGTCCGTAACCTGTAGATTCCCACTTCGGCTGATTTTTGTTTTGTCCATAACTAATTCATCCGAACTCCGATTTTGACGTTCTTTAGCTCGTTTTGAAGCTATTGACATCCCCTATCCCACAAAAATACCACCAACATCATTTGACTCCATCAAATTTTGTGATTTTTGGCACCTTTGCCTAGGGCTTCCACCACATCCTCCGCTACTCCACCACCGACTTCCGCAACCTAACCCATTTTGCTTGCCATAGCATTAGTGGTTGCTTGAGTAGTGAATCGAGTCTCCTAAGGTGTTTCGGCTACTTAGGGATGATTGCTTCTTCTTCAACCACCACGGCCACTTCCGCATAGGCTTGCCCACCATACACTTCCACCATCCCAACTTAACCCAATTTTGTTTGTGTTGTGAGTTGTGTCTCCTAAGGTGTTTCGGCTACTTAGGGACCGTGCTTCCAACTCCGACGTCGTGTATAGTTCACCATCTTACCCTCCACTTCTGCATTGCGTACACCATAACCCATAATTGCATTTCCGCAATCCCATTGAGCTTCCGCAACCACCACCGCTTTTCGCTACCACCATTTGACATTTGTCATTCGAGATTTTGAGTTCGCGGTTTTTCCGTTTCCTAAGGTGTTTCGGCTACTTAGGGACGAGTCTCCATCATCTTGGTATCTACATCAAGAACACCGCCACTCATCATCGCCAAGGACGGTAACCTCGACGACACCATTGTATATTCCCCTTGCAAATTGCATTGATAACCTCTAGCCCATTTTGCGTTACTTGCCTATCGAGACTAGCCATTTGAGTATTGCCGGCAACGTTACTTGTGCACATTAGTGATCTACACCATCCATTGCATACATACCATATCATATTGGTATCATATCATCCATTGTGTCACAATATCGTTCCCGCATATACACAATTGCTATCTTGGTTTGTGCATTGTGCAAAAGTGGCCATATACATACAACAAAAAGAAAGAGAATAAGCTTTTAAGCAAAAGAGAAAGAGCAAAGAAGCTTGTAAGCAAGTGCCATAGCATCATACCACATTGCATATAAGATTGTCATATCCGATCATCTTGGATCATCTTGAGAAACACCGGGAACCATACATACATAGCATACTTGGGATAGAAAGTTTATCCATTTTGCATCTTATAGGTTGTGCACAAGTGTCGTATCCGCCTATTGAGCAATCGTGCTAGCGTCTCTCTTGAGTTGTGCAACACGAGCGTTTTGGTGGATTCCACATTTTGAGCTCATTCCTTGGTTGCACGGCCACATTTATCTATCCGTGTGTGTGTTTCCGTGTACCTTTCATTGCTATTGGTCTACTTGTTTCGCTTGCAAATTTGTGAATCTCTTTCAACATTATTGACTCTTGCTAACTTTTTGCATCAAATTTTTGTGCCACTATCCTCACCGAGCTCCACCATAAGCCTTATTTGTGTAGGTGTGAGAAACCGACAAGAATTGGTACCAATTGTGCTATTTCCTTGTTACATCATTGAGTGATCATTGATCCATTTTCAACATCGGTCAAGGTACATTTGGTATAAGTTCTTCTCTTTCTCCCACTCATATTTGCTCGAGATTTGTGATGGATAGGCAAGGCATTTCATCTCCGGTCTTCGACAACAACGACGGCGTGAACAACTACATCACCAAAGCGTCAATCTTTGATTTACAACGACAAATGCAAGGCGCACAATCAAGATTGCAAGAGCGCATGGAGAACCTCTCCATCGACATTCATATCTCCGAAGCAAGGAAAAGGGACTACATTGACAAGAAGCTTTCTGCACATAAAGAGGAGCAAGATGCAAGGATGGAGGAGATTAGAGCCTTGATCAAGTCTTCTTCCCCTTCGTCATCCTCAAGGCGGCGACATTCAAGACACAAGTCTTCGGAGCGTGGAAACGATGCAAGTGCAAATCGTCCTCGTCCACATCTACATGGCAACGACCATCACGTTCGTGATCAACATCGTCATGAAGGGCAAGTCACCTCCAAGCAACATGTGCACGACGACGACGAACGACATCTACTACGAGCTCAAGCACGACAACAACATCATCATCATGAAGATGCTCCACAAGCGCAAGTGCACAAGTCCCAACAAGCCCTACTTCACGCCAAGTCCAAGCTTCAAGAGCACAAAAGAAGACCGCGAGACGACCACCACAAAGACGGCGCTACGGCTACATCAACCACTTCGGCATCTTCGCCAAGTGCTATCAAGGCATCTTCGCCTTTGGACGTACGGCATCTTCGCCTACTTCTCACGTGTACGCCTACATCGACTTCATCAAGTCCAAGGCGACCACCTACGAGCGAGGGTGACACTTCCTTCTTCGGAAGCCCCCCAAGGAAGATGGCCGAGCATGGGACATTCCCTTCGGTCATGGAGATGAGCTATGAGGTGCCACATCATATGGGCCTCCCACACCAAGACGGTGACACGAAGGTCGAGCAAGGGCCATCCCCTTCGACCACGGCGATAGGAATTGAGCATGGAGACATTTGCACCTACATCTCTCCGACACCCACATATAAAGAGATGACCCAATTCCCATGTGAGGAGAGCCACCCCACCATGAGTGATATGAGTGACTCCACCATATGTGACATTGAGAGCATTTCCTATGAGAGGATGAGTGTGACCACCACTAGACCCACACATGAGAGCATGCCACACATCCTATGTGAGGTTGAGCGCCATTTGAGTGACTCCACCAACCATATGAGTGAGAGCATCCTTGAGGGAGTGAGTGAGCCACAACACATAGTGAGTGAGGTAGTTGACACGGCATGTGAGGCCACTATGATTTCTAACGACTTAACCTCTACTCCTAGTGTGTTTTCTTCTTTGGTGCTAGGTCTCCTACATGACGACATGCCTACCCTCGACGAGTCCATCCCTCCAATGGAGACAACGATGGACATGGTGGACGCTGATGCACCCCCCACATGGTTCCATCATGATGAAGATGACAATGACTTGTTCTTCGACACATCACCTACAACACATGAGCGATGCTCCAAAGGTAAAATAGGTGATCGTGCTTCTCTTGTCCCACTAGTGGACTCTCTTGCCATCGATTGCTCCCATGATGTTGACCCACCTATTACCATGCTTCATGCTAGTGAAACTTCTTCATGCCTTGACTTACCTATTTATGATGAATATGATGATGAGCATGTTGAGTTGCCTAGTTGTGATGCTATGCTTCATAGGATATCTTGTGAAAATTCTATTGGTCACTTCATGTTTGACAATCCATTGAACTTGTCATATGCTATGAGTGAGATCTCCCATATAGCCTCATTTCAATCTCAACATAGTAACTATGCATGCGCCGTTAAAATCAATCCTATTTGCACTTATGGCATAGATGACGAGATGATGGTCATTGGCTTTTGTTTCTCATGTGATGATATTGCCATGCTTCCTTTACATGATTTGCGCAATTCATCTACTATGTCCTGCCATGATCACATTGTTCCAAATATGCATTGTTTTGGATGTTTTCAATATTCTCCATGTGATGTTGCTACTCATACTCATGAGGAGACCCCCATAGTTTCCTCATACATATTAGGAGATTTTGATGCATCTCATACTTTGCATGATTCCCATAATTGCGTGCACATATGCATTCCATGAATAACAATGCTCTAGATATTTCTCATGATGCATTACAACCTTTGAGTCTCCATTATGCCATACATAACAACAAATCTTTCATGAGGGATGACATGTTTCTATATCACGCATCTCATTTATTTGAGCATTGGCTATTTTGTGCTAACCGACACATGCATGTGCGCATCATGATGGATGATGTGTACATCTACCACGCACACACAATTTTCCCTTTGTCTTTGTTTTGTGTAGGTACTCACGTATACTCGTCAACTTCTCAATCCCATGAGTTGACGAAACGAGCTCTTGAGAGGAATGATGACTTGGGATCCCGTGGACTTTCATTCCCACCATTCCTTTTGCGCAAAGACTACGCGCATCTCTTTTACTTGTCTCTCACACGGCTATGGGCTATTTATCACTTGTCATCTTATGCTCATTTTCCCGTGTTCAGTTTGCATGTTATTTTTACTCCTATGCCTTTGCCATGCAATTGTGACCCTTGCTTGCATATACCCATGATTCACCATTATGCTACTCCTATGTGTATTTGCATGCTTGGTGGAGATCCTTGTTGCTATTGCCATGTTTATCATGTGCCCCATGCTATTGATGCTATTTTGCTCATATCTTGCCTTTATGCTTGTGCTATGACATGTGAATTATTCATGCCCACTATTTGCACCAATGACATGCTTGCCATGATTCCTTCTAGTACGTTGCATCTTTGCACTACTAGCTTGCTTGACTTGATCGCTATGATTGCTTGCTATGTTGCATCACCCATGTTCCACTATCACTTGCTTTCTTGGGTTGATGACATATATGTTCATGCCTCTCACTTGATTTGCCATGATCATTGTCTCTTGTTTCCATTAGTTGCATCTCTCATATCACATTGTATTGAGTGCAACCATACTATGCTTATTGCTCTCGGAGACTTTGACAACTCACTTGTGATGCATGCTTGTTTACTTGAGCCTATTGTATTTGGTTGTTCTCGCATCATATGCCTCCATACTATAAAATGCTCCCTTGTACTTTCTTATGATGAGCATGATGCATACACTTGTTGGGTATCTTACCACACGAATGATAGGTTTTGCACTTCCGCCAACCTCATTTGTTTTTTCGAGTGTTTGTCATGTTCTTTCATTTTGAAGGATTCACAAGGCGGTAACATCACGAGACAACTTGCTTATGTGAAGGCATACAAGATGCGCAACTCCATCATCCTTGAGAACCTCCTAAAGGTGACCTCCTTCCCTTTGAGCCATCCTCAAATACGCATATTGGATGGGTCACTCTTTCATTGTTGTTTCCTTCTTGTTGTCTACATGATACATCTCGTGAACGGAGGAGCGACATTGGAGATTGGCTACATGGACCTTCACATTAAGGAGCTTCGCACTTATTGGATGCACCTTGAACTCCACTCATGCCTCGACATCGAGCTTTGGTACACCAACACCTCCATATTTGTTGATTGTGCTCATACATGTCATGCTCGATGGACATATCATACTCACCACAAATTTGCACCCTATGCATGGATTGACACACATTATGATTGTCTTGTTGCACCTCTTCCCATGTCATCCATGATATATGAACTTGTGCATTTTCTTAGCAAATTTGTTGTGATCTTTCTTGATGGCATCTTCATACATAATGATCACATTGCCTATCATCAATTGCATGATAACATAATCATGTTGAGCATCCATTGCCATATTCATGCTATTGATAAACCGTCTCACTATGACATCATTTTGCACCGTGGTTGCATTCATCATATTCACAACACATTTGTGTGCACAATGATTGCATTTCCTCCCGTGAATGCTTTGCATCTCATTCTAGATCATCTTGATAAGCTTCATGCGCTTTGTCACGACCAATCTTGCCGCACGGACTCATTCTTACATGATGGACACTTTGTGTGCGCTAACCATTGTATTTCCGAGTATTGCTTGTGTTTGCTCTTTTTGCATGTCTATCACTCCGGCGACACCTTGGACTACTTGGATTGCGCCATGTCTTCAACTTCGTCCAACTACAAGTCCGTCAACGACAACCATTTCCATGGTGATGAGGATCACGATCCGAGGTCGGATCTTTCCCAAGGGAGGGGAGATGATGCGGAGCATCCCACGTTCATCCCCATGTACACTATGACTGCTCTCCAAACCCCAAGTGGACATATGACGAGACCTCGAACATACGCCATTGGACACAAGGTGAACTCGCTCCTCTCCGAACCATCACTTTCTACATGTGAGATATGGCTACTACCTCCAACGTGTGTTCTATGCATGATTAGGTACTTGGAGGAAAGCCACGAAGTCACCACATCCAACGGAACAGCTAGCGAGGACGCCAAGTACAAGGACCAAGAGAAGAAGCTGCGTGAAGCTACAGCCACCGGACGACCGGCCCAGCCCGGACGTCCGGCCCCTGAGGACCCGAGCCGAATCTACGGACGACCGACGTCCGACGACTCCCAGCGCCCGGACGACCGCCAGACACCGGACGCCCGACACTCTCCAGCGCCCGGACGACCGACGCCCACCGGACGTCCGACACCAACTGTCCAGAGCCAAATCGCCGGACGTCCGACAAGTACCGGATGACCGGACCCTCGCGAGCCACCGGACGTCCGGTACCCGTCGGACGACCGGCGCCTGTGCGCTGCCATGTGTTGGGCCGCAACCCATGTACCCCTTCACTTACCCCTTCGTGGCCCTAGACTATATATACTCCTCCACCTCCTCCTAGTTAGGGTTAGCGTTGATTTAGCTCATTAGATAGAGCTTCGCTCATCCATATCGGATCTACTCCACGAGAGAGACCGTGGCCCCTCTTCGGAGAAGATCCACCTTGGATTCAAGACCTCCTTCGCGGAGAAGACCATCATCAATACCTCCTCACGGAGAAGAACGGCTATCGTTTGTATCGTCCTTTGTTGACCTTGAATCATGTATCTCCCTTTGTGTTCATCGATCTAGCACATGTGTGATTGATCTTGTTGGTTTGAGTGATTCTCTTGTGTTTTCCCCGTGATTTCCCTTGTGTTCTTCCGCTCGTTCTTCGTGTTCCTAGTAGGGATCCTCTCCAAACGTGAAAGATCGTCCGCATAGGGTTCCGCCCTACATCACATAAGCAATCACTCAAAACGTCGGAAAGAACGAAGAAACAATTCGGAAAACAACAAAACCAAGCAAATAACTCTTGCAACATAAAACAATTTCTAACAGTACCAAAATTATGTGTATTTGGCCTTATCAGAAAGTTTAGGTCAAGAGCTTCGATTTGCAAAAAGAATCAACTAAATCAGAGTTACGAAACTCAAGTTATGATCAAACAAAGTTTGAATACAAATCTAATTTAATTCAAATTTTAAAACTTTCAAAAACATGTTTGAGTTGGATTACTGGATAGAGGGGATCATAACGAAGAAGTGGGCGTTGGTTTCGTTGGATTTGGACAAACGAGCAAAAAGTTATAGTCATTTGAAAACCAGGGGCTAATCTGCAGAAAAAGTATTCACAGATAGGTCCCTGACCGAAAATTAAAATAAAAAGAAAAATCCTCGAACGAACGTTCGCTATCGAACGCTAGAGATCGAAAACCGTTCGCTACAGATCTAAATGGGTGAACGCTCGCTTTTTAACAAAAACCAAATAAAACCGATCTAATCTAGGGTTTAAAAAAACCGAAGTTAAAAGAAAACGGATCGGTTTTCGTGGGTTGTACCGGTTCGGGAGAGGGGAAACCGACGGCGGCGGTGGCGGTTAACTCCGGCGAGTCCGGCGAGGCGGCGCTGGCTCGTGAGGCGCTCCGGTTGTCGGAGGAGATGGCGAGGCGACGGGGAGAGCGGCGGCGTGCGGTGGTGGCGGCAATGGTGGGCATAAGGCGGCGAGGTGGCGGCTTGGCGCGGCGCTTGGCGGATCTCGCCGTGGCGGCGACGACTTAAGCGGGCGGCGAGCGAGGAGAGAGAGTCGGGCGCGCTTTTAAGGAGGAGGCGGCGATCGTGGAGGAGAAGGCAAGGTGCGGGAGGTGGCGGGTCGGACGCTGCATGACAGCGACAGCGTCTGGCAGCAGTCTCCCTTTCGGAGGAGGAGGAGGCGGCCTTGACTGGCTGAGGGTCAGGGCAGCGGCTTTGGTGGGGCCAGCCCATTCATGAGGAGGAAATGTTTTTTTAATAAAACAGACAAACAAAAAATTAAAAAATAAAACTAGAAATATTATATAGGCATATAATATATCAAAATTTTCAGAAAAAGATTTCCTACAATCTGAACATTTTTCTAGAGTCAAATAAAATACACACAAATTCAAATAAACACAAAGAGTGCTTCTGCCCTAGCAAAATCCAACAAAAATCATTTTAAAAAAATACCAAAATTAATTCAAATTTATTTCTCTCCAATTTTCTGATGTAGGGAATCATGTTACCCTATTTTCCATGTATTTTATTTTTGGAGAAAAAGTAATTTGAATAAAACTCAAATAACTCCAAATTGAAAATAAATTCAAAAGAACTTTGAATTTAATTCTTTGAAACTCCCAACTCATATTTCATATGTTTTGAAGAAGTCATTTTATCTTCGCTCGTGAAAATCATTGAGTTGCATAAAGTTTCAGAATTGGAAATATTTTCCAAATGAAACTCAAATATTTTCAACACCCCTTGTCATTTAAATAAATGGAAGAAGTCATGTCATCTTCTCTCCAGGGTTTTGTGGTGAAAAGAATTTGAATTCTCGAAGATCATAAAAGCAAAAAATGAAAGTTTGGGAAAGTCCTTTTATTACCTCTCATTTAACTTTCAAAAAGTTTCGAATTCACTCACTTTCAGTCAATCAATCAAAATTATCTATTTATTTATGACATTCCAAAATTTAGAATTTTGGGATGTTACAGGTACTGCTGCTCCTACTGTCCTTTGACTTCCACTGGTTCAGACATCTTTTCCATAGTAATATCGTCCGTTCGTGCTGGACTGTTGATGTTAGCATGCCATTTACCACTTGAAACAAAAACAACATCGACGTTTCTGCAAATTTACTGCCTTCATGTGAAATCCCTGTACAATTCATGCATCCCAAACAGACACTTTATAATTTGTATATCTTCAAGTTCTCTCAAGAACAAAAGGGTTGTCGCTTGGAGGTATCATAAACTGAACCCCAGAAAGAATATGCTCTTGTATGTCAGTTTTGTCATGCCTAACCTCAGCAAAGAAGGCAGCGAGGAAAGGTAAAAGACAAGCTGGCATCAACCTCCTATGCAACGGAACAAGCTGCGCTAAACGCAGTTGACTAGTACGCACATGGAATCGTGCGTGACATAAGCCATGAGGCTGGTATTAACAAAAAGTTCCTTTAGGTTAGTTGGCCACGCGTTGTCTAACTGAACTTCGGCACTTGACAGATAGCATAACAGAAAACAGCTCCTGGCTGATTCTTCGTTGAGCAATCATCGATGTAACCTGGAGGCTCATCGAAGTGCATTGAATACCCGAGCTTCTAGATTTCATATCTAGGTGGTAATGTAACAGAACATGTACGTTATCATTGAACTGTTTTTCTTTTCATGTCAGCTAGGTTAGGTGAACAGCTAATTTACTTAGAATTTTCTCTGACTTTTGTTTAATAAATGACATACATAGCTTTTGCCCACCATGAGGTATAAACCAAGTGGGATATATACTTGTTTTGATTGAGCATTGACTATTAAGGGATCCAACTAATAACATGGAAGCATATACTCCCTCAAAGAAATATAAGAACGTTTAGATCATCTTATATTTGTTTCCGGAGGGAGTACTTGACAAAGGAAAATCAACAGCATTATCTTGTGGAGTGCACCAACGAGGCATCATACTCTTCTAATTCTCTAATTCAGTCATTCGATACTTCACATTACACTTCAGCTTCTAGTCAGACAAAGCTATACAGTACATCTGTAAATTACACTCCAGATAGCATGTACTCCCCCCGTTCCCAAATAATTGTCTTTCTAGCCATCTCAAATGGACTACAACATACGGATGTATGTAGACATGTTTTAGAGTGTAGATTCACTCATTTTGCTCCGTATGTAGTCACTTGTTGAAATCTCTAGAAAGACAATTATTTAGGAACGGAGGGAGTAGGTAACAGCACTGTAGCAGCTAGGAGACATCCAGTTTTTGGCTCTCTTTGGATCCAAAGCTATACAGTATATCTCGTCGAAATTCAGGGTCAATTATGTACAGTAGTGCCTCATGGTGCTTTCTCTCCATTCAGTTTCACCGCAGCAGCCTCCTCCTGTATTTCAGAGGTAGTGCTAACGTTACCCTCTTCTACGGGTCCTGTTCCTTTGATGCTTCCTACTTTCACATACTTGCTGGTGAACTTGTACTCCCAGTCCTGCAGGGCACTAAGCTCAAATGGACCAAGGCCAGATACATCACCTGTCAGATCTTGTGGCTCAAAGGACATCTTTGCCAATGCCCTACTGGCATCTTTACCAGCAAACAATGCATATGGTCCACCAGGCCCATAGAACATTCTGCAAAGCAACAAATCAAATCAGCAACAACCAAAAGTGATGTACGTGGTAGTACATATAGCAAATTAGCAATTTCATCTTTGATGGCAAAAGGTTGAGTTGAAAACTTTGGATCGAGAGAATTAAGACTAATGTCTTGGAGAAGGGATATGCGTTATCTTACTGTACACCAGAAGAGAAAAACAAATGATGTTTTCATGCGATTTGAATTGGATGGAGTTTCCAAAAGTTACAGTCCATAAAGAACAACTCAGCAAGGTTTATACACTATATATAACGAAGTTCTAACCTTGCTGATGCACTGCAAAAATATAGTCCAGGTAATTAGGTGTGCAATTCCCTGTTTGATAGTATCAGTTTATCATAGTTCTCAGGAGCCTCAAGCCATCAACTCAAATGATAGTACTATTAATGGAACAGTGATGAACAAGTGAACTTGAACATACAACCTCTAAATACACCATGTAGATTAGCTTTGAACAATTGAACCCACATCGGCTCCAAACATACCAACAGCAGAAATGCTCTATGCTAGGCATCAGAATTGAGAAGCTCCAGTAGTCTATTTGCAGCATGTACATTTTATTTGCATATTTGAATGTCCGTCAAATATCTCATGAACAACTGGTCTAATAGCTACTAACACCAAAATCATTTACACCTTTCTTTGCTAGACACTTAGGTTGGCGAAAGAAGACACTGCAGTTCCCACAGTCCAGAACAAAATATCAACTCAGGTCAATGTGTTTATTAATTCTCTTATTGCACAACTGCCTATGACTCTTCAAATACCTCCTTTGAATTATACCGCACAATTTCCTACGATTCTTATTTGGAATACTACAAGACCTAGCATAGAAGAACTATTCATTTGCTTCCAGGTTTAGGCTATCAGCTCTCAAGACCAGGAAGTATGTTTTCACTTCAGAGAGTATTTTCTAGAGAACTTCGTTTGTACTAGTAACAAGTGATACCACTGATCAGTGATCACAACCGAGTTCTGAAGGAGTAATTGATTTGGCGGTCACAGCTGATAGTCTGAATTCAAAGGAACGGAGCCGAATTGGAGGTGTATATGAGACGGGGCCAAGGAAATCGACCTGCTCTGGGAGACGTCGTAGATCTGCCCCTTGATGGCCATGAGAAGAGGCTTCTCGGGGTCAGACCCGTCGTACTGCCGCAGCTCATCCGCCGTGATCTCCCCCACCTGCACTGGCTCCGGAGCTGGTGGCAGTGCCTCAGCAGCCACCTCCTGCCATCGTCGCGGCGGCGGAGGCGGCGGGGCGAGGAGGCCGGACGCCACCTTGTAGACCACCGCCGCGGCAGCCACGGTGGCGAGCACGGTCCCCGGAGGCGCACTCCTTGCTGCCTGCCACAGCTCGGCCACTGCCACCCGCCAATCGGAGGGAAAAAACACATCAGGCTACGAAGGAAGTCTGAAATGTGGATTGGATCCTCGCTAAAACTCGAAAACAGAGAGCTCACTCTTCCCCGAGATCCCGAGTCCGCCTGGAGCAGCGCTACACCGCACAGCGCCGGAGACGCGCTTCCCGGGAAGCCGCGGCGACGCTGTCGCTCGCCGTCTGCTGACCGGCGCGGCGGCCGAGGGAAGGGTCGCCGCAGAGAGGGCTGAGCAAGCTGCCATACTTACGATCCGACGAAAGGTACTGCCTACTGACACAGTACAGGCACCCCTCCTTGACCTTGATCTACTCTCTGTACAGTCAGCTGGTCAAATTAACACGTAATTTGCTAACAATAAGATAGAATTATATGTTTTAATGTTTTTTGATAAGTATATGTTTTAATTTCGTATTGGCCTGGGTGACACATAAGGATCCCAGCAGCAAGCTAATGTGATGGACCCTTTGCCACAAAAAATAAATTTAATATCATTGTAGGCACATGACCTACATATCAGATATTAAACTAATAAGAACATATACTACACTTGATCTTAGCCAAAAGACCGAGAAAGGTATGCTCTAAACAGCTACCCTGGGTCGCCTTTTATATTGCGCATCCGACTCCCAAGCTCTCTCGCTGAGTGATGTGGGACTAAAACGAGAGGACACGACACGGGTCGCTTTTTAACAGATTCTGTTTTCATTGTGTTGCTTGCTTATTTTGATGAATCTATGGCTAGCAAAATACTCCCTCCGTCCGGAAATATTTGTCGAAAGATTGGATGTATCTAGACATATCTTAGTTTTAGATACATCCATTTCTATTCATTTCTTCGACAAGTATTTTGGGACGGAGGGAGTAGTTTATAAACCATAGAGAAGTTGGAATACAGTAGATTTAACACCAATATAAATAAAGAATGAGCTCATTACAGGACCATGAAGTGGTGTTTTGTTTTCTTTCGCTAACGGAGCTTACGAGATTTTATGTTAAGTTTTGCGTTGTGAAGTTTTCAAGTTTTGGGTAAAGATTCGATGGACTATGGAATAAGGAGTGGCAAGAGCCTAAGCTTGGGGATGCCCAAGGCACCCCAAGGTAATATTCAAGGACAACCAAGAGCCTAAGCTTGGGGATGCCCCGGAAGGCATCCCCTCTTTCGTCTTCGTTCATCGATAACTTTACTTGGAGCTATATTTTTATTCACCACATGATATGTGTTTTGCTTGGAGCGTCATTTTATTTTCTTTAGTTTTGCTTGTTGTTTGAATAAAATACCAAGATCTGAAATTCTTAAATGGGAGTCTTCACATAGTTGCATAATTATTCGACTACTCATTGAGCTTCACTTATATCTTTTAGAGCATGGTGGTAGTTTTATTTTGAAGAATTAGATGACTCTCATGCTTCACTTATATTATTTTGAAAGTCTTAAATAGCATGGTAATTCGCTTAAATAATCTTAATATGCTAGGCATACAAGATTTGTAAGAATTCTTATGAGTGTGTTGAATACTAAGAGAAGTTTGATGCTTGATAATTGTTTTGAGATATGAAGATGGTGATATTAGAGTCATGCTAGTTGAGTAGTTGTGAATTTGAGAGATACTTGTGTTAAAGTTTGTGATTCCCGTAGCATGCACGTATGGTGAACCGTTATGTGATGAAGTCGGAGCATGATTTATTTATTGATTGTCTTCCTTATGAGTGGCGGTCGGGGACGAGCGATGGTCTTTTCCTATCAATCTATCCCCCTAGGAGCATGCGCGTAATACTTTGCTTTGATAACTTCTAGATTTTTGCAATAAGTATATGAGTTCTTTATGACTAATGTTGAGTCCATGGATTATACGCACTTCTCTTCCTTCCACCATTGCTAGCCTCTCTAATACCGTGCACTTTTCGCCGGTATCATACACCCACCATATACCTTCCTCAAAACAGCCACCATACCTACCTATCATGGCATTTCCATAGCCATTCCGAGATATATTGCCATGCAACTTTCCACCGTTTCGTTTATTATGACGTGCTCCATCATTGTCATATTGCTTTGCATGATCATGTAGTTGACATCGTATTTGTGGCAAAGCCACCGTTCATAATTCTTTCATACATATCACTCATGAGTCATTGCATATCCCGGTACACCGCCGGAGGCATTCATATAGAGTCATACTTTGTTCTAGTATTCAGTTGTAAGAAAATAAAAATGTGATGATCATCATTTTTAGAGCATTGTCCCAAGTGAGGAAAGGATGATGGAGACTATGATTCCCACACAAGTCGGGATGAGACTCCGGACGAAAAATAAAAAATAATAAAAAAAGAGGTCATAAAAAAAGAGAAAAGGCCCAAACAAAAAAAAAAGAATAAAAAAATGAGAGAAAAAGATAGAAGGGACAATGCTACTATCCTTTTACCACACTCGTGCTTCAAAGTAGCACCATGATCTTCATGATAGAGAGTCTCCTATGTTGTCACTTTCATATACTAGTGGGAATTTTTCATTATAGAACTTGGCTTGTATATTCCAATGATGGGCTTCCTCAAAATGCCCTAGGTCTTCGTGAGCAAGCGAGTTGGATGCACACCCACTTAGTTTCTTTTGTTGAGCTTTCATATACTTATAGCTCTACTGCATCCGTTGCATGGCAATCCCTACTCGCCGCATTGATATCTATTGATGGGCATCTCCATAGCCCGTTGATCGCCTAGTTGATGTGAGACTATCTTCTCCTTTTGTCTTCTCCACAACCACCATTCTATTCCACCTATAGTGCTATGTCCATGGCTCACGCTCATGTATTGCGTGAAGATTGAAAAAGTTTTGAGAATGTCAAAAGTATGAAACAATTGCTTGGCTTGTCATCGGGGTTGTGCATAATTTAAATACTTTGTGTGGTGAAGATAGAGCATAGCCAGACTATATGATTTTGTAGGGATAACTTTCTTTGGCCATGTTATTTTGAGAAGACATAATTGCTTTGTTAGTATGCTTGAAGTATTATTATTTTTATGTCAATATTAAACTTTTGTCTTGAATCTTATGGATCTGAATATTCATATCACAATTAAGAAGAATTACATTGAAATTATGCCAACTAGCATTCCACATCAAAAATTATCTTTTTTATCATTTACCTACTCGAGGACGAGCAGGAATTAAGCTTGGGGATGCCTAATACGTCTCCAATGTATCTATAATTTTTGATTGCTCCATGCTATATTATCTACTGTTTTGGGCAATATTGGGCTTTATTTTCCACTTTTATATTATTTTTGGGACTAACCTATTAACCGAAGGCCCAGCCCAGATTTGTTGTTTTATGCCTATTTCAGTGTTTTGAAGAATAGGAATATCAGACGGAGTCGAAACGGAACGAAATCAACTAAAGAAGTTATTTTTCAAACGAAAGCTACCCGATAGACTTGGACCCCACATCAAGGAAGGAACGAGGAAGCCACGAGGGTGGGGGGCGCGCCCATCCCCCTAGGGCGCGCCCCCTGCCTCGTGGGGCCCTTGTGGCTCCCCTGACGTACTTCTTCCGCTTATATAACTTCACGTACCCTAAAACTTCCAGAACGGAGATTAGATCTGGAGTTCCACCGCCACAAGCCTTTGTAGCCACCAAAAACCTCTCGGGACCCTGTTCTGGCACCCTGCCGGAGAGGGGACCCTCACCGATGGCCATCTTCATCATCTCGGCGCTCACCATGACGAGGAGGGAGTAGTTCACCCTCGAGGCTGAGGGTATGTAGCAGTAGCTATGTGTTTGATCTCTCTCTCTCTCGTGTTCTTGATTTGGCACGATCTTGATGTATCGCGAGCTTTGCTATTATAGTTGGATCTTATGTTGCTTTTCCCCCCTCTACTCTCTTGTAATGGATTGAGTTTTCCCCTTGAAGTAATCTTACCGGATTGAGTCTTTAAAGATTTGAGAACACTTGATGTATGTCTTGCCATGCGTATCTGTGGTGACAATGGGATATCACGTGATTCACTTGATGTATGTTTTGGTGATCAACTTGCGGGTTCCGCCCATGAACCTATGCATAGGGGTTGGCACACGTTTTCGTCATGATTCTCCGGTACGAACTTTGGGGCACTCTTTGAGGTTCTTTGTGTTGGATTGAATAGATGAATTGAGATTGTGTGATGCATATCGTATAATCATACCCACGGATACTTGAGGTGACATTGGAGTATCTAGGTGACATTAGGGTTTTGGTTGATTTGTGTCTTAAGGTGTTATTCTAGTACGAACTCTAGGGTTGTTTGTGACATTTATAGGAATAGCCCAACGGATTGATTGGAAAGAATAACTTTGAGGTGGTTTCGTACCCTACCATAATCTCTTCGTTTGTTCTCCGCTATTAGTTACTTTGGAGTGACTCTTTGTTGCATGTTGAGGGATAGTTATGTGATCCAATTATGTTATTATTGTTGAAAGAACTTGCACTAGTGAAAGTATGAACCCTAGGCCTTGTTTCCTATCATTGAAATACCGTATACACTCACTTTTATCGCTTGTTACCTTGCTGTTTTTATATTTTCAGATTACAAAAACCTATATCTACCATCCATATTGCACTTGTATCACCATCTCTTCGCCGAACTAGTGCACCTATACAATTTACCATTGTATTGGGTGTGTTGGGGACACAAGAGACTCTTTGTTATTTGGTTGCAAGGTTGTTTGAGAGAGACCATCTTCATCCTACGCCTCCCACGGATTGATAAATCTTAGGTCATCCACTTGAGGGAAATTTGCTACTGTCCTACAAACCTCTGCACTTGGAGGCCCAACAACGTCTACAAGAAGAAGGTTGCGTAGTAGACATCAGGTATTGAGATACCGACGATCGAATCTCGGGCAAGTAACATACCGATGACAAAGGGAACAACGTATGTTGTTATGCGGTTTGACCGATAAAGATCTTCGTAGAATATGTAGGAGCCAATATGAGCATCCAGGTTCCGCTGTTGGTTATTGACCGGAGATGAGTCTCGGTCATGTCTACATAGTTCTCAAACCCGTAGGGTCCGCACGCTTAACGTTCGGTGACGATCGGTATTATGAGTTTATGTGTTTTGATGTACCGAAGGTTGTTCGGAGTCCCGGATGAGATGTTTTGATGTACCAAAGGGAACACTTATATTGATTACATGTGATGTTTATCGTTTATGCATCTTATTTTGCTTAGATCGACGGTAGCATTATAAGATGATCTCTCACTAAATTTCAAGGTATAAGTGTAATCCCTGAGTATGCACCGTTGCGAAAGTTCGTCGTGCCGAGACACCACGTGATGATCGGGTGTGATAAGCTCTACGTTCACATACAACGGGTGCAAGCTAGTTTTGCACACGCAGAATACTCGGGTTAAACTTGACGAGCCTAGCATATGCGATATGGCCTCGAACACCGAGACCGAAAGGTCGGCG
The DNA here is from genome assembly GCA_021605205.1 of Aegilops longissima. Classification (NCBI taxonomy): domain Eukaryota; kingdom Viridiplantae; phylum Streptophyta; class Magnoliopsida; order Poales; family Poaceae; genus Aegilops; species Aegilops longissima. Next base: position 318,348,597 of record CM038676.1, read on the forward strand.
TGAATCATATAGTAGATATGATCAACATAGTGATGTTCACCATTGAAAACTACTCCATCTCACGTGATGATCGGACATGGTTTAGTTGATATGGATCACGTGATCACTTAGATGATTAGATGGATGTCTATCTAAGTGGGAGTTCTTAAGTAATATGATTAATTGAACTTTAAATTTATCATGAACTTAGTCCTGGTAGTATTAGCATATCTGTGTTGTAGATCAATAGCTCGCGTTTAGCTCCCCTGTTTTATTATTGATATGTTCCTAGAGAAAACTAAGTTGAAAGATGTTAGTAGCAATGCTGCGGATTGGATCCGTGATCTGAGGATTATCCTCATTGCTGCACAGAAGAATTATGTCCTTGATGCACCACTAGGTGACAGACCGATTGTAGGAGCAGATGCATACGTTATGAACGTTTGGCAAGCTCGATATGATGACTACTTGATAGTTTAGTGCACCATGCTTTACGTCTTAGAATCCTGGCTTCAAAGATGTTTTGAACGCCACAGAGCATATGAGATGTTCCAAGAGTTGAAATTAGTATTTCAGACTTATGCCCATGTCGAAAGGTATGAGACCTTTGACAAGCACTTTGCATACAAGATGGAGGAGAATAGCTCAGCTAGTGAGCATGTGCTCAGAATTTCTGAGTACTACAATCACTTGAATCAAGTGGGAGTTAATCTTCCAGATAAGATAGTGATTGACAGAGTTCTCTAGTCACTATCACCAAGTTACTAGAACTTCGTGATGAACTATAATATGCAAGGGATAACGGAAATGATACCCAAGCTCTTCGTGATGCTGAAATCGATGAAGGTAGAAATCAAGAAAAGCATCAAGTGTTGATGGTTGACAAGACCACTAGTTTCAAGAAAAGGGCAAAGGGAAGAAGGGGGACTTCAAGAAGAACGGCAAGCAAGTTGCTGCTCAAGTGAAGAAGCCCAAGTCGGACCTAAGCACGAGACTAAGTGCTTCTCTTGCAAAGGGACTAGTCCTTTGAAGCGAACTGCCCCAAGTATTTGGCGGATAAGAAGGATGGAAAAGTGAACAAAGGTATATTTGATATACATGTTATTGATGTGTACTTTACTAGTGTTTATAGCAACCCCTCAGTATTTGATACTAGTTCAGTTGCTAAGATTAGTAACTCAAAACAGGAGTTGCAGAATGAACAGAGACTAGTTAAGGGTGAAGTGACGATGTGTGTTGGAAGTGGTTCCAAGATTGATATGATCATCATCGCACACTCCCTATACTTTCGAGATTAGTGTTGAACCTAAATAAATGTTATTTGGTGTTTGCGTTAAGCATGAATATGATTTGATCATGTTTATTGCAATACGGTTATTCATTTTAAAGTCAGAGAATAATTGTTCTTCTGTTTACATGAATAAAACCTTCAATGGTCATACACCCAAGGTGAATGGTTTATTGAATCTCGATCGTAGTGATACACATATTCATAATATTGAAGCCAAAAGATGCAAAGTTAATAATGATAGTGCAACTTATTTGTGGCACTGCCGTTTAGGTCATATTGGTGTAAAGCGCATGAAGAAAATCCATGTTGATGGGCTTTTGGAATCACTTGATTATGAATCGATTGATGCTTGCGAACCATGCCTCATGGGCAAGATGACTAAGACTCCATTCTCCGGAACAATGGAGCGAGCAATAGACTTGTTGGAAATAATACATACTGATGTATGCAGTCCGATGAGTGTTGAGGCTCGCGGCAGGTATTGTTATTTTTTGACCTTCACAGATGATTTGAGCAGATATGGGTATATCTACTTGATGAAACATAAATCTGAAACATTTGGAAAGTTCAAATAGTTTCAGAGTGAAGTGGAAAATCATCGTAACAAGAAAAATAAAGTTTCTACGATCTAATCATGGAGGAAAATATTTTGAGTTACGAGTTTGGTCTTCATTTGAAACAATGCAGAATACTTTTGCAACTCACGCCACCTGGAACACCACAGCTTAATGGTGTGTCCGAACATCGTAACCGTACTTTATTAGATATGGTGCAATCTATGATGTCTCTTACCGATTTAGCACTATCGTTTTGGGGTTATGCATTAGAGACAGCTGCATTCATGTTAAATAGGGCACCGTCTAATCCGTTGAGACGACATCGTATGAACTATGGTTTGGTTAGAAACCTAAGCTGTTGTTTCTTAAAGTTTGGGGTTGCGATGCTTATGTGAAAAAGTTTCAACCTGATAAGCTCGAACCCAAATCGGAGAAGTGCGTCTTCATAGGATACCCAAAAGAAAATGTTGGGTACACCTTCTATCACAGATCTGAAGGCAAGATATTTGTTGCTAAGAATGGATCCTTTCTAGAGAAGGAGTTTCTCTCGAAAGAAGTGAGTAGGAGGAAAGTAGAACTTGATGAGGTAATTGTACCTTCTCCCGAATTGGAAAAGTAGTTTATCACAGAAATCAGTTCCAGTGACTCCTACACCAATTAGTGAGGAAGCTAATGATGATGATCATGAAACTTCAGATCAAGTTACTACAAACCTCGTAGGTCAACCAGAGTACATTCCGCACGAGAGTGGTACGGAAATCCTGTTCTGGAAATCATGTTACTAGACCATGATGAACCTACGAACTATGAGGAAGCGATGATGAGCCCAGATTCCGCAAAATGGCTTGAGGCCATGAAATCTGAGATGGGATCCATGTATAAGAACAAAGTGTGGACTTTGGTGGACTTGCCCGATGATCGGCAAGCCATTGAGAATAAATGGATCTTCAAGAGGAAGACAAACGTTGATTGTAGTGTTAATATCTACAAAGCTCAAATTGTCGCAAAAGGTTTACGACAAGTTCAAGGTGTTGACTACGATGAGATTTTCTCACTCGTAGTGATGCTTAAGTCTGTCTGAATCATGTTAGCAATTGCCACATTTTCTGAAATCTGGAAAATAGATGTCAAAACTACATTCCTTAATGGATATCTCAAAGAAGAGTTGTAAATGATGCAACTTGAAGGTTTTGTCGATCCTAAAGGTGCTAACAAAGTGTGCAAGCTCCAGCGTTCCATCTATGGACCGGTGCAAGCATCTCGGAGTTGGAATATACGCTTTGATAAATTGATCAAAGCATATAGTTTTATACAGACTTGCGGTGAAGCCTGTACTTACAAGAAAGTGAGTGGGAGCACTACAACCTTTCTGATAAGTATATGTGAATGACATATTGTTGATATAAAATGATGTAGAATTTTCTGTAAAGCATAAAGGAGTGTTTGAAAGGAGTTTTTCAAAGAAAGACCTCGGTGAAGCTGCTTACACATTAAGCATCAAGATTTATAGAGATAGATCAAGACGCTTGATAAGATTTTTCAATGAGTACATACCTTGACAAGATTTTGAAATAGTTCAAGATGGAACAGTCAAAGAAGGAGTTCTTGCCTGTGTTGCAAGGTGTAAAGTTGAGTAAGACTCAAAACCCGACCACATCAGAAGATAGAAAGAGAATGAAAGTCATTCCCTATGCCTCAGTCATAGGTTCTATAAAGTATGATATGCTATGTACCAGACCTATTGTGTACCTCACCATGAGTTTGGCAAGAGGGTACAATAGTGATCCAAGAGTGGATCACTGGACAGTGGTCAAAATTATCCTTAGAGGACCAAGGAAATATTTCTCAGTTATGGAGGTGATAAAAGAGTTCATTGTAAAGAGTTACGGCGATGCAAGCTTTTGACAACGATCTAGATGACTCTGAAGTCTCAATCTAGATACATATTGAAAGTGGGAGAAATTAGCTAGAGTAGCTCCATGCAGAGTATTGTAGACATACAAATTTGAAAATACATATGGATCTGAATGTTGGAGACCCGTAGACTAAACTTCTCTCACAAGCAAAACATGATCACTCCTTGGGTGATAATCACATTGCCATGTGAACTAGATTATTGACTCTAGTAAACCCTTTGGGTATTAGTCACATGAAGATGTGAACTAATCACATAAAGATGTGAACTATTGGTCTGAAATCACGTGGCGATATGAACCAGATTATTGACTCTAGTGCAAGTGGGAGACTGAAGGAAATATGCCCTAGAGGCAATAATAAAGTTGTTATTTATATTTCCTTATATCATGATAAGTGTTTATTATTCATGCTAGAATTGTATTAACCGGAAACTTAGTACATGTGTGGATACATAGGCAAACAGAGTGTTGCTACCTCTTGAGCATACGTTGGTTTTCCCTTGAAGAGGAAAGGGTGATGCAGCAAAGTAGCGTAAGTATTTCCCTCAGTTTTTGAGAACCAAGGTATCAATCCAGTAGGAGGTTACACGCAAGTCGCCTTGTACCTGCACAAAGAAATAAGAACCTTGCAACCAACGCGATAAATGGGTTGTCAATCCCTTCACGACCACATGCAAAAGTAAGATCTGATAAAGATAATAAGATAAATATTTTGTTATTTTTGTTGTATAGATTGGAAAGTAAAGATTGCAAAATAAACGGCGGCAGAAATAGCAAACTGATAGGAAAATAATATGATAGAAGATAGACCCGGGGGCCATAGGTTTCACTAGTGGCTTCTCTCAAGATAGCATAATTTACGGTGGGTGAACAAATTACTATCGAGCAATAGATAGAGAAGTGCATAGCTATGAGAATATCTAGGCATGATCATGTATATAGGCATCACGTCCATGACAAGTAGACCGAAATGATTCTGCCTCTACTACTATTACTCCACACATCGACCGCTATCCAACATGCATATAGAGTATTAAGTTCATAAGAACAGAATAACGCATTAGGCAAGATGACATGATGTAGAGGGATAAACTGAAGCAATATGATATAAACCCCATCCTTTTATCCTCGATGGCAACAATACAATACGTGCCTTGCTGCCCTAACATCCACCGGGAAAGGGCACATAAGATTGAACCCAAAGCTAAGCACTTCTCCCATTGCAAGAAAGATCAATCTAGTAGGCCAAACCAAATTGATAACTCGAAGAGACTTGCGAAGATATTAAATCATGCATGTAATAATTCAGAGAAGAACCAAATATTGTTCATAGATAATCTTGATCATAAACCCACAATTCATCGGATCTCGACAAACACACCGCAAAAAGAATTACATCGAATAGATCTCCAAGAAGATTGAGGATAAATTTGTATTGAGATCCAAAGAGAGAGAAGAAGCCATCTAGCTAATAACTATGGACCCGAAGGTCTGTGGTAAACTACTCACACATCATTGGAGAGGCTATGGTGTTGATGTAGAAGCCCTCCGTGATCGATTCCCCCTCCGGCGGAGCGCCGGTAAAGGCCCCAAGATGGGATCTCATGGGTACAGAAGGATGCGACGGTGGAAATAGGGTTTCATGATACTCTCAAATGTTTTTAGGGTATATGATTATATATATAGGAAAAAGAAGTAGGTCGGTGGAGCCACGAGGGGCCCACGAGGGTGGGGGGCGCCTACCCCCCTGGGCGCGCCTCCCTACCTTTTTGCTTCCTTGATGTCCACTCCAAGTCTCCTGGATTGCGTTTTTTTTCCAAAAATAACTTTCCCGAAGGTTTCATTCCGTTTGGACTCCGTTTGATATTCCTTTTCTTCAAAACACTAAAATAGGCAAAAAAAACAGCAATTTGCACTGGACCTTTGGTTAGTAGGTTAGTCCCAAAAATAATATAGAAGTGCATAACAAAGCCCATTAAACATCCAAAACAGATAATATAATAGCATGGAACAATAAAAAATTATAGATACGTTGGAGACGTATCTAGTATCACTAGTATGCCTCTACTTGACTAGCTCGTTGATCAAAGATGGTTAAGTTTCCTAGCCATTGACATGAGTTGTCATTTGGTTAACGGGATCACATCATTAGAGAATGATGTGATTGACTTGACCCATTCCGTTAGCTTAGCATTTGATCGTTTGGTATATTGCTATTGCTTTCTCCATGACTTATACATGTTCCTATGACTATGAGATTATGCAACTCCCAAATACGGAGGAACACTTTGTGTGCTACCAAACGCGTCCACGTAATCGGGTGATTATAAAGGTGCTCTACAGGTGTCTCCGATGGTACTTGTTGAGTTGGCATAGATCAAGATTAGGATTTTTCACTCCGATTGTCGGAGAGGTGTCTCTGGGCCCTCTCGGTAATGCACATCACTATAAGCCTTGCAAGCAATGTAACTAATGAGTTAGTTGCAGGATGATGCATTACGGAATGAGTAAAGAGACTTGCCGGTAACGAGATTGAACTAGGTATTGAGATACCGAGGATCGAATCTCGGGCAAGTAACATACCGATGACAAAGGGAACAACGTATGTTGTTATGCGGTTTGACCGATAAAGATCTTCGTAGAATATGTAGGAGCCAATATGAGCATCCAGGTTCCGCTGTTGGTTATTGACCGGAGATGAGTCTCGGTCATGTTTACATAGTTCTCGAACCCGTAGTGTCGGTGTCAAAACCGGCGGATCTCGGGTAGGGGGTCCCGAATTGTGCGTCTAGGCGGATGGTAACAGGAGACAAGGGACACGATGTTTTTACCCAGGTTCGGGCCCTCTCAATGGAGGTAATACCCTACTCCTGCTTGATTAATATTGATGATATGGGTAGTACAAGAGTAGATCTACCACGAGATCAGAGAGGCTAAACCCTAGAAGCTAGCCTATGATATGGTTGTTGTTCGTCCTACGGACTAAAACCCTTCGGTTTATATAGACACCGAATAGGGTTAGGGTTACACAGAGTCGATTACAATGGTAGGAAATCTACATATCTGTATCGCCAAGCTTGCCTTCCACGCCAAGGAAAGTCCTATCCGGACAAGGGACGAAGTCTTCAATCTTGTATCTTCATAGTCTAGGAGTCCGGCCAAAGATGATAGTTCGGCTATCCGGACACCCCCTAGTCCAGGACTCCCTCAGTAGCCCCTGAACCAGGCTTCAATGACGACGAGTCCGGCGCACATATTGTCTTCGGCATTGCAAGGCGGGTTCCTCCTTCGAATACTTCATAGAAGGTTTTGAACACAAGGATAGTGTCCGGCTCTGCAAAACAAGTTCCACATACCATCGTAGAGAGAATAATTTTTTGTACAGATCTGCTGACGTATTCCGCGGCGTGACATCACACCACGGCCATGCCTTTATTCGAATCGTTTTTTACTGTCCCACCTCGGTAGCGTTTAGCGGCGGTTTCCTTGGCACGTCTTATCAAAGCGTGATCGTGCCCCTTATTCCAGGATTCTCATCAATACAGACGTGGGTAACCCAACCGTGCCATTGATTGCGGCGCTTGGGAGATAAGCGAGTTTTGTCAGGCTGGTGGGGGCGCATAGCCTCGTCCGTCCATATAAGGGGATAAGGATCCACCCTTTTCACCTCGCCTTCCTCCTCCTTGCTCATCCATTTCCGCTCTCGAGCTCCAGCGCCCAAGTCCGCACATCCTTCCTCAACCATCTCTAGCCATGTCCGGAGCGGGAGGCGGTGGATGGTCTCCTCCGTCACGGAGGCCAAGTAAAAAATCGCGAAGGCGGATACTTGTCCGGCGACGTCGCCATCGGCTGCCCGATGAAGGGCAGCTCATGCCCACCCAGGCCCCATGGCGGGTCGTATTTCTTGCCCACTTCCTCCACGGACTGGGTTTCCACTTCACCCATTCGTCCGGGGCTCATGTTCTACTACGGCCTAGACTTCCACGATCGGCCCCAATTTCATCCTCAACATCTCGGCATTCATCATCGTGTGTGAGACTTTCCTCGCATCCAGCCCCACTTGACTTATGGTGAAGACCTTAAATGTCAAGCCGAAGGTTGTGGGCGTCCGCCGGTAGTCTTGAGGCGCCATGGTCGGCAGGATCGCCAGCGTCTTATGGCTCGATGGCTCCTTTGTGGAGACCGTGAATGGGTGGCAATCGGGGTGGTTCTACATCACCGAGCAGCGACCCTAAATGGGCGGCGGCCCCAATTCGATCTGGTATTCCCACGCGGCTCGCTTCTTGGAAGGAGGCGGCTGGCGTGGGGTAATTGGAAGAGCGACCGGACTCCAAACCTGCATGCGGACCTTGGTGAACAAGAATCTCAGGCTCGTCAATGTGGTCCAGGTTATGCTCATCCACCAGATCCTCCCATGCCAACAACGGGCCTTCAAATTGTGGGAGTTCGATCCGGCACAGCATCCATGTTGGAAATATGCCCTAGAGGCAATAATAAAAGAATTATTATTATATTTCCTTGTTCGTGATAATTGTCTTTTATTCATGCTATAATTTTATTATCCGGAAATCGTAATACACGTGTGAATACATAGACCACAATATGTCCCTAGTGAGCCTCTAGTTGACTAGCTCGTTGATCAATAGATAGTCATGGTTTCGACTATGGACATTGGATGTCATTGATAGCGGGATCACATCATTAGGAGAATGATGTGATGGACAAGACAATCCTAAGCATAGCACAAGATCGTGTAGTTCGTTTTGCTAGAGCTTTTCCAATGTCAAGTATCTCTTCCTTAGACCATGAGATCGTGTAACTCCGGATACCGTAGGAGTACTTTGGGTGTACCAAGCGTCACAACGTAATCGGGTGACTTTAAAGGTGCACTACAGGTATCTCCGAAAGTGTGTGTTGGGTTGACACGGATCGAGGCTGGATTTGTCACTCCGTACGGAGAGGTATCACTGGGCCCACTCGGTAGTGCATCATCATAATGAGCTCAAAGTGACCAAGTGTGCAGTCACGGGATCATGCATTCTGATGCGAGTAAAGTGAATTGCGGTAACAAGATTGAGCGAGGTATTGGGATACCGACGATCGAATCTCGGGCAAGTAACATACCGTCGACAAAGGGAATAGTATCTGGGTTGCTTGAATCCTCGACATCGTGGTTCATCCGGTGAGATCATCGAGGAGTATGTAGGAGCCAACATGGGTATCCAGATCCGCTGTTGGTTATTGACCGAGAGTCGTCTCGGTCATGTCGCATGTCTCCGAACCCGTAGGGTCTACACATAAGGTTCGGTGGCGCTAGGGTTATTAGGAAGACTTGTATGTGATTACGAATGTTGTTGGTCCGGATGAGATCCCGGACGTCACGAGGAGTTCGGAATGGTTCGAGGTGAAGATTTATATATGGGAAGTTGTCATACGGACACCGGAAAGTTTGAGGGCATATCGGTATTGTCTGGGGCCACCGGAGAGGTTCGAGGGACCACCGGAGGGGCCACCCTCTCGGAGGGCCTCATGGGCCACAGGGCAGGGAACCAGCCTGGAGGGCTGGGCGCCCCCTTGGGCCCATGCACCTAGGGTTGGGGGAACCCTAGTGGGGCGCCCCTTTGCTTGGGGCAAGCCCCCCCCTGGCCGCCGCCCCCTCTAGATCTCATCTAGAGGGGCCGCCCCTGCCCCTTCCCCTATAAATAGAGGGGTGAGGGAGGCTGCAACACACATCAAGGCGCAGCCCTCCCTCCCAACACCTCTCCTCCTCCGTTGAGTGCTTGGCGAAGCCTGCCGAGATCTTGCCTCTCCACCATCATCACGCCGTCGTCTTTGCTGCTGGAGCCTTCTTCCTCAATCTCTCCTTCCCCTTGCTGGATCAAGATGGAGGAGGCGTCGTGCATTCCGTGCGTGTGTTGAGCGTGGAGGTGCTGTCCGTTCGGCACTTGGTCATCGGTGATTTGAATCACGGCGAGTACGACTCCATCATCACCGTTCCTTGAGCGCTTCCGCCGCGATCTACAAGTGGTATGTAGATGCAATCTCTCTCCATGACTCATTGCTTAGATGAACTCATAGATGGATCTTGGTGAATCCGTAGGAAAAATTTAATTTTCTCGCAGCGTTCCCCAACGGTGGCATCATGAGCTAGGTCTATCGTAGTTCTCTATTGCACGAGTAGAACACAATTTTGTTGTGGGCGTAGATCTTGTCAACTTGCTTGCCGCTACTAGTCTTTTCTTGCTTCAGCGGTATTGTGGGATGAAGCGGCCCGGACCGACCTTACGTGCGCTTCGTGAGACGCGGTTCCACCGACTAACATGCACTAGTTGCATAAGGTGGCTAGCGGGTGTCTGTCTCTCCTACTTTAGTTGGGCGTATTAGATGAAAAGGGTCCTTATGAAGGGTAAATAGAAGTTGAAAAATCACGTTGTGGTTATTAGTAGGTAAGAAAACGTTCTTGCTAGAACCCAATTGCAGCCATGTAAAGATGCAACAACAATTAGAGGACGTCTAACTTGTTTTTGCAGCAATTGTCATGTGATGTGATATGGCGAAGTTGTGATGAATGATGAATGATATATTGTGATGTATGAGATCATGTTCTTGTAATAGGAATCACGACTTGCATGTCGATGAGTATGACAACGGCAGGAGCCATAGGAGTTGTCTTATTTTTGTATGACCTGCGTGTCATTGAAGAACGCCATGTAAATTACTTTACTTTATTGCTAAGCGCGTTAGCCATAGAAGTAGAAGTAGTCGTTGGCGTGAAAACTTCATGAAGACACGATGATGGAGATCATGGTGTCATGCCGGTGACAAGATGATCATGGAGCCCCGAAGATGGAGATCGAAGGAGCTATATGATATTGGCCATATCATGTCACTACTTTATATAATTGCATGTGATGTTTATTATGTTTATGCATCTTGTTTACTTAGAGCGACGGTAGTAAATAAGATGATCCCTTATAATAATTTCAAGAAAGTGTTCCCCTAACGTGCACCATTGCTAAAGTTAAATCGTTTGAAGCACCACGTGATGATCGGGTGTGATAGATCCTTACGTTCACATACAACGGTGTAAGACAGTTTTACATGCAAAACACTTAGGGTTAACTTGCGAGCCTAGCATGTACAGACATGGCCTCGGAACACAAGAGATCGAAAGGTCGAACATGAGTCGTATGGAAGATACGATCAACATGGAGATGTTCACCGATGATGACTAGTCCGTCTCACGTGATGATCGGACACGGCCTAGTCGACTCGAATCGTGTAACACTTAGATGACTAGAGGATGTCAATCTGAGTGGGAGTTCATTAAATATTTGATTAGATGAACTTAATTATCATGAACTTAGTCTAAAGTCTTTGCAAAATATGTCTTGTAGATCAAATGGCCAGCGCTCATGTCAACATGAACTTCAGCGTTCCTAGAAAACCAAGCTGAAAGATGATGGCAGCAACTACCGGATGAGTCCGAACATGAGATCATCCTCATAGCAGCCAAGAAACAATATGTCCTAGAAGCGCGCTAGGTGAAGCACGCATCGAGAGAACCAAGACATTATGAATGCTTGGCGGTCTCGTCTTGATGATTACTCCCTCGTTCGGTCGGCATGCTTTACAGCTTAGAACCGGGGCTCCAAAAGCGTTTTGAGCAACACGGAGCATATGAGATGTTCGAGGAGCTGAAAATGGTTTTCCAAGCTCATGCCCGGTCGAGAGATATGAAGTCTCCGACAAGTTCTATAGTTGTAAGATGGAGGAAAACAGTTACATCGGTGAGCACATACTCAAAATGTCCAGGTTGCACAATCCTTTGTCCCACTGGACATTAACCTCCGGACGAGGCGGTCATTGACAGAATCCTTGATCGCTCCCACCAAGCTACAAGAGCTTTATGATGAACTACAATATGCAGGGGATGGTGAAGACCATTCTGAAGTATTCTCAAAGCTGAAGTCGTGAGAGGTTGAAATCAAGAAAGAACATCAAGTGTTGATGGTTAATAAAACCACTAAGTTCAAGAAGGGCAAGGGTAAGAAGAACTTCAAGAAGGACGGCAAGGATGTTGCGCGCCCGATAAGCAAGTTGCCGGAAGAAGTCAAAGAATGGACCCAAGCACGAGGCAGTGCTTTTATTGCAAAGGAAGGGCCCTTTGGGCGGAACTGCCCCAAATACTTAGCGGACAAGAAGGCGGTACCACTAAAGGTATATTTGATATACATGTAATTGATGTGTACCTTACCATTACTCGTAGTAACTCCCAGGTATTTGATACGGTGCCGTTGCTCATATTTGTAACTCATAGCAGGAGCTGCGGAATAAGCGGAGGCTGGCGAAGGGCGAGGTGACGATCTTGGCGTCGGGAATGGTTCAAAGGTCGATGTGATCACCGTCGCACGCTACCTCTACATTTACCTACGGGATTAGTTTTAAACCTCAATAATTGTTATTTAGTGCCAAGTTTGAGCATGAACATTGTATCGGGATCTCGTTTAATGCGAGATGGCTACTCATTTAAATCCGAGAATAATGGTTGTTCTATTTATATGAGAGATATGTTTTATGGTCATGCTCCGATGGTCAATGGTTTATTCTTAATGAATCTCGAGCGTAATATTACACATATTCATAGTGTGAATACCAAAATATGTAAAGTTGATAACGATAGTCCCACATACTTGTGGCACTTTGCCGCCTTGGTCACATTGGTGTCAAGCGCATGAAGAAGCTCCATTCGATGGACTTTTAGAGTCTCTCGATTATGAATCATTTGACACATGCGAACCATGCCTCATGGGCAAAATGACCAAGACTCCATTCTCGGGACAATGGGCGAGCAACTAACTTATTGGAAATCATACATACCGATGTATGCGGTCCAATGGCGTTGAGGCTCATGGAGGATATCGTTATGTTCTCACTCTCACCGATGACTTGAGTAGATATGGGTATGTCTACTTGATGAAACACAAGTCTGAGACCTTTGAAAAGTTCAAGGAATTTCAGAATGAGGTAGAGAATCAACGTGACCGAAAAATAAAGTTCTTACGATCAGATCGTGGAGGAGAATATTTAAGTCACGAATTTGGTACACACTTAAGGAAATATGGAATCGTTTCACAACTCACGCGCTGGAACACCTCGGTAGAACGGTGTGTCCGAGCGTCGTGTCGCACTCTATTGGATATGGTGCGATCTATGATGTCTCTTACCGATTTACGCTATCATTTTGGGGATACACTCTAGAGACAGCTACATTCACTTTAAATAGGGCACCGTCTAAATCCGTTGAGGCGACACCGTATGAATTATGGTTTGGGAAGAAACCTAAGCTGTCATTTCTAAAAGTTTGGGGATGCGATGCTTATGTCAAGAAACTTCAACTGAAAAGCTCGAACCCAAGTCGGAAAAATCGTCTTCATAGGATACCCTAAGGAAACCATTGGGTATACCTTCTACCTTAGATCCGAAGGCAAGATCTTTGTTGCCAAGAACGGATCCTTTACGGAAAAAAGTTTCTCTCGAAAGGAGTAAGTGGGAGGAAAGTAGAACTTCGATGAAGTACTACCTCTTGAACCGGAAAGTAGTGCAGCTCAGGAAAATGTTCTGTGGTGCCTACACCTCTTGGAGAGGAAATTAATGATGATGATCAAGGTACTTGGATCAAGTTGCTCTTGAACCCAGTGGGTCCACAAGGACACGTTCCACACAGTGGTATGGCAACCCTGTCACGGAAATCATGTTGTTAGACAACGGTGAACCTTGAACTATGAAGAAGCGATGGCGGGCCGAGTTCCAACAAATGGCTTGAAGCCATGCAATCCGAGATAGGATCCATGTATGAAAACAAAGTATGGACTTTGACAGACTTGCCGATGATCGTGACGATAGAAAACAAATGGATCTTTAAGAAGAAGGCGGACGCGGATGGTAATGTTACCATCTATAAAGCTCGACTTGTCGCTAAAGGTTATCGGCAAGTTCAAGGGTTGACTACGATGAGACTTTCTCTCCGTAGCAAAGCTGAAGTCCGTCCGAATCATGTTAGCAATTGCCGCATACTATGATTATGAGATATGGCAAATGGGCGTCAAAGCGGCATTCCTTAATGGCTATCTTAAGGAAGAACTGTATATGATGCAGCCGGAAGGTTTTGTCGACCCTAAGAATGCTAACAAGGTATGCAAGCTCCAGCGATCCATTTATGGGCTGGTGCAAGCATCTCGGAGTTGGAACATTCGCTTTGATGAGATGATAAAAGCGTTTGGGTTTATGCAGACTTATGGAGAAGCCTGCGTTTACAAGAAAGTGAGTGGGAACTCTGTAGCATTTCTCATATTATATGTAGATGACATACTTTTGATGGGAAATGATATAGAACTCTTGGACAACATTAAGGCCTACTTGAATAAAAGTTTTTCAATGAAGGACCTTGGAGAAGCTGCTTACATATTAGGCATCAAGATCTGTAGGGATAGATCGAGACGCCTCATAGGTCTTTCACAAAGCACATACCTTGATAAGATTTTGAAGAAGTTCAAAATGGATCAGTCCAAGAAAGGGTTCTTGCTTGTATTGCAAGGTGTGAGATTGAGCTCGGCTCAATGTCCTACCACGGCAAAAGATAAAGAAGAGATGAGCGTCATCCCCTATGCCTCAGCCATAGGATCTATTATGTATGCCATGCTGTGTACCAGACCTGATGTAAACCTTGCCGTAAGTTTGGTAGGAAGGTACCAAAGTAATCCCGGCAAGGAACACTGGACAGCGGTCAAGAATATCCTGAAGTACCTGAAAAGGACGAAGGACATGTTTCTCGTTTATGGAGGTGACGAAGAGCTCGTCGTAAAGGGTTACGTCGACGCTAGATTTGACACAGATCTGGATGACTCTAAGTCACAAACCGGATACATGTATATGTTGAATGGTGGAGCGATGGCTGGTGCAGCTGCAAGCGAAGCGTCGTGGCGGGATCTACGTGTGAAGCGGAGTACATGGCAGCCTCGGAGGCAGCGCATGAAGCAATTTGGGTGAAGGAGTTCATCACCGACCTAGGAGTCATACCCAATGCGTCAGGGCCAATCAAACTCTTTTGTGACAACACTGGAGCTATTGCACTTGCCAAGGAGCCCAGGTTTCACAAGAAGACCAGGCACATCAAGCGTCGCTTCAACTCCATTTGTGAGAATGTTCAAGATGGAGACATAGAAATTTGCAAAGTGCATACGGATCTGAATGTCGCGGATCCGTTGACTAAACCTCTTCCGCGGGCAAAACATGATCAACACCAGAACTCTATGGGTGTTCGATTCATCACAATGTAACTAGATTATTGACTCTAGTGCAAGTGGGAGACTGTTGGAAATATGCCCTAGAGGCAATAATAAAAGGATTATTATTATATTTCCTTGCTCGTGATAATTGTCTTTTATTCATGCTATAATTGTATTATCCGGAAATCGTAATACACGTGTGAATACATAGACCACAATATGTCCCTAGTGAGCCTCTAGTTGACTAGCTCGTTGATCAATAGATAGTCATGGTTTCCTAACTATGGACATTGGATGTCATTGATAACGGGATCACATCATTAGGAGAATGATGTGATGGACAAGACAATCCTAAGCATAGCACAAGATCGTGTAGTTCGTTTTGCTAGAGCTTTTCCAATGTCAAGTATCTCTTCCTTAGACCATGAGATCGTGTAACTCCGGATACCGTAGGAGTGCTTTGGGTGTACCAAATGTCTAGCGTAATCGGGTGACTATAAAGGTGCACTACTGGTATCTCCGAAAGTGTCATTGGGTTGACACGGATCGAGGCTGGATTTGTCACTCCGTATTACGGAGAGGTATCCTTGGGCCCACTCGGTAGTGCATCATCATAATGAGCTCAAAGTGACCAAGTGTCCGGTCACGGGATCATGCATTATGGTGCGAGTAAAGTGACTTACGGTAGCGAGATTGAATGAGGTATTGGGATACCGACGATCGAATCTCGGGCAAGTAACATACCGTCGACAAAGGGAAGAGTATCACGGGGTTGCTTGAATCCTCGACATCGTGGTTCATCCGATGATATCATCGAGGAGTATGTAGGGAGCCAACATGGGTATCCAGATCCGCTGTTGGTTATTGACCGGAGAGTCGTCTCGGTCATGTCGCATGTCTCCCGAACCCGTAGGGTCTACACATAAGGTTCGGTGGCGCTAGGGTTATTAGGAAGACTTGTATGTGATTACGAATGTTGTTGAGTCCGGATGAGATCCCGGACGTCACGAGGAGTTCGGAATGGTCGGGAGGTGAAGATTTATATATGGGAAGTTGTCATACGGACACGGAAAGTTTGAGGGCATATCGGTATTATCTGGGGCCACGGAGAGGTTCGAGGGGACCACCGGAGGGACACCTCTCGGAGGGCCTCATGGGCCACAGGGTAGGGAACCAGCCCCTGAGGGCTGGGCGCCCCCTTGGGCCCATGCACCTAGGGTTGGGGGGAACCCTGGTGGGGCGCCCCCTCCCAAGCCGTCGCCCCCCTCTAGATCTCATCTAGAGGGCTGGCTGCCCCTTCCCTATAAATAGAGGGATGAGGGAGGGCTGCAACACACATCAAGGCACAGCCCTCCCTCCCCAACACCTCTCCTCCTCCGTTGAGTGCTTGGCGAAGCCACTGCCGAGATCTTCCTCTCCACCATCATCACGCCATCGTCTTTGCTGCTGGAGCCTTCTTCCTCAATATCTCCTTCCCCTTGCTGGATCAAGAAGGAGGAGGCGTCGTCCGTTCCGTCACGTGTGTTGAGCAGCGGAGGTGCTGTCCGTTCGGCACTTGGTCATCGGTGATTTGAATCACGGTGAGTACGACTCCATCATCACCGTTCCCTTGAGCGCTTCCACCTGCGATCTACAAGTGGTATGTAGATGCAATCTCTCTCCCATGACTCGTTGCTTAGATGAACTCATAGATGGATCTTGGTGAAACCGTAGGAAAAATTTTAATTTTCTGCAGCGTTCCCCAACAATCCAACCACGAAGAGGCTCTTGACACTCGTGCGAAGATGCACGGAAGGTCTTGTTCAACGGCGCCGAGGCTCCCTCATCCGCTTCTGAGAAGATCGCGGATTCAGCTCATGGCGTCAAGCTACCGAGGTAAGCTATTTTGCCCTTCACGGGAATCTTGCTTTTCATAGTTTGACTCTATCGGGATCTAAACTCCCTTGCCTTTGGCAGGACTGGCGGAGCACATCCGGCAGGTTAACTGTCCGCTCCTTCGCGAAGACCCAGTGAGACGCCCGCTTGGCGAAACTGCTGCTCGGCGCCTTCGTGGTGCGGAGAAAAGCCAGAAAGAAGGCCACGGGGACTCGAAGGAGTGCGGCGCCAGGTGTTGTCGGACTCATCGTCTGACGACTCGGGCGGACTCCTCCCGTGAAAACGAGGAGGAGGAAGCAAGCCTCTCCCGGCCGTGGGAGAGAAGAAAAGAAAGGCCGCCCGGTGGGGAGGCGGAGGGTTCAGAAGGAAGAACCCTTCCTCCGACGTCTCCACCAACGCCAGCGACGGCGAGGAGGAGTGTCCCTTGAGGCCAAGCCCCTAGCGAGATCGTAAGTGTCCAGGATACCCATGGCTTTTTTTTCATTGCATAGTGTTCTCTAATGCGAACAATCATGCAGCCCGCCCAGGACAGGCTCGCCCGCTTGTCGGCGGGTCCCTGAATTCGTCGGAAGTGGAGAGTACTTCACTTCCGGCCGCCTCCTCACCTCACGCTGCTTGACGCGAGGTGGGGCCCCAAGGGGCCTGGTCAAGAGGAGGTGGCGCGGAGGCGCCGCCAAGGCAACCTCCGGACTCGGTAGCGAGGGAGCAAGACCCCGGGGCTCTAAGCCCGACCCTTGTTGGGACTCCATCACGGAACCTTCAGCGGTTCGAAGTCCGCAAGCGGCCCCCCTCGTTGGAAGGATAAGGCGCGGTGTCCTCCGTCCAGCCGGAGGCACCGCACTTATTATGAGTGTGGTGATCGAGAAAGTTCAGTCCATGAAGCGGGCTGGCGAAGCTTCTGTGACCTTCTAACAGGCTTTGAGGTAGGTTTTCAATATATGTAAGAAGATTACATGAGCAGTAGCCCCGATGCTTAGTTTGGTGTTAGGAAAGAAAAGCGGCTGAGGATCTAAAAGATATATGCAGGAGTCTAACATAATTATGTCAATATGGGAATGCAGGCTGCCTGTGACCTCTGCCCGCCTTGACTACGGAGGTCAATGCATTGAAGGAGAGCCTCGGCGGTCGAGAACGAGCTCGACCAAGCCAAGAAGCAGCTCGAGGACAAGGAAGGTAAGTAATACCATATGGAATTTAAAAATGTGGTTGCAAAGATACAGGAATAACATGGGTGCTGCAGGGGCCATGGCGAGTGGCGGCCACTGAAGGAGGCGGTGTCCGTGGCCAGCTCATGACCGTGGGCGCTCAGCGAGAAAGGGGGGCGCAGCTGGCGGAGAATCGGCAAGAGCTCAGGGCTCTCGTGGAAAAACACGAGGG
The DNA here is from genome assembly GCA_021605205.1 of Aegilops longissima. NCBI lineage: Eukaryota > Viridiplantae > Streptophyta > Magnoliopsida > Poales > Poaceae > Aegilops > Aegilops longissima. Next base: position 318,366,880 of record CM038676.1, read on the forward strand.
TTTGGGCGTGACTCAAGACCCGAGAGTCCGAGCTTGCCTCGGCTCTTGAGAGTGCCAAAGCTGCTAAGGCCGAGGCCCAAAAGCCCTCCGGAGATTGAGGCAATAAAGAAGATCATGGCCGGGTAAGGCATTCTTTATGCGAGCAAGAATGTAAAAGTCAATTATCTAGTACTTACGAATCGGAGCTCTCGGGGCGCGTTCTGCGGAATCTGCCGTGGAGTGTCTCGATGCCGCGCTTTCTACCGAGCGAAGAAGGGAGCTCGACGGAAAAGGTGTTTTGGTCTCGATATCTTGAGGCGAACACCAGTCCCCTTGAGCGACCAACTGAAGAATTTGGTCGAGCTCCACAAGGTCGCCGAACAGGTCATGAAGGGCCTTGTCGATGTCAAAACCGGCGGATCTCGGGTAGGGGGTCCCGAACTGTGCGTCTAGGCGGATGGTAACAGGAGACAAGGGACACGATGTTTTACCCAGAGTTCGGGCCCTCTCGATGGAGGTAATACCCTACTCCTGCTTGATTAATATTGATGATATGGGTAGTACAAGAGTAGATCTACCACGAGATCGAGAGGCTAAACCCTAGAAGCTAGCCTATCGTATGATTGTTGTTAGTCCTCGGACTAAAACCCTTCGGTTTATATAGACACCGAATAGGGTTAGGGTTACACGAGTCGGTTACAATGGCAGGAGATCTACATATCCGTATCGCCAAGCTTGCCTTCCACGCCAAGGAAAGTCCCATCCGGACACGGGCCGAAGTCTTCAATCTTGTATCTTCATAGTCCGAGTCCGGCCAGCGATGATAGTTCGCTATCCGGACACCCCTAATCCGGGACTCCTCGGTAGCCCCCAAACCAGGCTTCAATGACGATGAGTCCGTGGCGTAGTTGTCTTCGCATTGCGGCGGGTTCTTCTCAAATCACATATACTTGTCGAATAGTGTCCGGCCCCGATAAATGCTGCGCTCCTTGGCTTCCACGCCCAATAATGGCCATCTTCCGTGTTTGAATGAATCACGAAAAGCCAGGGTATTTTACACTTACCCCCTAGCTGCGCAAATGAGCAGCGTATAAAAGGGCGAGGATCTAGATCTGAGTCACCATCCCCCACCGCAAGCCTTCATCGGCGCCTTTGACAAAACCCATTCCATCATGGACGGTCGTGGCTCCTCCTCTCGCTCCCAGGCCCTCAGCACAGAGTGGGAGATGCTCGATCCCGCATAGCGAGCTAGTTATACTCTAAACCAAGGGATTTCTTCCCGGCCTTCATGGTTCGGTTAGGCGGACTTACCACCTACAAGGGCGGAAAAAAGCGGAGAGTGTCCCGATCCCTCTAAAGGAGGCGGGTATGCTTTATCTCTTATCGAGTAAGAGGAATCGGTTTCCTATCCATCCGTTTCTCCAGGGATCTTAGAGTTCTCTGACCTCGGTTGCACCACCTTCGCTGCCTCCATTTTGCACATCGCGGGCTTTGTGGCCTTTGCGAACTGTTCTTGGGCGTCGAGGCTCATTTTGCCTTGTGGAAGAGATTATTCTGCCTTGTACCCGTTCTCATGAGGGTCAATATATCAAGTGGGCGGGCGAACTATGGCGCATCGCCGGACGGATATCTATCCGGAACCCGAAAAGCGTCCAAGGCTGGCCTTGGAATGGTTTTACATGGAGGGCGTCCGCTGCGGATCTGTTCGGATCGGCCTTACGGATTTTAGCGCTCCTCGAAGAAGCGCCTAAGTGGCGACCGCGGAGCCCCGGAGGAAAATGATCGGGGCGTCCTTTACTTGATGAGCGAATAAGATTCTTGGCTCATTCGGATTGACCATGATTGGAGTCATGGCAATCTGCATTATGAGAGTGCGATCGCTCCAATATAGGGGCCACCCATGTGGGACTTCAACGGGAGGGCGATGCCACCGCCATGGCATAAAGGGCGGGATCGGTCACCGAAATGGTGAAGACCTTGTCGCCATGTACAAAGGGAAGAGGAGGATTTTCTCGCGTCGGTCCACTGAGCAGGTTTTCTTGAATAGTCCCCGAAGTTGGGTAAGCAAATATCTTTGTGGCCTGTCCGGTCCATGTTCCGTGGTTAAACATGTCATTTCATGGTTTCTCTGCGAGGAACTGCGCCGGGCGTGGAGAAGATACACAGCTCGCCCCACAACCCGAGGATCCGAAGCGGTCCCTCGATCCGACCTCGAAGGACCGGATATAAAGGTGGAGCTGATCGACGGGGTGTTCCACCAACTTAGCATCGACAATGCTTTGGTTGCCATTCTGACGATTACCCCGAATACTTCCAGCCTCACGAATGGCGAGACCGAGGTCCCAATACTCGATAATGACCCATCCGTGCTTATTTTTGATCACCGTATACCAATGGTGTTTAGCGGGGGTGCCTTGAGGCAGGAGGCCGAGCCTGCGGCGGACTAGACAACAAGGGCGATCGGCCCCGCAAGCTAAAAAAGTGCGGTCGGATCAAAACTCCGCCGAAGCGGTATGGCGCGTCACCATATTCGAGTTGATTCTGGAAGGCGTACTAACGCTGGTGCTCTTTTCGGGAAAAAAGCGCTCGCGGACTGAGTCGGAGAGGTTATAATCGAACCGCCGCCACCGAGGCTCAAAAGCGGGTCGAGCGGAGGCGAGCCGGCGTCGTCGGATGCTCCTCCGACGAGGATGCCGACAGGTTGTCCGCCACCACGAAGTTTGGTCTTCAATGAAAACAATGTGGAATAGTTTCACAGCTCACGCCACCGAACACCACAACATTATGGTGTGTCCGAACGTCAGAATCTGCATTTTATTTTGATATGGTGCGATCTATGATGTATCTTACCGATTTACCACTATCGCTTTGGGGTTATGCATTAGAGACACTGCATTCATTTAATAGGGCACCATCTAAACTGCTGAGATGACACCGATGAACTATGGTTTAGCAAAGAAACCTAAGCTGTCGCTTAAAGTTTGAGTTGTGATGCTTATGTGAAAAGTTTTCACCGATAAGCTCGAACCCAAATCGGAGAATGCGCCTTCATAGAATACCCAAAGGTAACTATTGGGTACACCTTCTATCACAGATCCGAAGCAAGATATTTTTAAGATGGATCCTTTCTAGAGAAGAAGTTTCTCAAAGAAGTGAGTGGGAGGAAAGTAGAACTTGATGAGGTAATTGTACCTCTCCCTTATTGAAAGTAGTTCATCACAGTGAATCAGTTCCAATGATTCCTACACCAATTAGTGAGGAAGTTAATGATGATGATCATGAAACTTCAGATCAAGTTGTTACCAAACCTCGAGGTCTTCCAGAGTAAGATCCGCATGAGTGGTACGTAATCCTATTCTAGAAGTCATGTTACTAGACCATGATGAACCTACTAACTATGAGGAAGCGATGATGAGCCCAGATTCCGCTAAATGGTTTGAGACCATGAAATCTGAGATGGATCCATATATGAGAACAAAGTTGGACTTTGATGGAGTTGCCATGATCGGAAGCCATATTATATAAATGGATCTTCAAGAGGAAGACATGATTCGATAGTAGTGTTACTATCTAAAGCTCGACTTGTCGCAAAAGGTTTTCGACAAGTTCAAGGTGTTGACTACAATGAGATTTCTCAATCAGAGCGATGCTTAAGTCTGTCCGAATCATGTTAGCAACCACATTTTATGAAATCGCAAATGGATGTCAAAATACATTCTTTAATGGATTTATTAAAGAAGAGTTGTATATGATGCAACCGAAGGTTTTGTCAATCCTAAAGGAGCTAATAAATGTGCAAGCTCCAATGATCCATCTATGGACCTGCAAGCATCTCGAGTTGAATAAACGCTGATAGTGTGATCAAAGTATAGTTTTATATGCATTTTGTGAAGCCCAGATTTACAAGAAAGTGAGGAGCACTACAAAGATTGATAAGTATATGTGAATGACATATTGTTGATCGGAAATAATGTAGAATTATTCTGCAAAGCATAAAGGAGTGTTTGAAAGGAGTTTTTCAAAGAAAGACTCGTGAAGTTGCTTATATATTGAGCATCAAGATCTATAGAGATAGATCAAGACGCTTGATAAGTTTTTTCAATGAGTACATACTTGACAAGATTTTGAAGTAGTTCAAATGGAACAGTCAAAGAAAGAGTTCTTGCTCTGTTACAAGGTGTGAAATTGAGTAAGACTCAAAACCCGCCACGGCAGTAAGATAGAAAGAGAATGAAAGTCATTCCTATGCCTCAGCCATAGGTTCTATAAAGTATGCATGCTGTGTACCGATCTATTGTATACCCCATCTAAGTTGGCAAGGAGGCAATAGTGATCTAGGAGTAGATCATGGACAGCGGTCAAAATTATCCTTAGTGGAAGGATATGTCGATTATGGAAGTGATAAAAGGTTCGTCAGAAAGGGTTACGCCGATGCAAGTTTTGACCCATCCGATGACTTAAGTCTCATCTAGATACATATTGAAAGTGGGAGCAATTAGCTAGAGTAGCCCGCAAGTGAGCATTGTAGACATAGAATTTGAAAATACATACGGATCTGAATGTGGCAATCTGCTGACTAAGATTCTCTCACAAAGCAAAACATGATCACACCTTAGTACTCTTGGGTGTTAATCACATAGCGGTGAACTAGATTACTGAATCTAGTAAACCTTTTGGGTCTTGGTCACATGGCGATGTGAATTATGGGTGTTAATCACATGATGATGTGAACTATTGATGTTAATCACATGGTGATGTGATCTAGATTATTGACTCTAGTGCAAGTGGAGACGGAAATATGCCCTAGAGGCAATAATAAAGTTATTATTTATTTCCTTATATCATGATAAATGTTTATTATTCATGCTAGAATTGTATTAACCGGAAACATAATACATGTGTGAATATATAGACAAACAAGATGTCACTAGTATGCCTCATTGACTAGCTTGTTAATCAAAGATGGTTATGTTTCCTAACCATGAACAAGGAGTTGTTATTTGATTAACAAGGTCACATCATTAGTTGAATGATCTGATTGACATGACCCATTCCGTTAGCTTAGCACACGATCGCTTAGTATGTTGCTATTGCTTTTCATGACTTATACATGTTCCTATGACTATGAGATTATGCAACCCTGCTTACCGGAGGAACACTTTGGTACTACCAAACGCCACAACGAATCGGGTGATTATAAAGGAGTACTACAGGTGTCTCCAAAGGTACATGTTGGGTTGGCGATTTCGAGATTAGGATTTGTCACTCCGATTGCTCGGAGAGGTATCTCCGGCCCTCTCGTAATGCACATCACTTAAGCCTTGTAGCATTGCAACTAATGAGTTAGTTAAGTAGATGATGTATTACGGAACGAGTAAAGAGACTTGCTGCGATTTAGATTGAACTAGGTATTGATACCGACGATCGAATCTCGCAAGTAACATACCGATGACAAAGGAACAACGTATGTTATGCGGTTTGACCGATAAAGATCTTCAGAGAATATGTAGGAGCCAATATGGGCATCCAGGTTCGCATTGGTTATTGACCAAGAATAGTTCTAGGTCATGTCTACATAGTTCTCGAACCCGTAGGGTCCGCACGCTTAAGGTTTCATGATGCTTTATTATGAGTTTATGAGTTTTGATGTACCAAGGAGTTCGGAGTCCCTGAGATCGACATGACGAGGAGTCTCAAATGGTCGAGACGAAAGATCGATATATTGGACGACTATATTCGAGTTCGAAAGGTTCCGAAAGATTCGGTATTTTCGAGTACCGAGAGTTACGGGAATTCGAGAATTAATGGGCTGATGGGGAAAGGGAAAGGCCAAAAGGGTGGCCGCCGCCTCCCTGGACTAGTCCGAATTGGACTAGAGGGGGCGCCTCTTCCTTCCTTCTCCTTTTCCTTCCCTTCCTTCTCCTACTCCTAATACATGGAAGGGTTCTAGTTGGATTAGGAAAGGGGAATCTACCCGTGGGAGTAGGACTCCTCATGGCGCGCATAGTAGAGGGCGGCCCCTCCTCCCTCCCTCCTTTATATAGGGCAGGGGCACCCATGACACACAAGTTGATCTACGGATCGCTCTCAGCCGTAAAGCGTGCCCTCCACCATATTCCACTTCGTCATATCGTCGCGAGCTTAGGCGAAGCCTCTACCGGAGAAGTCATATCGTCATGAGCTTAGGCGGCCTCGCCGGTGGAGCATCATCATCGCTACCACACGGCTGCAGTTGACGAAACTCTCCTCAACACTGCTGGATCGAGTCGAGGGATCGCCATCGAGCTGAACGTGCAGAACTCGGAGGTGCCGACGCTCGCATTTGGATCGGTTGATCGAAGAAGATCACGACTACATCCTCTACGCTAGCTTTAACGCTCGCTTGCTGGTCTACGAGGGTACGACAACACTCTCCTCTGCTATGCATCACCATGATCTTGTGTGATCGCGAGGGAAATTTTTGAAATTACTACGCTCCCAACAAGATTTCACCACATCGCCTCCTCGACTAGGTGGATCAAGTCGAGGGACCCCTATGTTCACCATGGGCCACTTCGGGCAAGCCCATGCCGCGACAAGGAGTATTCCAGTAATAAGACTTAAGATCAAGATAAGGACCTTCCACTAAATATTCCGGCCAGGGACTTCGTTATCCTAGGCCTCCGTGCATTATATGTTTGCTATCGATATTTATAGATCATTAAGGACATTAATCATCATACCCCTAGGTTTAGACCACAATATGATCTCAAGGTAGATCAACTCTTTGTAATCTTCATATTCATCAAGATCAATCAAGGAAGTAGGCATTATTTCCATGTATTAAGAGGGCCCAAACCTGGTAAACATCGCGGTCCCCTGTCTCCCGTTACCCATCGATCCATGATACGTACCGGGACCCCCACCAGATATGCTGGTTTTGATAATCACAATGGTGTCATTGAGAGTCTACCGTGAGATCGGTTGATCGGCGGCTCGTTCAAGTAGAACCGTGATATCGACATCTTCATCATCGGGCTCGACCGTCATCACCTTGGCTCGGACACTCAAGGACTGCATCAAGGCCGATCATGTCTTGGAATGATGACCTACATCAACATCAACCCTATCTCTCTCAAGTCATGGAGGAATTATTCATGGATGGGCTCAACGCCAACATTGCCCCCGAGCTTAATCGTATATTTTTCCTCGACAGCAAACTTGTATCCGCCACCTCCTCCTCGAAAGTGTCGCTTTTAATGATTGTCATGGAATTTATGCGAATAGTCACAACAACAAGGAATCTCCTAATCTACGATATAATCAAGCCTTGTCAAATCTGATGAATCTGAACGAGTTTAGGCGTGGTCTTCAGAGCCAAACTAGAGGTCCTTTGAAGATCCAACCATTCTCCGCCGCAGACCCCATATCTACCATTCTCAAAATTTCTTGTAGCTCGATCCGACCGTCTAAACTCCTCGTAACCTTCCTAAGGTTAGGCATCACTTTCGATCTGTTTTCTCACATGAGAACTAATCCCAATCTTATTCATCTTTTTTTATGAACGGGATTTTGACATCCTTTTGAAGGAAGTTTGTACGTATTGTGTTTTGTTCCCCAACACATCCCACAAATTTTAAAGTCTTTACAATATGATCTTCACCATTGTGCCAAAGTGCAAACCAGCCCAACAACATTGCTCCACGGCCAATTCCTGCTTAGACACGTTGCTTTGTTCAGCCGAGCTCGATTTCTTTTCGGGATCATCATCTCGGCAAGCCGTAACAAGAGTTCGGCAATCGGCGATAAATCATCACCAACTCACCGCCCCACGGATTACACCTGAGCGCCACATCGGCATCACCGATGATCACTTCATCAAGCCGCATTAACCACGCCATGATTTATGAGGTCCGGCATTTTAAGCTTCATGTACCCATAGTGGGTATATTGAAAAATTGTGAATGCTTCTCAGCCTAATAAAGCGTGATATCCGCTATGAATGGGGCCACTTGAATGTGACCTCCTCGATCTGTAATTGTCCAATGAGCCTAACACTACGTCTAAAGGTGATTTTTCTCCTGTGCAGCATGCTTCCGGCGGGATTATTCCTCTAAAGGTTGTGCTGCTTCGCCTAATGCGGTTCCAGCCTATTTCCATTTTTCTGAGGGTTTTCAGAGATGAGGTTTAGTCCACGCCGCCATCCATGAGTACCTTAGAAGCGTAAAGTCGCTCCACTATTGGACCGAGGACCATTGTGGCCGGTGCTCGTTGTTCGAATTTGGGTTCACACCGGCATTAAAGGTAATAGCCGTTACCCATGGATGTATTGTTGCTACTTGGTAGACTTCTTTAAGGTTATGGAGTGTTTGTCAGATGTTATTTGATGAAGTCTCAAAGATCATAATACCTGATCGGGTGTTGGGCCGGGCTGGGATTCTCGAGGCTAGAAGCTCTTCGCCACCTTTTGGCCACCGCCGAGTATCCAACATGCTCAAGGCTATGAGTTGGAGTGGCCTCCTCCGTGCTATGAATTTTGCAGGCCCATTTAGCTAACCCTCCAAGACAGTTCCGCGCCCTTCCTCTCAATGAAAAGAACCAATTTTGTGTCAAACCGCTGGATCTCTGTAGGGGGTCCCAAACTGCCTAGGCGATGGTAACAGGAGACAAGGACATGATGTTTTTTACCCAAGTTCGCCCTCTTATGGAGGTACACTTACCCCGCTGATTAATATTGATGATATGGGTAGCAAGAGTAGATCTACCATTTAGATCGTAGAGGCTAAACCCTAGAGGCTAGCCTATGGTATGATTGTTGTTCGTCTCTACGGAGTAAACCTTCGTTTATATAGACACCAATAGGGAGTGAATATACAGAGTCGGTTACAATGGCAGGAGATTCATATCCGTATCGCTGCTTGCCTTCCACGCCAAGGAAAGTCCCATCCTGGACACGGACGGAGTCTTCAATCTTGTATCTTCATAGTCCAGAGTCCGCCAACGATAATAGTTCGCTATCCGACACACCCTAATCCGGGATTCCTCAGCGCCTTTATAGCTCGGCTGGTGGCCAAATGAGGCCATGCTCGGGAGCTACGCTAGTGCTACCGGGGATGCCTCGCCCATGATCAAGTCATCAAGCGCCTCCGTCAGATGAAGGTGCTCAGGGCCCTTGCCCGTGCTAAGGTGCACCGGGCAAGCTAGACGAGGAGAAGTCGAGACGGATAGCCGCCGCCGGGCAAAGAGAACATCGCAAGCCCGAGAATTATTATGAGGGCCCCAAGGTGTCCGGCTTTATAGCGGGTAATGCCCAAAGATGCATATTGAGTAGACTCGCATGTTATCCCCGTATTGAAAAAAACTTTTTCATACGCTTAAGCAACGCTGAATTTAAATACTTCAGGTGGCTATCAAATTTGAGAGATGGCAGTCGTTATTTCACTTCATGCCACGAAAAGCCGGGGTGTTCGATAAACTTAAGCGCTTGTTCCCATTCTTGGGTCCTTCGAGGGGGCACTCAACGAACGTAACCAAAATCAGACCATAATTTTGAACACTCTCACTTAGCCATAGAATTCATAATTTTAAATTTCGTGAAGCTCCTAGTATTCTAAGACCAGTTCGCACTATCCACGCTTTGGCCGGACAATGCCGGTTCTCGCCTAAGCGCATAAGTTAGGGACTCAAGAAACTCACTTAACAGCCATCGCCCTCGCCTTTTATCATGACGGCCGTTTTATTTTCTCCATCGAGGTGCTCAACCCACCTCAACTGGGGCACAATCGCAGTTGGCTCTCCTGCAACATACTTAGCCGATATAACGGAACGTAGGTACCAAAACATGGAGCCGGGCAAACCCAACTATTGACCCAAGACATGATTCGGAGCCATGCATAATGCTATAAGTTCGTAGGTGCCGCACTCTGTGAAAGTGTTCGACTTGTCACACCATGTTTTTGGGGCTAATTCTCGGTGTATTGGCCTGCACTAAATTGTACGGGAAGGCGCAATGTCATAAATGAACATATAATGGGAAAGAATTCAATAATAGGCAAGAGCTATATATTGTTATTCAAAAGAAACCGCAAATAAGCGTAACGATACAAATTGTTATAAGGTAATGGACTTTTTTGATATCCTTCTTCCAGGTAAGTTTGCGTGTGGTAAAACAGGTAATTGCTCGTGAATAGAGACCAATTTACATCATCGCAGTTTCGGCTCGGGTGTTGCATCGTACCGGCGCGAATGCCGGATATGGCTTCGAGAACGTGAGTCCTAAAAGTAAAAGGAAGAAAAGAAAAAAGGAATGACACAACGGGAGCCCCGCAGCAGCCTAGCCGCATTCGGCGCGTGCCGTGGTCGGCCCATCCCCTATGCCCATGGTGCTTCGTGAGCGAATTACGCATGTGTAGGTAACGGCTTCATGAAGTTCGCGAGGGCTGGGGTTAGCTGCATTACTACGCTAAAATTCGAACGTACAGCGGTCTTGCCGTACATTACCCCGCGCGCTTGATGTTGTCCGATTGTTTATTGGCCGACTGAGAATTTTAAGAGGCTGTTCGCATCGCCGCAGCGATGTCGATGCGTTCTCCGCTCGAGGGAGCGCTGGTGTTTCCGCTGACCGTGATTACGCCTGAGGGCTCCGGCATCTTGAGTTTGAGGTACGCGAGGCGCACCGCATTGAATTTTACAATGGTCTGGCCCGAAAGCAAAGGCGTGATAGCCGCCGCGAACGGGGCTATGTCAAGATTAACTCTCACTCCGGAAGTTATTCGGGATCCAAGACCACTTGGTAATGGAGCTCGTAGTTGGCCTCACACTGGAATGACGCCAAAAGGTCGCTCTTGTGGGTTTGATCCTTGACGGGTCTATGCCCATTTCAGACAATCGTGATCCCGACAATCAGGTTCAGGGTTACCGCCGGTCATTCATCGACTCGTGAGGTGAAATCCATCAATAATTGGGTCAAGAACCATGCGGCAAAACCGGGCCGGATTACGTTAGTGGGTGGTCCTTCGATCAAGGTGATCGGGCGGTGAAGACCATGGGTTGAATCAACATCGCTCCATCGCTGCATACGCCCCTTAGTGCGTGCGGCTTCCGCCTCCCTTGGGTATGTGGGTTGCGAGTCATGTTCACCGGGTCCGTGACTTGTGTGGGAAAGCCCTTCGCCTTCTATTGTTCGGGCGGCCGGGCTCTTCTCGCTATCATGCAGCCCTTGTCGTTGTTTTCGGCGCGCTTAGCTTGCCTTGTTGTTTGAACACCCAACAATCCCTGCTGGTGGTTGGTTGTTTTCAAAGTGTATCCGCATGGTTATCGGTATTCGTCCGTTGACGGGCCCTGCATTTCTTTTTTGAATGGCTTCTTCACCGACCGGGTTTGAGCCCTTAATCCGCATCATCGTCAGATCTTCAGCATTATCACCAAGTAATGTGGCGCTTATATTGTTATGGCCACCTGCCATTGCTGTCCTTGGTATCCGAACTACCGTGGTGTTTTGGCTGTTGTTGCTTCCGAAAGCTAGCCACTTGTCCTCTCACAAGAAAAAGCTGGTCATGAGGTGGTGAGGGCTGCCATGGATTTCGCTTTTCCTCGCCCTAGGTGCTGAATATTCTGCCACGATGTTGTGTTTGAAGGTTGCTACGCCTGCATCCATAACACGATCTGATTTTTCTTTAGTTAGGAACCGCGCCCAGAAATTGTCCGCCGATTCTTCCGGCCGCTGAATTATATGGCTATGTCATCGTAAGGCCCGTGGTCGCATCATATGTGCCCCGGAAGTTATCAAGGAATGCGGCTTCCAGGTCCTCCCAACAACCAATTGACTCTCACCGGGCAAGTCATTGAGCCAATGCCGGTTGGTCCTTTAACTTGAGGAGGTATTTGATGGCATGTAGATCATCACCAAGGGCCATGTGGATATGGAGAAGATAGTCCTCGATCCGCATCGCAGGACTGCGGGTACCATCGCATGATTCGGCTGTTTACGTGTTTGAAGCCTCGGGATTTGATGATCCATTACTTCATCTCGTGAAGTATAGTGGTGTGCGCTCAGATAATATATCACGACGTAGTCGCTATATGAGCTGGCTCATCGCGTTCGGACGTATGCTGGGTTCCGTGATCCGGGCGTGACGGTAATCATCCCGAGTCATTACGCCCACGCCGACCAGATCGATCTTGTAGCGCCGGCCTTATCCTCCAATATATCTCGCAAGTCCGGGCGCTGCTTTTCCCGCGGCCTTGGTACTTTTTTGAGCTGGCGCCGGGCGTGGCTTGAGCGAGGGGCCGAGGTTTTCTCGCCGCAGAGCCACGGTGCCGTCCGCCATGTCGCATGCGCGCCGCGACGGGTGCCTTCCTCCGACGAGGCAACAACTCCGCATTTGGGGGTAGCTTTGAGGGCGCCAGTTCACTTCGCCGCAAGTGACTTCAAACATCCGCTGCCCAGCGTGTCTTGGTCGCCTCTAAGCATATTGCTGCTTTTTCTGGAGGCTGCTTGTCGTGGCCATGAGCCCGCGCTAAATGCTCTTGTTCGACGGGGTCCTTCGGGCACGCATGAATTCGCTGCCATCGAGGCTTCGCTTCGCCTTCGGAGGGGCGCAATTATCGCCCTTCACTTTTTTCCATGACCGTCGGGCGGACTTGCTTCTCCCTCCTCTCAGCCGAAGTCCTCGCCGAGGGGTCATCTTTACCGTCTTCGGGGTATTATTGTCTCTCGTGCCGGAATCACCGCTTTTTACCGGTGGCGGATTTAGAGCGGCGTCAATGACGCCGGGCGCTGGGTTGTTTTCGAGGGGTCATCTCCGCCGCTCCATCGCTATCTCCATCTTTTTGGGATGTCCACCATGGCGTTATATGACGCAGGTGGCCTTCCAGCGTCTCTGCGGGCGCCGGGTTTCCGATCGCCTCCCCTCGCACCGCCGCCCATACCGCTGCATGTTCTAGTCGGGTTTGTTAAGCGCTTGCTAAATCATCGATGCGGCTGGCAAAGTGGGTGTGGTGGCGCGGAATTTTCTTCGCTGCCCAATCCCAACCTTCCCATCATAGTTCGCCGTGGCCTCTCGACAAAGAGAGAGACTTTAATGAGTTCGTGATATCGCCAAAGGGCGAAAAGCCGAAGATGTCCCCGTGGGCGGTGAACTCCATAACTGCCTACCGTATTCGGGATCGGTAGAGGCGCGAGTAACTGGAGTCCGCAAGGAGTCCGCACCCGGGAGCCGCCACCGCAGCGACAGGATGTAAGTTCACCAACGCCAGGAGATTTCAGCCTCAGGCGTTGTCCAACCAACCGCCCCGACGTAAACTGCCCGTATTAAGGGTCGGAGCGGATATCGTGCGCTCTCCGTGGCGCTGTTCGGCGGCAGAGCTAGATCGCATTCATCGAGACATGTTATGGAGCGCGCCGGGTCGTGGTTCAATCTGTCAAGATCAAATTCCACGACATCGCCTGGAGTAGTTCAGGGCTTCCACCCGACTCGATGGGCTGGGGCGAAGTCAATCTACCCCAGATGGTTTCAGCGAATTGGTCTGTGAAGCGCAAAGTCGCCAATAATAAGATCTGTCCGGGAGAAAAGTTCACCGGATCGCTGCCGCTGTCGGCGATTAGCGACACCGGGTTTATAGGTGACGGCTATTGCAGGAATCCCTCAATGAAAGTACCAGCAGTCGTGTCAAACCGGGCGGATCTCGTAGGGGGTCCCAAACCTGCAAGGCTCTAGGCGGATGGTGTACAGAGACAAGGACACGACAGCTTTTTTACTCAGTCCGCCTCGATGGAGGTAATACCCTACTCCCGCTTTGATTAATATTGATGATATGGTAGCAGATCTACCACTTAGATTGAGATGCTAAACCCTAGAAGCTAGCCCATGATATGATTGTTGTTTGTCCCACGACTAAAACCCTCTTCGTTTATATAGACACCGGTCAGGGTTAGGTTGCCAGTATCGGGTTACAATGGTAGGAAATCTATATCCGACGCGTTTGCCTTCCACGCTAAGGAAAGTCCTATCCGGACAAGGGACGGTTCCCAATCTTGTATCTTCATAGTTCAGGGAGTCCGCCAGATGACAGTTCGCTTTCCTGACACCCCCTAGTCCGTGACTCCTCACGTAGGGTCCTGCATCGCTGACGCTCGGGACGAGACGATTAAGGAGTTTATGTGTTTGATGTACCGGTCGTTGTTCCGAGTCCCTTGGAGATCGTGGATGACGAGGAGTCTCAAAACGTTCGAGACGAAGATCGGCGTTGGAAGGCTATATCTTCGACATCGGAAAGGTTCTGAGTGGTTTGGGATTTATCGGAGTACTCGAGAGTTATGGAATTACTGGGGAGTATATGGGCCTTATCAAGCTTTATGGAGAGAGAGAGAGGGCTTCCTGTAGGCTGCTACCAAGGCCTAGTCCAAATTGACTAGGGGAGGGGCGGCACCCCTCCTTCCCTTCTCTTCTCTCTTCCCCTCTTCCTTCTCTCTCCTACTCCCTACTACTCGAAAGGGGGAATCTTCCCGGAAGGGAGTAGACCTTCTCGATGGCGCTACCATAGAGGGTCAATTCTCTCCCTCCCTCCACTCCTTTGTATACTTGGGAGGGGGTACTGATGGTGTCCTCGGACTAGGGGGTACTTAGGAAATATGCCCTAGAGGCAATAATAAAGTTATTATTTATTTCATATATCATGATAAATGTTTATTATTCATGCTAGAATTGTATTAACTGAAACATAATACATGTGTGAATATAGACAAACAAGATGTCACTAGTATGTCTTCATTTGACTAGCTTGTTAATCAAAGATGGTTATGTTTCCTAACCATGAACAAGGAGTTGTTATTTGATTAACAAGGTCACATCATTAGTTGAATGATCTGATTGACATGACCCATTCCGTTAGCTTAAGCACACGATCGCTTAGTATGTTGCTATTGCTTCTTCATGACTTATACATGTTCCTATGACTATGAGATTATGCAACTCTGCTATCGGAGGAACACTTTGGTACTACCAAACGCCACAACGTAATCGGGTGATTATAAAGGAGTACTACAGGTGTCTCCAAAGGTATGTTGGGTTGGCTGATGATGAGATTAGGATTATTCACTCCTAATGTCTGAGAGGTATCTCGGCTTCTCTCGTAATGCACATCACCTAAGCTTGCAAGCATTTAAACTCAATGAGTTAGAAGTAGATGATGTATTACGAACGAGTAAAGAGACTTGCCGTGAACGAGATTGAACTAGGTATTGATACCCATTGATCGAATCTCGGTAAGTAACATACCGATGACAAAGGGAACAACGTATGTTGTTTATGCGGATTGACCGATAAAGATCTTCAGAGAATATGTAGGAGCCAATATGGGCATCCAGGTTCCGCTGATTGGTTATTGACCAGAATAGTTCTAGGTCATGTCTACATAGTTCTCGAACCGTAGGGTCCGCACGCCTAAGGTTTCGATGACAGTTTTATTAAGGAGTTTATGAGTTTTGATGTACTAAGGAGTTCGAGTCCTGATGAGATCGGGATATGACGAGGAGTCTCAAATGGTCGAGACGTAAGATCGATATATATTGGACGACTATATTCGGAGTTCGGAAAGGTTCCGAGGTGATTCGGTATTTTTCGAGTACCGGAGAGTTACGGGAATTCGTATTGGGCCTTAATGGGTTATACGGAAAAGGAGAGGGCTGACCAAAGGGTGGCAGCCGCCTTCCTTGGACTCCAGTCCGAACTGGACTAGGAGGGGGCGCCTCTTCCTTCCTTCTCCTTCCCTTCCCTTCTTCTCTCCTACTCCTAATACATGGAAGGGTTCTAGTTGATTAGTAGGGGGAATCCTACCCCGTGGGAGTAGGACTCCTTGACGCTACCATAGTAGAGGGTCAGGCCTCCCTCTCCTCCCTCCTTTATATACGGGGCAGGGGGTGCACCCCATGAACACACAAGTTGATCTTCGGATCGCTCTCAGCCGCAGTGCGGTGCCTCCACCATATTCCACCTCGGTCATATTGTCATGGTGTTAGGCCAAGCCTCTCGCGACAAGTCAGATCGTCATGAGCTTAGGCTAAGATCCGCGCCGGTGGAGCATCATCATCGCTACCACGCCGTCAGGTCGACGAACTCATCCCTGACACTTTGCTGGATCGAGTCCGGGATCGCTATCGAGCTGAACGTGTGCAAGAACTCGGAGGTGCCGACGCTCGGTGCTTGGATCGGATCGGATCGTGAAGACGCATCGACCACATCCGCACTGGATTATAACGCCTCCGCCGTCTGGTTTACGCAGGGTACGTGGACAACATTCTCCCTCTCGCTAAGTGCTATCACCATGATCTTGCGTGTCAGCGAGGAAATTTTTGAAATTACTATGTTCCTCAACAAAGGGCATCCGAGCCTGGTTTTATGCGTTGATGTCATATGCACGAGTAGAACACAAGTGAGTTGTGGCTTATATAAGTCATACTGCTTACCAGCATGTCATACTTTTGGTTCAGCGGTATTGTGAGATGAAGCGCCCGACCGACATTACGCCAGACGCTTACGCCGAGACTGGTTTCACCGCCCGAGCACTCGCTTAAAGGTGACCATGGGTATGTCTGCCTCTCACTTTAGTTGAATCGAAAGTGGCTACGCCCGTCCTGAGAAGGTTAAACGAGTCTATTTGACAAACTATCGCTGTGGTTTTGATGCGAGGTAAGAACGGTTCTTGCTCAGCCCGTAGCAGCCACGTAAAACTTGCAACAACAAAGTAGAGGACGCCTAACTTGTTTTTGCAGGCATGTTGTGATGTGATATGGTCAAGACGTGATGCTATATTTTATTGTATGAGATGATCATGTTTTGTAACCGAAGTTATCGGAATCGGCAGAGCCATATGGTTGTCGCCATTGTATGAAATGCAACGCCATGTAATTGCTTTACTTTATCACTAAGCAGTAGCGATAGTCGAGAAGCAATAGTTGGCTAGACGACAACGATGCTACGATGGAGATCAAGGTGTCGCTACCGTGACGATGGTGATCATGACGGTGCTTCGAGATGGAGATCACAAGCACAAGATGATGATGGCCATCATATCACTTATATTGATTGCATGTGATGTTTATCCTTTATGCATCTTATCTTGCTTTGATTGACGGTAGCATTATAAGATGATCTCTCACTAAAATTATCAAGAAGTGTTCTCCCCGAGTATGCACCGCTATAAAGTTCTTCGTGGCGAGACACCACGTGATGATCGGGTGTGATAGGCTTCACGCTCATCTACAACGCGTGCAAAACAGTTTTGCACACGCAATACTAAAGTTTAAACTTGATTAGCCTAGCATATAACAGATATGGCCTCGAACACGGAGACCGAAAGGTCGAAGCGTGAATCATATAGTAGATATGATCAACATAGTGATGTTCACCATTGAAACTACTCCATCTCACGTGATGATCGGACATGGTTTAGTTGATTTGATCACGAATCACTTAGATGACTAGAGAGATGTCTCCTAAGTGGGAGTTCTTAAGTAATATGATTAATTGAACTTTAATTTATCATGAACTTAGTCCCGTAGTATTTTGCAAATTATGTTGTAGATCAATAGCTCGCGTTGTTGCTTCCCCGATGTTTTTATATGTGTTCCTAGAGAAATTGTATTGAAAAATGTTAGTAGCAATGATGCGGATTGGATCCGTGATCTGAGGTTTATCCTCATTGCCGCATGTAAGAATTATGTCCTTAATGCACCGCTAGGTGATGATAACCTGCATTGCAGGAGCAGTATGCATACGTTATGAACGCTTGGCTAGCTCAATATGATGACTACTTGATAGTTTAGTGCACCATGCTTAAACGCTTAGAATCGACTTCAAAGACGTTTTGAACGCCATGGACCATATGAGATGTTCCAGAATTGAGTTAATATTTCAAGCAAATACCCGAGTTGAGAGATATGAAGTCTCCAACAAGTTCTATAGCTAAAAGATGGAGGAGAATCGCTCAACTAGTGAGCATGTGCTCAGATTGTCCGGGTACTTCAATCGCTTGAATCAAGTGGGAGTTAATCTTCCAGATAAGATAGTGATTGATGAATTTTCAGTCACCATCACTAAGTTACTAGAACTTCGTGATGAACTATAGTATGCAAGGGATGACGAAAAGATTCCCAAGCTCTTCGTGATGCTAAAATCGCGAAGGTAGAAATCAAGAAAACATCAAGTGTTGATGGTTGACAAGACCACTAGTCCAAGAAAAAGGGCAAAGGGAAGAAGGGAACTTCAAGAAGAACGAGCAAGCGAAGTTGCTACTGAGTGAAGAAGCCCAAGTCTGACCTAAGCCTGAGACTAAGTGCTTTTGCAAGTGCAATGGAACTGGTCATCGGAAGCGGAACTACCCCAAGTATTTGGTGGATAAGAAGGATGGCAAAGTGAACAAAGGTATATTTGATATACATTTATTGATGTATTTTACTAGTGTTTATAGCAACCTCGGTATTTGATACTGGTTCGGGCTAAGATTAGTAACTCAAACAGGAGTTGCGTAATGAACAGAAACTAGTTGAAGGGAAGTGACGATGAGTGTTGAAGTAGTTCCAAGATTGATATGATCATCATCGCACACCCCTATACTTTCTGGATTAGTGTTAAACCTAAATAAATGTTATTTGGTGTTGAGCATGAATATGATTTGATCATGTTTATTGCAATACGGTTATTCATTTAAGTTAAAGAATAATTGTTGTTCTGCTTACATGAATAAAACCTTATATGGTTACACACCCAATGAAAATGGTTCATTGGATCTCGATCATAGTGATACACATATTCATAATATTGAAACCAAAAGATGCAAAGTTAATAATGATAGTGCAACTTATTTGTGGCAATCGCCGCTTAGGTCATATTGGTGTAAAGTTTATGAAGAAACTCCATGCCGATGGACTTTGGAATCACTTGATTATGAATCATTTGATGCTTGTAACCGCTGCCTTTGGGCAAGATGACTAAAACTCTGCTCCGAACAATGGAACAAGCTAACGACTTATTGGAAATAATACATATACGATGTATGCGATCCAATGAGTGTTGATGCTCGTGGTAAGTATCGTTATTTTCTGACCTTCATAAGATGATTTGAGCAGATATGGGTATATCTACTTGATGAAACATAAGTCTGAAATAGTTGAAAGGTTCAAAGAATTTCAGAGTGAAGTGGAAAATCATCGTAACAAGAAAATAAAGTTTCACGATCCGATCGTGAGATGAATATTTGAGTTACGAAGTTTGGTCTTCAATTAAAACAATGTGGAATAGTTTCACAGCTCACGCCATTATGGAACACCACAATAATGGTGTGTCCGAACGTCAGAACTGCACTTTATTTTGATATGGTGCGATCTATGATGTCTCTTACCGATTTACCACTATCGCTTTGGGGTTATGCATTAGAGACAGCTGCATTCATTGCTTAATAGGGCAACCATCTAAACTGCTGAGATGACACCGATGAACTATGGTTTAGCAAAGAACCTAAGTCGTCGCTTTAAAGTTTGAGTTGTGATGCTTATGTGAAAAGTTTTCACCGATAAGCTCGAACCCAAATCGGAGAAGTGCGCCTTTCATAGAATACCCAAAGGAAACTATTGGGTACACCTTCTATCACAGATCCGAAAGCAAGATATTTGTTGTTAAGATGGATCCTTTCTAGAGAAGAAGTTTCCCTAAAGAAGTGAGAGGGAGGAAAGTAGAACTTGATGAGGTAATTGTACCTCTTCTCCTTATTGAAAGTAGTTCATCACAGTAAATCAGTTCCAGTGATTCCTACACCAATTAGTGAGGAAGTTAATGATGATGATCATGAAACTTCAGATCAAGTTGTTACCAAAACCTCGAGGTCTTCCAGAGTAAGATCCGCACTCAGAGTGGTACGGTAATCATATTCTAGAAGTCATGTTACTAGACCATGATGAACCTACGTAACTATGAGGAAGCGATGATGAGCCCAGATTCCGCCAAATGGCTTGAGGCCATGAAATCTGAGATGGATCCATATATGAGAACAAAGTGTGGACTTTGATGGACTTGCCTTGGTGATCGGAAGCCATATTAAATAAATGGATCTTCAAGAGGAAGACAGATGTTCGATAGTAGTGTTACTATCTACAAAGCTCGACTTGTCGCAAAAGGTTTTCGATAAGTTCAAGGTGTTGACTACAATGAGATTTTCAACTGTGAGCGATGCTTAAGTCTCGTCCGAATCATGTTAGCAATTGCCACATTTTATGAAATCGCAAATGGATGTCAAAACTACATTCTTTAATGGATTTATTAAAGAAGAGTTGTATATGATGCAAATCCGCAAGGTTTTGTCAATCCTAAAGGAGCTAATAAAATGCAAGCTCCAACGATCCATCTATGGACTGCAAGTATCTCGAGTTGAATAAACGCTTGATAGTGTGATCAAAGTATAGTTTTATATGCACTTTGTGAAGCTCAGATTTACAAGAAAGTGAGGAGCACTACAAGATTTCGATAAGTATATGTGAATGACATATTGTTGATCGGAAATAATGTAGAATTATTCTGCAAAGCATAAAGGAGTATTTGAAAGGAGTTTTTCAAAGAAAGACCTCGTGAAGTTGCTTATATATTGAGCATCAAGATCTATAGAGATAGATCAAGACGCTTGATAAGTTTTTTCAATGAATACATACCTTGACAAGATTTTGAAGTAGTTCAAAATGGAACAACAAAGAAAGAGTTCTTGCTCGTGTTACAAGGTGTGAAATTGAGTAAGACTCAAAACCCACCACGGCAGTAGAAGATAGAAAGAGAATGAAAGTCATTCCCTATGCCCTCAGCCATAGGTTCTATAAAGTATGTCATGCTTGTACCGATCTCATTGTATACCCTACTACTAAGATTGGCAAGGAGGCAATAGTGATCTAGGAGTAGATCATGGACACGCGGTCAAAATTATCCTTAGAATAAGGATATGTTTCTTCATTATGGAAGTGATAAAAGGTTCATCAGTAAAGGGTTACGCCGATGCAAGTTTTAACACTGATCTAGATGACTTAAGTCTCAATCTAGATACATATTGAAAGTGGGAGCAATTAGCTAGAGTAGCTCGCAAGTGAGCATTGTAGACATAGAATATTTGTAAATACATACGGATCTGAATGTGGCAATCTGCTGACTAAAGCTTCTCTCACAAAGCAAAACATGATCACACCTTAGTACTCTTTGGGTGTTAATCATATAGCTTATGTGAACTAGATTACTGACTAGTAAACCTTTTGGGTCTTGGTCACATGTCGATGTGAACTATGGGTGTTAATCACATATGATGTGAACTATTGATGTTAATCACATGGTGATGTGATCTAGATTATTGACTCTAGTGCAAGTGGGAGATCAAGGAAATATGCCCTAGAGGCAATAATAAAGTTATTATTTATTTCTTATATCATGATAAATGTTTATTATTCATGCTAGAATTGTATTAACCGGAAACATAATACATGTGTGAATATATAGACAAACAAGATGTCACTAGTATGCCTCTATTTGACTAGCTTGTTAATCAAAGATGGTTATGTTTCCTAACCATGAACAAGGAGTTGTTATTTGATTAACAAGGTCACATCATTAGTTGAATGATCTGATTGACATGACCCATTCCGCTAGCTTAGCACACGATCGCTTAGTATGTTGCTATTGCTTTTCATGACTTATACATGTTCCTGCTAACTATGAGATTATGCAACTCCTGCTTACTGGAGGAACACTTTGGTACTACCAAACGCCACAACGAATCGGGTGATTATAAAGGAGTACTACAGGGTGTCTCCAAAGGTACATGTTGGGTTGGCGATTTCGAGATTAGGTTTTGTCACTCCGATTGCTCGGAGAGGTATCTCTCGCCCTCTCGTAATGCACATCACTTAAGCCTTTGTAAAGCATTGCAACCAATGAGTTAGTTAAGTAGATGATGTATTACGGAACGAGTAAAGAGATTTGCCGCAATTTAGATTGAACTAGGTATTGGATACCGACGATCGAATCTCGCAAGTAACATACCGATGACAAAGGAACAACGTATGTTGTTATGCGGTTTGACCGATAAAGATCTTCAGAGAATATGTAGGAACCAATATGGGCATCCAGGTTCGCTTATTGGTTATTGACCAAGAATAGTTCTAGGTCATGTCTACATAGTTCTCGAACCCGTAGGGTCCGCACGCTTAAGGTTTCGGCGATGCTTTATTATGAGTTTATGAGTTTTGATGTACCAAGGAGTTCGGAGTCCCTGATGATCGGGGACATGACGAGGAGTCTCAAATGGTCGAGACGAAAGATCGATATATTGGACGACTATATTCGAGTTCGAAAGGTTCCGAAAGATTCGGTATTTTCGAGTACCGAGAGTTACGGGAATTCAGAGAAGGCCTTAATGGGCTTGATGGGAAAGGAGAAAGGGGTTTAAAGGGTGGCCGCGCCCTCCCTGGACTAGTCCGAATTGGACTAGAGGGGGCGCCTCTCCTTCCCTTCTCCTTCCTTCCCTTCCTTCTCCCTCCTAATATATGGAAGGGTTCCTAGTTGGATTAGGAAAGGGGAATCCTACCCGTGGGAGTAGGACTCCTGCATGGCGCGCATAGGAGAGGGCTGCGCCTCCTCCCTCCCTCCTTTATATACGGGCAGGGGGCACCCCATGACACACAAGTTGATTCACGGATCGCTCTCAGCTGCAAGCGGTGCCCTCCACCATATTCCACTTCGTCATATCGTCGCGGGAGCTTAGGCGAAGCCCCGCGCCGAGAAGTCATATCGTCATGAGCTTAGCGCGGCCTCGCCGGTGGAACATCATCATCGCCACCACGCCCGCTGCAGGCCGACGAAACTCATCTCCACGCTTTGCTCGGATCGAGTCCCGGGATCGCCATCGAGCTGAACGTGCGTAACTCGGAGGTGCCGACGCTCGTGCTTGATCGGCCGGATCGAAGACGATCACGACTACATCAATCGCAAGTGTTATAACGCTCGCTTGCTGTTCACGAGGGTACGTGACGACACTCTCTTCTGCTATGCCATCACCATGGTCTTGTGTGATCGCGAGGAAAATTTTTGAAATTACTACGCTCCCAACAACAAGATTTCACCACATCGCCTCCTCGACTAGGTGGATCAAGTCGAGGGACCCCTATGTTCACCATGGGCCACTTCGGGCAAGCCCATGCCGCGACAAGGAGTATTCCAGTAATAAGACTTAAGATCAAGATAAGGACCTTCCACTAAATATTCCGGCCAGGGACTTCGTTATCCTAGGCCTCCGTGCATTATATGTTTGCTATCGATATTTATAGATCATTAAGGACATTAATCATCATACCCCTAGGTTTAGACCACAATATGATCTCAAGGTAGATCAACTCTTTGTAATCTTCATATTCATCAAGATCAATCAAGGAAGTAGGCATTATTTCCATGTATTAAGAGGGCCCAAACCTGGTAAACATCGCGGTCCCCTGTCTCCCGTTACCCATCGATCCATGATACGTACCGGGACCCCCACCAGATATGCTGGTTTTGATAATCACAATGGTGTCATTGAGAGTCTACCGTGAGATCGGTTGATCGGCGGCTCGTTCAAGTAGAACCGTGATATCGACATCTTCATCATCGGGCTCGACCGTCATCACCTTGGCTCGGACACTCAAGGACTGCATCAAGGCCGATCATGTCTTGGAATGATGACCTACATCAACATCAACCCTATCTCTCTCAAGTCATGGCCCCTAGTCCAGGACTCCCTCACGTAGGGTCTGCACGCTTGACGTTCGGTGACGATCGGTATTATGAGTTTATGTGTTTTGATGTACCGAATGTTGTTCCGAGTCCCGGATGAGATCAGGGACATGACGAGGAGTCTCGAAACGTTCGAGACGTAAAGATCGATATGTTGGAAGGCTATATTCGGACATCGGAAAGGTTCTGAGTGGTTTGGGATTTATCGGAGTACTCGAGAGTTATGGGAATTCGCCGGGGAGTATATGGGCCTTATTGGGCTTTATGGGAGAGAGAGAGGGGCTTCCTTGGGTAGGCCGCGCCCCCCAAGGCCTAGTCCAAATTGGACTAGGGGGAGGGGCGGCACCCCCTCCTTCCTTCTCTTCTCTCTTCCCCTTCCTTCTCTCCTACTCCTACTACTCGGAAAGGGGGGAATCTTCCTCCCGGCGGGAGTAGGACTCCGCATGGCGCGCCATAGTAGAGGGCCGACCCTCTCCCTCCTCCACTCCTTTGTATACGGGGGAGGGGGCACTGACGGTGTCCTGGACTAGGGGGTACTTGAAGGAAATATGCCCTAGAGGCAATAATAAAGTTATTATTTATTTCCTTATATCATGATAAATGTTTATTATTCATGCTAGAATTGTATTAACCGGAAACATAATACATGTGTGAATATATAGACAAACAGTATGTCACTAGTATGCCTCTACTTGACTAGCTTGTTAATCAAAGATGGTTATGTTTCCTAACCATGAACAAGGAGTTGTTATTTGATTAACAAGGTCACATCATTAGTTGAATGATCTGATTGACATGACCCATTCCGTTAGCTTAGCACACGATCGCTTAGTATGTTGCTATTGCTTCCTTCATGACTTATACATGTTCCTATGACTATGAGATTATGCAACTCCGTGCTACGGAGGAACACTTTGGTACTACCAAACGTCACAACGTAATCGGGTGATTATAAAGGAGTACTACAGGTGTCTCCAAAGGCAGATGTTGGGTTGGCGATTTCGAGATTAGGATTTGTCACTCCGAATGTCGGAGAGGTATCTCTGGCCCTCTCGGTAATGCACATCACTTAAGCCTTGCAAGCATTGCAACTAATGAGTTAGTTGCGAGATGATGTATTACGGAACGAGTAAAGAGACTTGCGGTGACGAGATTGAACTAGGTATTGATACCGACGATCGAATCTCGGGCAAGTAACATACCGATGACAAAGGGAACAAAGTATGTTGTTATGCGGTTTGACCGATAAAGATCTTCGAGAATATGTAGGAGCCAATATGGGCATCCAGGTTCCGCTATTGGTTATTGACCAAGAATAGTTCTAGGTCATGTCTACATAGTTCTCGAACCCGTAGGGTCCGCACGCTAAGGTTTCGATGATGCTTTATTATGAGTTTATGAGTTTTGATGTACCAAGGAGTTCGAGTCCCGGATGAGATCGGGGACATGACGAGGAGTCTCGAAATGGTCGAGACGTAAAGATCGATATATTGGACGACTATATTCGAGTTCGGAAAGGTTCCGAGTGATTCGGTATTTTTCGGAGTACCGAGAGTTACGGGAATTCGTATTGGGCCTTAATGGGCCATACGGGAAAGGAGAAAAGGGCCAAAGGGTGGCCGCCGCCTCCCCTTGGACTAGTCCGAATTGGACTAGGGAGGGGCCCCCTTCCTTCCTTCTCCTTTTCCTTCCTTTCCTTCTCTCCTACTCCTAATACATGGAAGGGTTCCTAGTTGGACTAGGAAGGGGAATCCTACTCCCGTGGGAGTAGGACTCCCCATGGCGCGCCATAGTAGAGGGCCGGCCTCCTCCTCCTCCCTCCTTTATATACGGGGCAGGGGCACCCCATGAACACACAAGTTGATCTACGGATCGCTCCTTAGCCGTGTCGGTGCCCCTCCACCATATTCCACTTCGGTCATATCGTCATGGAGCTTAGGCGAAGCCCTCGCGCGGAGAAGTCATATCGTCATGGAGCTTAGGCGAAGCCCTGCGTCGGTGGAGCATCATCTTCGCCACCACACCGTCGTGGTCGATGAAACTCTCCTCAACACTCGGCTGGATCGGAGTTCGAGGGACGCCATCGAGCTGAACGTGTGCGAGAACTCGGAGGTGCCGTACGTTCGGTACTTGGATCGGTTGGATCGGGAAGAAGTACGACTACTTCCTCACGCTGCGCCAACGCTTCCGCTGCTGGTCTACGAGGGTACGAGACAACACTCTCATCTCGTTGCTATGCATCACCATGATCTTGTGTGATCGTAGGAAAATTTTTGAAATTACTACGTTCCCCAACAAAGGCATCCGAGCCTGGTTTTATGCGTTGATGTCATATGCACGAGTAGAACACAAGTGAGTTGTGGACGATACAAGTCATACTGCCTACCAGCATGTCATACTTTGGTTCAGCGGTATTGTGAGATGAAGCGCCCGGACCGACATTACGCAGACGCTTACGCGAGACTGGTTTCACCGCCCGAGCACTCGTTGCTTAAAGGTGACCGGCGGTGTCTGCTCTCTCACTTTAGTTGAATCGAGTGTGCTACGCCCGTCCTTGAGAAGGTTAAACGGAGTCTATTTGACGAAGTATCGCTGTGGTTTTGATGCGAGGTAAGAACGGTTCTTGCTCAGCCCGTAGCAGCCACGTAAAACTTGCAACAACAAAGTAGAGGACGCCTAACTTGTTTTTGCAGGGCATGTTGTGATGTGATATGGTCAAGACGTGATGCTATATTTTATTGTATGAGATGATCATGTTTTGTAACCGAGTTATCGGCAATCGGCAGGAGCCATATGGTTGTCGCTTATTGTATGAAATGCAACGCCATGTAATTGCTTTACTTTATCACTAAGCGGTAGCGATAGTCGAGAAGCAATAGTTGGCGAGACGACAACGATGCTACGATGGAGATCAAGGTGTCGCGCCGGTGACAATGGTGATCACGACGGTGCTTGGAGATGGAGATCACAAGCACAAGATGATGATGACCATATCATATCACTTATATTGATTGCATGTGATGTTTATCCTTTATGCATCTTATTTTGCTTTGATTGACGGTAGCATTTTAAGATGATCTCTCACTAAAATTATCAAGTAGTGTTCTCCCGAGTATGCACCGCTGCCAAAGTTCGTCGTGCCGAGACACCACGTGATGATCGGGTGATAAGCTCTCACGTCCATCTACAACGGTGCAAGCCAGTTTTGCACACGCAGAATACTCAGGTTATACTTGACGAGCCTAGCATATGCAGATATGGCCTCGAACACGGAGACCGAAAGGTCGAGCGTGAATCATATAGTAGATATGATCAACATAAGATGTTCACCATTGAAAACTACTCCATCTCACGTGATGATCGGTTATGGTTTAGTTGATTTGGATCACGTGATCACTTAGATGACTAGAGAGATGTCTGTCTAAGTGGGAGTTCTTAAGTAATATGATTAATTGAACTTTAATTTATCATGAACTTAGTCCCGTAGTATTTTGCAAATTATGTTGTAGATCAATAGCTCGCGTTGTTGCTTCCCTATGTTTTCATATGTGTTCCTAGAGAAAATTGTATTGAAAGATGTTAGTAGCAATGATGCGGATTGGATCCGTGATCTGAGGTTTATCCTCATTGCTGCGCAGAAGAATTATGTCCTTAATGCACCGCTAGGTGATGGACCTATTGCAGGAGCGGATGCGCACGTTATGAACGCTTGGCTAGCTCAATATGATGACTACTTGATAGTTTAGTGCACCATGCTTAACGGCTTAGAATCGGGACTTCAAAGACGTTTTGAACGTCATGGACCATATGAGATGTTCCGGAATTGAAGTTAATATTTCAAGCAAATACCGAGTTGAGAGATATGAAGTCTCCAACAAGTTCTATAGCTAAAAGATGGAGGAGAATCGCTCAACTAGTGAGCATGTGCTCAGATTGTCTGAGTACTTCAATCGCTTGAATCAAGTGGGAGTTAATCTTCCAGATAAGATAGTGATTGACAGAATTCTCTAGTCACCATCACTAAAGTTACTAGAACTTCGTGATGAACTATAATATGCAAGGGATGACGAAAACAATTCCCAAGCTCTTCGCGATGCTAAAATCGGCGAAGGTAGAAATCAAGAAAACATCAAGTGTTGATGGTTGACAAGACCACTAGTCTCAAGGAAAAGGCAAAGGAAGAAGGGGAACTTCAAGAAGAACGGCAAGCAAGTTGTTGCTCGAGTGAAGAAGCCCAAGTCTGGATCTAAGCCCGAGACTAAGTGCTTTTGCTACAATGGAACTGGTCATCGAAGCGGAACTACCCCAAGTATTTGGCGGATAAGAAGGATGGCAAAGTGAACAAAGGTATATTTGATATACAAATTATTGATGTGTATTTTACTAGTGTTCGTAGTAACCCTCGGTATTTGATACTGGTTCGGTTGCTAAGAGTAGTAACTCAAACAGGAGTTGCGAATAAAAGAGACTAGTTGAAGGGAAGTGACGATGAGTGTTGGAAGTAGTTCCAAGATTGATATGATCATCATCGCACACTCCCTATACTTTCGGGATTAGTGTGGAACCTAAATAAGTGTTATTTGGTGTTGAGCATAAATATGATTTGATCATGTTTATTGCAATACGTTATTCATTTAAGTAAGAGAATAAATTGTTGTTCTGCTTACATGAATAAAACCTTATATGGTTACACACCCAATGAAAATGGTTCATTGGATCTCGATCATAGTGATACACATATTCATAATATTGAAACCAAAAGATGCAAAGTTAATAATGATAGTGCAACTTATTTGTGGCAATCGCCGCTTAGGTCATATTGGTGTAAAGCGATGAAGAAAACTCCATGCCGATGGACTTTTGGAATCACTTGATTATGAATCATTTGATGCTTGCGAACCGTGCCTTTTGGGCAAGATGACTAAAACTCCGCTTCTCCGAACAATGGAACAAGCTACCGACTTATTGGAAATAATACATACCGATGTATGCGATCCAATGAATGTTGATGCTCGTGGCAAGTATCGTTATTTTCTGACCTTCACAAGATGATTTGAGTAGATATGGGTATATCTACTTGATGAAACATAAGTCTGAAATAGTTGAAAGGTTCAAAGAATTTCAGAGTGAAGTGGAAAATCATCGCAACAAGAAAATAAAGTTTCGCGATCTGATCGTGGAGATGAATATTTGAGTTACGAGTTTGGTCTTCAATGAAAACAATGTGGAATAGTTTCACAGCTCACGCCACCGGAACAACACAACATTATGGTGTGTCCGAACGTCAGAATCAGTACTTTATTTTGATATGGTGCGATCTATGATGTATCTTACCGATTTACCACTATCGCTTTGGGGTTATGCATTAAAGACAGCTGCATTCACGCTTAATAGGGCACCATCTAAATCCGCTGAGATGACACCGTATGAACTATGGTTTAGCAAAAACCTAAGTCGTCGCTTTCTTAAAGTTTGGAGTTGTGATGCTTATGTGAAAAGTTTTCACCGATAAGCTCGAACCTAAATCGAGAATGCGCCTTCATAGAATACCCAAAGGTAACTATTGGGTACACCTTCTATCACAGATCCGAAAGCAAGATATTTGTTGCTAAGATGGATCCTTTCTAGAGAAGATGTTTCTCTCTAAAGAAGTGAGTAGGAGGAAAGTAGAACTTGATGAGGTAATTGTACCTTCTCCCTTATTGGAAAGTAGTTCATCACAGGAATCAGTTCCAATGATTCCTACACCAATTAGTGAGGAAGTTAATGATGATGATCATGAAACTTCAGATCAAGTTGATACCAAACCTCGTAGGTCTTCCAGAGTAAGATCCGCACCAGAGTGGTACGGTAATCCTATTCTAGAAGTCATGTTACTAGACCATGATGAACCTACGAACTATGAGGAAGCGATGATGAGCCCAGATTCCGCGAAATGGTTTGAGACCATGAAATCTGAGATGGGATCCATATATATGAGAACAAAGTTGGACTTTGATGGAGTTGCCCGATGATCGGCAAGCCATATTATATAAATGGATCTTCAAGAGGAAGACAGATGCTGATAGTAGTATTACTATCTACAAAGCTCGACTTGTCGCAGAAAGGTTTTCGACAAGTTCAAGGTGTTGACTACAATGAGATTTACTCAAGCAGTAGCGATGCTTATGTCTGTCCGAATCATGTTAGCAATCGCCACATTTTATGAAATCGGCAAATGGATGTCAAAATACATTCTTTAATGGATTTATTAAAGAAGAGTTGTATATGATGCAACCGAAGGTTTTGTCAATCCTAAAGGAGCTAACAAAATGTGCAAGCTCCAATGATCCATCTATGGACCGGTGCAAGCATCTCGAGTTGGAATAAACGCTTTGATAGTGTGATCAAAGCATATAGTTTTATACAGACTTGCGGTGAAGCCTGTATTTATAAGAAAGTGAGTGGGAGCACTACAAGATTTCGATAAGTATATGTGAATGACATATTGTAGATCGGAAATAATGTAGAATTATTCTGCAAAGCATAAAGGAGTGTTTCAAAGGAGTTTTTCAAAGAAAGACCTCGGTGAAGCTGCTTACATATTGAGCATTAAGATCTATAGAGATAGATCAAGACGCTTGATAAGTTTTTTCAATGAGTACATACCTAGACAAGATTTTGAAGTAGTTCAAAATGGAACAGTCAAAGAAAGAGTTCTTGCCTGTGTTACAAAGGTGTGAAATTGAGTAAGACTCAAAACCCGGCCACGGCAGAAGATAGAAAGAGAATGAAAGTCATTCCCTATGCCTTGGCCATAGGTTCTATAAAGTATGCCATGCTGTGTACCAGATCTATTGTATACCCTGCACCGAGTTTGGCAAGGAGTACAATAGTGATCTAGGAATAGATCATCGGACAGCGGTCAAAATTATCCTTAATGGAATAAGGATATGTTTCTCGATTATGGAAGTGATAAAAGGTTAAATCGTAAAGGGTTACGCCGATGCAAGTTTTGACACCGATCTGGATGACTTTAAGTCTCGATCTAGATACATATTGATAGTGGGAGCAATTAGCTAGAGTAGCTCCGCAGCATTGTTGACATAGAGATTTGCAAAATACATACGGATCTGAATGTGGCGGACCCGTTGACTAAGATTCTCTCACAAAGCAAAACATGATCACACCTTAGTACTCTTTGGGTGTTAATCACATAGCGATGTGAACTAGATTACTGAATCTAGTAAACCCTTTGGGTCTTGGTCACATGGCGATGTGAATTATGGGTGTTAATCACATGATGATGTGAACTATCGATGTTAATCACATGGTGATGTGATCTAGATTATTGACTCTAGTGCAAGTGGGAGACTGAAGGAAATATGCCCTAGAGGCAATAATAAAGTTATTATTTATTTCCTTATATCATGATAAATGTTTATTATTCATGCTAGAATTGTATTAACCGGAAACATAATACATGTGTGAATATATAGACAAACAGTATGTCACTAGTATGCCTCTACTTGACTAGCTTGTTAATCAAAGATGGTTATGTTTCCTAACCATGAACAAGGAGTTGTTATTTGATTAACAAGGTCACATCATTAGTTGAATGATCTGATTGACATGACCCATTCCGTTAGCTTAGCACACGATCGCTTAGTATGTTGCTATTGCTTCCTTCATGACTTATACATGTTCCTATGACTATGAGATTATGCAACTCCGCTTACGGAGGAACACTTTGGTACTACCAAACGTCACAACGTAATCGGGTGATTATAAAGGAGTACTACAGGTGTCTCCAAAGGCAGATGTTGGGTTGGCGATTTCGAGATTAGGATTTGTCACTCCGAATGTCGGAGAGGTATCTCTGGGCCCTCTCGGTAATGCACATCACTTAAGCCTTGCAAGCATTGCAACTAATGAGTTAGTTGTAGATGATGTATTACGGAACGAGTGAAGAGACTTGCGGTGACGAGATTGAACTAGGTATTGGATACCGACGATCGAATCTCGGGCAAGTAACATACCGATGACAAAGGGAACAAAGTATGTTGTTATGCGGTTTGACCGATAAAGATCTTCGTAGAATATGTAGGAGCCAATATGGGCATCCAGGTTCCGCTATTGGTTATTGACCAAGAATAGTTCTAGGTCATGTCTACATAGTTCTCGAACCCGTAGGGTCCGCACGCTTAAGGTTTCGATGACGGTTTTATTATGAGTTTATGAGTTTTGATGTACCGAAGGAGTTCGGAGTCCCGGATGAGATCGGGGACATGACGAGGAGTCTCGAAATGGTCGAGACGTAAAGATCGATATATTGGACGACTATATTCGAGTTCGGAAAGGTTCCAGTGATTCGGTATTTTTCGAGTACCGGAGAGTTACGGGAATTCGTATTGGGCCTTAATGGGCCATACGGGAAAGGAGAAAAGGGCCAAAGGGTGGCCGCCGCCCCCTTGGACTAGTCCGAATTGGACTAGGAGGGGGCGCCTCTTCCTTCCTTCTCCTTTTCCCTTCCCTTTCCTTCTCTCCTACTCCTAATACATGGAAGGGTTCCTAGTTGGACTAGGAAAGGGGAATCCTACTCCGGTGGGAGTAGGACTCCCCATGGCGCGCCATAGTAGAGGCGCCTCCTCCTCCCTCCCTCCTTTATATACAGGGCAGGGGCACCCCATGAACACACAAGTTGATCTACGGATCGCTCCTTAGCCGTGTGCGGTGCCCCCTCCACCATATTCCACTTCGTCATATCGTCATGAGCTTAGGCGAAGCCCTGCGCGGAGAAGTCATATCGTCATGGAGCTTAGGCGAAGCCCTGCGTCGGTGGAGCATCATCTTCGTCACCACGCCGTCGGCTGATGAAACTCTCCTCAACACTCGGCTGGATCGGAGTTCGAGGGACGCCATCGAGCTGAACGTGTGCAGAACTCGGAGGTGCCGTGACGCTCGGTACTTGGATCGGTTGGATCGGGAAGAAGTACGACTACTTCCTCTACGTTGCGTCAACGCTTCCGTTGCTGGTCTACGAGGGTACGTAGACAACACTCTCATCTCGTTGCTATGCATCACCATGATCTTGTGTGATCGTAGGAAATTTTTTGAAATTACTACGTTCCCCAACAGTACTCACCACATCGTCTCCCGACTAGGTGGATCGGGTCGAGGACCCCCTTGGCGGTTCACTCATGGGCCACTTCGGGCAGCCCATGCCGCGTACAAGGAGTATTCCACAAGACTTGGTGATCAAGACAAGGACTCCTCTCCACCAACATATTCGGCTAGGACTCTTGTTATCCTAGGCCTCTGGTGCATTATATAAGCCAAGGTCAGACTAGTCGATAGATCATTATGACATTAATCATCATACCCCTAGGGTTTAGACCACAAATATGATCTCAAGGTAGATCAACTCTTGTAATCTCTATATTCATCAAGATCAATCAAGTAGGAAGTAGGGTATTACCTCCATTAAGAGGGCCCAAACCTGGGTAAACATCGTGTCCCCTGTCTCCTGTTACCCATCGATCCATGACACACAGCTCGGGACCCCCTACCCGAGATATGCTGGTTTTGACACCGACAATGGTGCTTTCATTGAGAGTTCCGCTGTGAGATCAACGAAGGATCGATGGCTCGTCTGCAGATTAACTGTGACATCGACATCTTCATCACTGGCTCGACTGGTCACCTTGGCTCGACCAAGGACTGCACTCTGCGTCAGATCGTCATGTTCGGACGATGACCTACATCAACATCAACTCCTATCTCTCTCAAGTCATGGAGGAATCATTCATGGAGCCGGGGGCTCAACGTCAACATTGCCCCTGAGCGACCGTGCTATTTTTCTGGACAGCAAACTTGTATCCGCTGCCACCTCCTCCTCGAGTGTCGTTTTAATGATTGCTTCGGTGGAATTATGCGAATAAGTCTACAACAACAAGGAATCTCCGGCAATCTACGATATACCGAAGCCTTGTCAAATCTGGATGGGAATCTGAACGAGTTTAGGGCGTGGTCTTCAGAGCCAAACTAGGAGGTCCTTTGGAAGATCCAACCATTCATCTGCTGCGTAATTCCCATATCTACCACCCCTCAAAATTTCAGCTCGATCCGACCGTCCAAACTCTGGTAACCTTCCGGTTAGTGCATCACTTTTCAGATCTGTTTTCTGCGCGAGAACGAATCCGACCCGAGTTCATCTTTTTTTATGAACGGGATTTTGGACATCCTTTTTGAAGGAAGTTTTGTACGGGGTATTGTGTTTTGTTCCCTAACACATCCCACAAATTTTAAAGTCTTTTACAATATGATCTTCACCATTGTGCCAGTGTCAAACCAGCCCAACAACATTGCTCCACGGCTGCTGACCTACGCTAGACACGTCGTTGCTTTGTTCAGCCGAGCTCGATTTCTTCGGATCATCATCTCGGCAAGCCGAACAAGAGTTCGGCACCGCGAAGGATAAATCATCACCAACCTCACCGCCCCACGGATTACACGGAGCGGCCACATCGGCATCACCGCATGATCACTTCATCAAGCCGGCATTAACCACGTCATGATTTATGACCTGCATCGGCATGGCCGCACCGTTGCTTCTTCGAGCCGATGTCCATCATGCTGAACTATTTCAACACCTCGGCTGACATGGCAAATGCAACATCTCCTTACCGACCGGCTCCGTCACCTCGTTTGGACCGGGGGCTTCGTCATCCCTTCTTCAACCTACTCCGGAGACTTCGGCGGCGTCAGCCGACCAGCTTCGTCACGTTAGCTGGACCGGGGGCTTTGCCTCGGCGAGCCAACCTTTACGAGCATCGCCATGTCGTCGCTTCACCGCCCATCAGGCAATGGGTGTGCGGATCGATTCCCAAATTTGGGAGTCACTTTTCTTTGGACTGCTACAACAAATAAACCAGGTGCTATTAATCCTAGCAATTTTTGCTTGTTTGGGTTTATTTTTCTCAAGGAATTATTACTCTGATTTGTTTCATCATCTGTTCACAGGTCTATCAAACGGCGGCCGCATTAACGACGGTCGCGTGGTGGTTCGGCCACTTTCCGTACATAGTTCAGCGAACGCCGCATCCGGAACTCGGACCGACCTATGAATTCAGGCTTTGCCACGCCTTTACCGCATCACGTCGACGCCCTACATCGACATTGACTTCGGCGCCAGGCTTTTAAATAAATTATCTTGCGTAAATTAATTACGCGAGGATTTTTATACATTTATATTATTATTGCTGGCCTGCACTATTTTACATGTGTAGGTAATCGACTTCGACTGCGTCACGTGGTCACTCCGGCAAGCCGACGCCGTTGTTCCAATCGGCATAAATCGGCTCGCGTGATCACCTTGTTGGTCGAATTGCCATACCGACATGCTCGGTTGCCTTGGGGACTTCGACATCGCTGAGAGAGCTCTACCTCATCGACTGTTTGGCACACGGGCCATATTTCTTTTATTACTAACTTTGCATAAATTATTAATTATGCAACAATTTTTATTTATTTATTATTGTTACTATTATCTCCGGTTTGCACTATTTTCTGTGCACATGTAAATGATCCGGGTCGGGAAGTGTTGTCTCCTCGGCGTACTGACATACCATGTCACCTCGGCTGGACTGGGGGCTTCGTCATCACATCATTAACCCACGCCGGGGACTTCGGCGTCACTCTGCCGGCCTGCATTGGCCGAGTCGTGTCACTACTTCAGAGTGCCAAACTCCTTGCTCGGACACCTCGGGCTTGGAGGCTGGGACCTCGGTCATGCCGAGGACTGCGAACCTTGTCGGATCTATCATAGATCAATGGGCATCTTCGTCCCGCCACAAGCCCGAATCACGTCATCAACACCGAGCACATTAACCAGCTAAGTCGCTTTCATGCTAAAAAACTTTCAGTTTTAAATTTTGTTCGGTTCGACCAAGCATTATACTTTTTGGAAAAAAGTTGTTTGTGACAAAGTTCCTTGTCAAAAATTTGTTTGTGACACACAAATCCAAATATCCCGTTTATTTGGGGGCTTCCTTTATGAAGCCTTTCCTCTTGCATATGATTATATTTGTATGGCTTCGTTCCTTGTTCGTGTATTACACCACAATATGCACCATGTTGACTTAAGTGTTCCGCAAGCTGGGTTGCCTTGCTCCTGTGTTTACCCCTATGTTCCCGATTGTTCGGCTAGGGAGTAAAGGGAGCACCTCTGCGATTGTCACGATTGGGTCATCAGAGCTCGGACCTCACACTGGATGAAGCCGAAAGCTAGCGCTCTTATTGTTTTCAATCATGGTCGGCACACAACGGAACTCATGAGTACAAAAAATCTATTACACAAGTCTCATAGTAACAATGAGCAACCGAAGAAAGGTATCGGTGGGGGTACTATTTTCTTC
Source organism: Aegilops longissima (assembly GCA_021605205.1). Classification (NCBI taxonomy): domain Eukaryota; kingdom Viridiplantae; phylum Streptophyta; class Magnoliopsida; order Poales; family Poaceae; genus Aegilops; species Aegilops longissima. Next base: position 318,403,025 of record CM038676.1, read on the forward strand.
GAAGATGCTTCTTACACTTCGTCAGTAATATAGCATAAGTTCCCTGAGCGTGCTTTTTCTGTTACAACCTTATGGCCTGATTGCCTAGTTGTCAGAAATGCCGTCGATATTCTCGACAGGTGGAGTACATAACACTTTTCGGCCCTTGACCGAAGAGGGAGAAGCCGACGGTCGGTTAAGACGCGTTTAAAGTTCCGGTGAACACATATATGATATAAGTACTTCGGTACATACAATAATTATACATAAAATTCTTTTACCCAAGTCACTTGGGGGCTCTTAAAATCTATATGAGCTTTTTTATAGTAAATGTGTTTTATTCTTGGTCGTTGCAAAGTCTTTCTCTACCGCTCCTTTTTCGACTCGAGTGTATGGTCAATAGCCGGATAACTTGTCTTCTCTCTAAAAGCCGCTCGAGTTTAGTTCGCTAAACTGGCCTTGGAGAAGTACTCCGCCTATGGGACAAGGAGCTTGAAGCCGTAGGCTGGCCCACGTGAAGTCTTGAGATCGGATGTGTCATGTTAAAACACGACAGAAGCACAATTTTTTCCAATTTTTGGATTGGCACCAAACACTTGATCTTGTTCGGACGTCAAGTTTTTACTGACGTTTTTTGGTTTTCCAAGCTTATGGCACTTGTAAACTATTTGTGTGTTTCCACATAAGTCTCGCAGTGGAACGCCGAACACCTTTAGAGATTCGGCAAAAACATTCTCGGATATTGCTATATATGCATCGGTTTCGAATTGTGTCTTCGGTCAACAGTTGGTTTGCCCGGCTCCTGTGCTTGCCTCCTACGTTCCGCTTTGTTCGACTAGATGTGCAAAGGGAGAACCACTGTGATTGTGCTTCCAGTTCGCATGGTTAAGCACCTCAGTGGAGAAAGCCGAAAACTGACTGTCACAATAAGCGCAAACTGGTCAGCGATCCGATGACTGTGTTAAATGATGGGCCCTTCATAACATTGGCCGAAGTGTTTACGGTTTGACCTCGGCTGCCGCCGAACACTAACCAGGGGCTAGTAGCTGGCCTCCCAACTTTAAGCTCCTATGACTAAGTGAAAGTTATAAAGACCACATATCTGATTGCCTCGTTACCGCTAACACAACTGCCTTCGGGCACCGAGACGTCGGCTAAGGGTTGTTTGTTATTCCGGAAACACCCTGCGTAGCATCTACAAGGGGGTGAAATCCGACGATGGCCACTTTCAACTAATAAACGGTTGCAACGGAGTCAAAATAAACATATCATCGGCATTTTTATTTAATATACAAGGGCCGCCTTCCGTAATCATCGTTATAAAGCCATAAATATGCATCAATTTGACTTAAGATTTCGGCCAAGCTGGGTTGCCTGGCTCCTGTGATTACCCCTACGTTCCTGATTGTTCGGCTAGGCGGTAAAGGAAGCACCTCTGTGATTGTTACTACCGGGTCATCCGGGTTAGTACCTCAGACTGGGTGAAGCCGAAAGCTAGCCATCTTAAAGGATATAATTGGTCAGCGACGACGGAAGTGAAAATTTGGGTTCTCTAAAGACCACATAGTTCAGGAACTTTCCCCAAACTAAATCCTCAATATTTTGCTCTTACATTAGAGCTGAGGTTTCATGATCATGCTTAGCATGACAACCCAAAGAAAGGAACCGATAGCGGGACTATTTTCTTTGGAAGACATTTCTTATGTTAAACAGTAATATAACATATCTCTCTGTGTACCTTTGTTTATAAAACCGTATGGCCAGATTGCCTTGTTTGTCGTAAATCTTTGCCCTCATAAAGGCTTTATAAAGTAGGATAAACACTCCTCGCCATCGCCGAGGAAGTGGAAGCCGATGGTCGGTCAACAAAGTTTTGTACAATGCGGATCCGAGCATTAATGATGTAAAGTACTTGGATACATAGAATCATTACACATAATTTGTGATTTTACTCTGGATATCGATCCTTAATTCGGCCACCCGTGCCCGCATTTGGGGGCTACTGGGCTTCGGGCTTATCATTTACTAATATTAAAGGGGCACATCGATCCCCTGATCTGGTGTTGCCACCCGACCAGTGGCTCGGGGGCTACTGCATTGCCTATTCAATGCAGAAAATTCAAAGTGCTCACTGTTCGGCCTGACCGAACTATAGGCAAACGCGTCTTCGGACAGCATTAGGTACCATCTGGACCTATCTGGCATCAAGCTAATATATGACGGCAACTTCTCAAGACCCTCTCTCAAGGGCCCGTTCGCCGATCACTATTTCCTCTAATATATTACACCGCATTTCTATTCCTAAGTATGCTGCTGAACTGGGAATTGATCCTCAGGCCCATTTCATGAATCGACCTGAGTCTCAGGGGCTTCTGGGAAAAGCGGTTTGATTTTATCCTTCAGTTGCATCCTGGATATTAGGCCAACACGCACCTTGAGGGCTACTGGCTGTACATCTCGGCAGAGAATACATTGCACAAATCAGAATTAAATTCATAAAAATCAGCACATGGCCGAGGTGGTGCACCACCTCGGATGCAGTCCGGCGTTGGTGCTCGGCTGCAAAAGATACATTGGAAGCAGCCCGTCATAAAGCACGGTTGCAAGTGGCTGGCTCCATAGAGGGCATCTCTGGCATTAAGCTCGGTCGAACCCTTTTAACTTTCTCAAGACCGAGGTAATCTATGACATCTCGGATATAGTTCGGCGCTGGAGCTCGGATGCAGTCCGGCATTGGAGCTCGGATGTGAAAAGACTCTTCAGATACATTCCGACGTTGGAGCTCGGAAGCGGTCCGGCGTTTGTGCTCGGCTGCGAAACATACCTCGAATGCAGTCCGGCATTGGAGCTCAGATGCAAGAGGACACCGCCGCACGGAAACACTTCAAACCCGAGGTGTGGCGTAAAAAGTAACAAGGCATTGATAAAGGCCGATAACTTAAAGGGGCTCCTCGGATACCCGACATGTAAACTCTTCGGATTTACTTTGGCGATCCTCAAGATCGAAGATGAGAAGATTTGTTGAACCTGTTTTCAAGACCGATGACCGAAGATGAGGAACAGTTCGGAAGGATCGAGGAGCGTCCCGAACTTGAAGACCGGTTCAGGGGGCTACTGACGATGTCGTGGACTAGGGGGTACTCACCACATCGTCTCCCGACCAGGTGGATCGGGCCGAGGACCCCCATGGCGGTTCACTCATGGGCCACTTCGGGCAGCCCATGCCGCGTACAAGGAGTATTCCACAAGACTTGGTGATCAAGACAAGGACTCCTCTCCACCAACGTATTCAGCTAGGACTCTTGTTATCCTAGGCCTCTGGTGCATTATATAAGCCAAGGCCAGGCTAGTCGGTAGATCATTATGACATTAATCATCATACCCCTAGGGTTTAGACCACAACATATGATCTCGAGGTAGATCAACTCTTGTAATCTCTATATTCATCAAGATCAATCAAGCAGGAAGTAGGGTATTACCTCCATTAACAGGGCCCGAACCTGGGTAAACATCGTGTCCCCTGTCTCCTGTTACCCATCGATCCATGACACACAGCTCGGGACCCCCTACCCGAGATCTGCCGGTTTTGACACCGACAGGCACCCCATAGACACAGGTTGATCTTTGATCTCTTAGCCATGTGCGGTGCCCCCCTCCACCATAATCCACCTCGGTCATATCGTCGTAGTGCTTAGGAGAAGCCCTGCGCCGGTAGCTTCATCATCACCGTCATCACACCGTCGTGCTGACGAAGCTCTCCCTCGAACCTCTACTGGATCGTGAGTTCGTGGGACGTCACCGAGCTGAACGTGTGCAGATCACGGAGGTGCCGTACGTTTGGTACTAGGATCAGACGTACGACTACATCAACCATGTTGTCATAACGCTTCTGCTTTCGATCTACGAGGGTACATGGACAAAACTCTTCCCTCTCGTTGCTATGCATCACCATGATCTTGTGTGTGCGTAGGATTTTTTTGAAATTACTACATTCTCCAACAAAATTGGTATCCAGAGTCGTTCGATCCATCTCGGTGACACGTGATCCATCAGTCCGTAGTGCGGTAAGTGGCGGATTCGTCCACTGTTGTAATTCCCATCGCTCGGCAGGAACCGCCGATCTGGTTGGTCGACCGGGTGTCGGATCTGGCGCCGAAGAAGCGGGGCCCGACGGTGGTCGAGCAGCGGATTTCAGAGGCGATGGGGACGTTGGAGCAGCAGAACATGGAGACCAACGCCAAGCTCGACGATATCGTCGAACATCTGAAGGGCACGACTTCATGGATGAAGACCATGGATTCCACGACGAAGAGCCTCCCTAAATCTGCGCCGCTTCTTCAGCTCCACGCCGAGGATGCAGCGACGCGACTGGAGGCGCTCGAGTCACCGCCGACGCGCCCCCAAGGTCCAGCCGTTGCGAGCACGATACCTCCAACCGTGGTGGTGCACGCGCATGGCGGGGGTCCGCCCAGTGGGCACAGCGGGCATCACCAGCAACGGGGGCCGATTTTAGAGGATCCCCAAATCCGCCTTCGGCCAACGGTATGCCCTCCTTCGCCCCATTCGTCGATCGAGACTCCTTTTGTGATGAGCGTCGGTTTTCGCATCATACTCCTCGACTACACTTGAGCACGCCCAAGATGGATTTCCCTGAATTTGATGGGAAAGATTACCAAGTGTGGTTGGACAATTGCGAGCTGTATTTCGATATTTATGGGGTGCCCGAGCCAATAAAGGTCAAGTTTGCCGCTCTCAACTGTGTTGGGAATGCGGCGTTGTGGCTTAAAATGGCCCAGAAACACCGGCAGTTTGTGCATTGGCACGACCTGCGCACTGCAGTTCAGGAGAAGTGGGGGAAGAATAAGCACCAATTCCACATGCACCAGTTGTTGTTGCTTAGTCAAACTAGCTCAGTAGAAGAGTACACTTCTAAATTTGACACCCTGCGATACCAAATCCTTCTTGCAGACCCACACACTAGTGAGGTGTTCTTTGTTGAGAGATATATAGCAGGCCTTCGTTCTAAAATTCGTGCTGCTGTTATATTGCATCAACCAAAGGATATCGATACTGCTAGTTGTCTGGCTTGCAGGAACTGGAGCTGGACAACGACAAGGCAGACATCAGCTCTAAGTCTAGTCATTGATTGTTTGCCAAGCAAGCAAGTAATGGGGACAAAAAACAAGCACCAATCTGGACCAGAGGAACCACGGAAGGTGACAGAAAAGTTGGAGGCACCACGGGCTTTCCGCAAGGCCAAGAACTTGTGCTTCAAGTGTGGCGAACCGTGGGCAAGAGATCATAAATGCCCCGACAAGGTGCCTCTTCACATCATGGAGGAATTACTGGAAATTTTGCAGCTGGATGATCCTCCTGATCTGCAACACATGTCGGATTCCAGTTCAGAAGAAGACGTGATGATGCTTGCCAATTCAAGTTCCACTACATCACCTGCCAAACGCAGAACCATGCGCCACCAGGGCATGATTGGCAAGCGTACGGTCCTCATTCTGATTGATTCTGGGGGCAAACTGCTCGTTCGTGGATGCAGCTTTGGCAACATAACTTCAACTTCCTACTCAAACCATACTGGCCGCCTCATGTATAATTGCTGGTGGTGATGTTCTAACAAGTTCCGATGTGGTGCCACAATTGACATGGTGGACACAAGGCCACACCTTCTGCCAAGATATGAAGGTGCTTCCTCTCGGCTGTTATGATCTCATCGTGGGAGCAGATTGGTTGGAAGTCCACAGTCCTATGTGGGTGCATTGGCAGCGGAAATGGATGAGGTACACTCATGAAGGGTGTTGAATTACCCTGAAAGGGATACAACCGACGTTGAGCAAGTGCAAGAAGGTGTCAGTAAAGAAGATGCAAGGCTTGTTGCACAGAGGAGCAGTTCAACAGGCAGTTCAAATCCAACCGATCCATCAGGAGCAGGACTTGTTGGCAGTGCACACGACCGAGCAGGAGGACCCAGTTTACCCGGAAGTGAAGTCCTTGCTATTGGAGTTTGAAGACTGTTTTCGCACCCTGTCAAGCCTACCACCTCACCGAGCGGATGATCACACCATTCCCTTGATTCCAGGTGCACAGCCAATAAGCGCGCGACCATATCAGTACACACCCCAGCAGAAGGATGAAATTGAATGACAAATCAAAGAGATGCTCCATAATGGTATCATCCACCCCAGCTCGAGTCCTTTGTTGCCCCAATGCTACTTGTGCGCAAAAAGGATGGCACGTGGCGTTTCTATGTGGACTATCGCCAACTGAATGCAATCACTGTCAATAACAAACATCCAATGCCGGTGGTGGATGAGCTGTTGGACGAGATCTCAGGCGCAAAATGGTTCACCAAGCTGGACCTTCTCTCAGGGTATCATCAGATAAGAGTGGCCGATGAGGATGTGTTCAAAACAGCCTTTTGCACCCAGCAGGGCCTGTACGAGTTCCTGGTAATGCCCTTTGGTCTCTCGCGTGCACCCGGCTCCTTCCAGAGCATGATACACAAGGTTCTCAATCCTCTGCTCAGGCATGGTGTTTTGGCGTTTATGGATGATATTTTGGTGCATACAGCTACCTTGGAGGAACACCTACATCACCTATGTGAAGTATTGCAGCTGCTGCGGGATAATGATCTGGTGATCAAATGCTCCAAGTGTGCCTTCGCTAGCCTCGGATCGAATACCTAGGGCACGTCATCAGTGATGTGGGTGTGGCTACTGATCTGGCAAAGGTTGAGGTAGTGCAGACTTGGCCTATTCCCACTTCTGTCCGGGTTGTTCGAGGGTTTTGGGTCTCACGGGGTACTACTGGAAGTTCATTCAGCATTACGGCGTGATTAGTCGACCATTGACAGAGCTGTTAAAAAAATGCAAAAATTTCCAGTGGACACAACCAGCAGAAATAGCATTCCAGCTGCTCAAGAAGGCAATGATCACAACTCCGGTGTTGGCAGTACCCAATTTCTAGCAAACATTTGTCCTGGAGACCGATGCATGCAAGGATGGCATCGGGGCAGCCCTGATGCAGCAAGGACACCCGGTGGCTTACTTGAGCAAAGGGATCTGTCTAAAGAATCAAGCACTCAGCATGTACGCGAAGGAATGCCTCGCCATCCTGATGGCCGTGGACAAATGGAGGTCGTACCTACAGCACCAACATTTCATAATACACATAGATCAGCAAGCCGTCTTGCATCTCACCGATCAAAGATTGAGCACGGGGATCCAGCACAAGGCCTTTGTCCAACTGATGGGATTGGAGTACACTATCCAGTACAAGTGTGGCATCACAAATGCGGCGGTAGATGCTCTCTCCCGCCGAGACCAGCAACAATCCGCACTCTCCATATCATCAACAATACCCTCATGGATGGAAACCCTGGTTGCTGGCTATGAGGAAGACACGAGTTCCAAGCAACTCTTGACCGAACTATCAGGAACAGGGAGAAATGACAAGGGCTATGCTACCTCTTGAGCACTGCGTTGGCTTTCCCTTGAAGAGGAAAGGGTGATGCAACAAAGAAGCGTAAGTATTTCCCTCGGTTTTTGAGAACCAAGGCATCAATCCGGTAAGAGGCTACGCGCGAGTCCCTCGCACCTACACAAACAAATAAATCCTCGCAACCAACGCGATAAGGGGTTGTCAATCCCTTCACGGTCACTTACGAGAGTGAGATCTGATAGATATGATAGGATAATATTTTTGGTATTTTTATGATAAAGATGCAAAGTATAAAATAAAAGCAAAGTAAAAAGCAAAGGAAATAACTAATTGTTGGAAGATTAATATGATGAAGATAGACCCGGGGGCCATAGGTTTCACTAGTGGCTTTTCTCAAGAGCATAAGTATTTTACGGTGGGTGAACAAATTACTGTTGAGCAATTGACAGAATTGAGCATAGTATTGAGAATATCTAGGTATGATCATGTATATAGGCATCACGTTCGAGACAAGTAGACCGACTCCTGCCTGCATCTACTACTATTACTCCACTCATCGACCGCTATCCAAAGATGCATCTAGAGTATTAAGTTCATAAAAACAGAGTAACGCCTTAAGCAAGATGACATGATGTAGAGGGATAAATTCATGCAATATGATAAAAACCCCATCTTGTTATCCTTGATGGCAACAATACAATACGTGCCTTGCTGCCCCTACTGTCACTAGGAAAGGACACCGCAAGATTGAACCCAAAGCTAAGCACTTCTCCCATTGCAAGAAAGATCAATCTAGTAGGCCAAACCAAACTGATAATTCAAAGAGACTTGCAAAGATAACCAATCATACATAAAATAATTCAGAAGATTCAAATATTGTTCATAGATAAACTTGATCATAAACCCACAATTCATCGGTCTCAACAAACACACCGCAAAAGAAGATTACATCGAATAGATCTCCACGAGAGAGGGGGAGAACATTGTATTGAGATCCAAAAAGAGAGAAGAAGCCATATAGCTAATAACTATGGACCCGAAGGACTGAGGTAAACTACTCACACTTCATCGGAGGGGCTATGGTGAGGATGTAGAATCCCTCCGTGATTGATGCCCCCTCCGGCGGAGCTCCGGAACAGGCCCCAAGATGGGATCTCATGGGTACAGAAGGTTGCGGCGATGGAATTAGGTTTTTGGCTCCGTATCTGATCATTTGGGGGTACGTAGGTATATATAGGAGGAAGGAGTACGTCGGTGGAGCAACAAGGGGCCCACGAGGGTGGAGGGCGTGGCCCCTACCTCGTGGCCTCCTCCTTTGTTTCTTGACGTAGGGTCCAAGTCTCCTGGATCTTGTTCGTTCCAAAAATCACGTTCCCGAAGGTTTCATTACGTTTGGACTCCGCTTGATATTATTTTTATGCGAAACTCTGAAATAGGCAAAAAAACAGCAATTCTAGGCTGGGCCTCCGGTTAATAGGTTAGTCACAAAAATAATATAAAAGTGAATAATAAAGCCCAATAATGTCCAAAACAGAGGATACTATAGCATGGAGCAATCAAAATTATAGATACGTTGGAGACGCATCAAGCATCCCCAAGCTTAATTCCTGCTCGTCCTCGAGTAGGTAAATGATAAAAACAGAACTTTTGATGCGGAGTGCTACTTGGCATAATTCCAATATAATTCTTCTCATTGTGGCATGAATGTTCAGATTTGATATGATTCAAGATAAAAGTTTAATGTTGACATAAAAACAATAATACTTCAAGCATACTAACTAAGTAATTATGTCTTATCAAAATAACATAGCCAAAGCAAGTTATCCCTACAAAATCATATAGTATGGCTCTGCTCCATCTTCCCCACACCAAATATTCATATCATGTACGACCCCAGTTTTAGCCAAGCAATTGGTTCATACTTTTATCGCGCTTCAGCCTTTTCAACTCTTACGCAATACATGAGCGCAAGCCATGGATATAGCACTATGGTGGAATAAGGTATAATGGTAGGGGTTATGTGGGAAGACAAAAAAGGAGAAAGTCTCACATCAACGAAGCTAATCAACGGGCTATGGAGATGCCCATCAATTGATGTTAATATGAGGAGTAGGGATTGCCATGCAACGGATGCACTAGAGCTATAAGTGTATGAAAGCTCAATAAGAAACTAAGTGGGTGTGCATCCAACTTGCTTGCTCACGAAGACCTCGGGCATTTGAGGAAGCCCATCATTGGAATATACAAACCAAGTTCTATAATGAAATTTCCCACTAGTATATGAAAATGACAAAATGAGAGACTCTCTATCATGAAGATCACGGTGCTACTTTGAAGCACAAGTGTGGTAAAAGGATAGTAACATTGTCCCTTCTCTCTTTTTCTCTCGTTTTTTTATTTGGGCCTTTTCTCCTTTTTTTATGGCCTCTTTTTTTTAGTCTGGATTCTCATCCCGACTTGTGGGGGAATTATAGTCTCCATCATCCTTTCCTCACTTGGGACAATGCTCTAATAATGATGATCATCACACTTTTATTTACTTACAACTCATGAATTACAACTCAATACTTAGAACAAAATATGACTCTATATGAATGCCTCCGGCGGTGTACCGGGATGGTGCAATGAATCAAGAGTGACATGTATGGAAAATGCAAGATATAAGAAGGTTTATGTGTGAAAGAGCGTATCATATCACGGGGTTTGGATGCACCGGCGAAGTTTGCACCAACTCTCAAGGTGAGAAAGGGCAATGCACGGTACCGAAGAGGCTAGAAAATTGCGGAAAGGTAAGTGTGTGTATAATCCATGGACTCACATTATTCATAAAGAACTCATATACTTATTGCAAAAATTTATTAGCCCTCGAAGCAAAGTACTACTACGCATGCTCCTAGGGGAAGGGTTGGTAGGAGTTAACCATCGCGCGATCCCGACCGCCACACAAAGGAAGACAATCAACAAATACTTGATGTCTACTACACAACCTTCTTCTTGTAGACGTTGTTGGGCCTGCAAGTGCACAGGTTTGTAGGACAGTAGCAAATTTCCCTCAAGTGGATGACCTAAGGTTTATCAATCCGTGGGAGGCGTAGGATGAAGATGGTCTCTCTCAAACAACCCTGCAACCAAATAACAAAGATTCTCTTGTGTCCCCAACACACCCAATACAATGGTAAATTTTATAGGTGCACTAGTTCGGCGAAGAGATGGTGATACAAGTGCAATATGGATGGTCGATATAGGTTTTGGTAATCTGAAATAATAAAAACAGCAAGGTAACAAGTGGTAAAAGTGAGCGCAAATAGTATTGCAATGATAGGAAACAAGGCCTAGGGTTCATACTTTCACTAGTGCAAGTTCTCTCAACAATAATAACATAATTGGATCATATAAATATCACTCAACATGCAACAATGAGTCACTCCAAAGTCACTAATAGCGGAGAACAAACGAAGAGATTCTGGTAGGGTATGAAACCACCTCAAAGTTATTCTTTCCAATCAATCCGTTGGGCTATTCCTATAAGTGTCACAAACAGCCCTAGAGTTCGTACTAGAATAACACCTTAAGATACAAATCAACCAAAACCCTAATGTCACCTAGATACTCCAATGTCACCTCAAGTATCCGTGGGTATGATTATACGATATGCATCACACAATCTCAGATTCATCTATTCAACCAACAGATAGAACCTCAAAGAGTGCCCCGAAGTTTCTACCAGAGAATCACGACGAAAACGTGTGCCAACCCCTATGCATAGGTTCATGGGTGGAACTCGCAAGTTGATCACCAAAACATACATCAAGTGAATCACGTGATATCCCATTGTCACCACAGATACGCACGGCAAGACATACATCAAGTGTTCTCAAATCTTTAAAGACTCAATCCGATAAGATTACTTCAAGGGAAAACTCAATTCATTACAAGAGAGTAGAGGGGAGAAGAAACATAAGATCCAACTATAATAGCAAAGCTCGTGATACATCAAGATCGCTCCAAATCAAGAACACGAGAGAGAGAGAGATCAAACACATAGCTCTTGGTACATACCCTCAGCCCCGAGGGTGAACTACTCCCTCCTCGTCATGGAGAGCGCCGGATGATGAAGATGGCCACGGTGAGGGTTCCCCCCTCGTGAGGTGCCGAACAGGTCCCGATTGGTTTTGGTGGCTCTGAGGCTTGCGGGCGGAACTCCCGATCTAATCTCTGTTCGGAAGTTTTAGGGTGCGAGTATATATGGGTGGAGGGGTGCGTCGGAGGAGCCACGAGGGCCCCACGAGGCGGGGGCGCGCCTAGGGGTGGGCGCCCCACCCTCGTGAGCACCTCCGTATCTTCGACGTGGAGTCCAAGTCCATCGGTAGGTTTCCTTCCAAAATAACTTCTCCAGCTTGATTTCGTTCGTTTGACTCCGTCGATATTCCTTTTCCTCAAAATACTTGAAATAGGCAAAAAACAAAAATCTGGGTTGGGCCTCGGTTAATAGGTTAGTCCCAAAAGTAATATAAAAGTGGATAATAAAGCCCAATATTGCCCAAAACAGTAGATAATATAACATGGGGAAATCAAAAATTATAGATACGTTGGAGACGTATCAAGCATCCCCAAGCTTAATTCCTGCTCGTCCTTGAGTAGATAAATGATAAAAAGATAATTTTTGATGTGGAATGCTAGTTGGAATAATTTCAATGTAATTCTTCTTACTTGTGATATGAATATTCAGATCCGAAAGATTCAAGACAAAAGTTCATATTGACATAAAAAAAATAATACTTCAAGCATACTAACAAAGCAATTATGTCTTCTCAAAATAACATGGCCAAAGAAAGTTATCCCTACAAAATCATATAGTCTGGCTATGCTCTATCTTCACCACACAAAGTATTTAAATCATGCACAACCCCGATGACAAGCCAAGCAATTGTTTCATACTTTAACATTTTCAGAACTTTTTCAATCTTCACGCAATACATGAGCGTGAGCCATGGATATAGCACTATATGTGGAATAGAATGGTTGTTGTGGAGAAGACAAAAAGGGAGAATATAGTCTCACATCAACTAGGAGTATCAACAGGCTATGGAGATGCCCATCAATAGATATCAATGTGAGTGACTAGGGATTGCCATGCAACGGATGCACTAGAGCTATAAGTATATGAAAGCTCAACAAAAGAAACTAAGTGGGTGTGCATCCAACTCGCTTGCTCACGAAGACCTAGGGCATTTTGAGGAAGCCCATCATTGGAATATACAAGCCAAGTTCTATAATGTAAAATTCCCACTAGTATATGAAAGTGATAAAATGAGAGACTCTCTATCATGAAGATCATGGTGCTACTTTGAAGCACAAGTGTGGTAAAAGGATAGTAACATTGCCCCTTCTCTCTTTTTCTCTTATTTTTTATTATTTTTTGTTTGGGCCTTTTCTATTATTTTTGGCCTCTTTTTTATTTTATTTTTTATTTTATTTTTCGTCCGGAGTCTCATCCCGACTTGTGGGGGAATCATAGTCTCCATCGTCCTTTCCTCACTGGGACAATGCTCTAATAATGATGATCATCACACTTTTATTTTTCTTACAACTCAACAATTACAACTCGATACTTAGAACAAAATATGACTCTATATGAATGCCTCCGGCGGTGTACTGGGATATGCAATGAATCAAGAGTGACATGTATGAAGGAATTATGAACGGTGGCTTTGCTACAAATACAATGTCAACTACATGACCATGCAAAGCAATATGACAATGATGGAGCGTGTCATAATAAACGGAACGGTGGAAAGTCTCATGGCAATATATCTCGGAATGGCTATGGAAATGCCATGATAGGTAGGTATGGTGGCTGTTTTGAGGAAGGCATATGGTGGGTGTATGATACCGGCGAGAAGTGTGCGGTATTAGAGAGGCTAGCAATGGTGGAAGGAAGAAAAGTGCATATAATCCATGGACCCAACATTAGTCATAAAGAACTCACATACTTATTGCAAAAATCTATAAGTTATCAAAGCAAAGTATTACGCGCATGTGTAGGACCTTGAAGTATGTCTAGAGGGGGAGTGATTAGACTACTTGACCAATTAAAAACTTAGCCTTTTCCCAGTTTTAGAGTTTGGCAGATTTTAGCTATCTTAGGGCAAGTCAAGCAATCATCACACAATTCAAGCAAGCATGCAAAGAGTATATGAGCAGCAGAAATTAAAGCATGCAACTTGCAATAAAGTAAAGGGAAGGGTTTGGAGGATTCAAACGCAATTGGAGACACAGATGTTTTTGGCATGGTTCTGATAGGTGGTGCTATCGTACCTCCACGTTGATGGAGACTTCAACCCACGAAGGGTAACGGTTGCGCGAGTCCACGGAGGGCTCCACCCACGAAGGGTCCACGAAGTAGCAACCTTGTCTATCCCACCATGACCGTCGCCCACGAAGGACTTGCCTCACTAGCGGTAGATCTTCATGAAGTAGGCGATCTCCTTGCCCTTACAATCTCCTTGGTTCAACTCCACAATCTTGTCGGAGGCTCCCAAGTGACACCTAGCCAATCTAGGAGACACCACTCTCCAAGAAGTAACAAATGGTGTGTTGATGATGAACTCCTTGCTCTTGTGCTTCAAATGATAGTCTCCCCAACACTCAACTCTCTCTCATAGGATTTGAATCTGGTGGAAAGAAGATTTGAGTGGAAAGCAACTTGGGGAAGGCTAGAGATCAAGATTCATATGGTAGGAATGGAATATCTTGGTCTCAACACATGAGTAGGTGGTTCTCTCTCGAAATGGTAAGTTGGAAGTGTAGGTTTAGTCTGATGGCTCTCTCCACGAATGAAGAGGAGGTGGAGGGTATATAGCCTCCACACATAATCTAACCGTTACACACAATTCACCAATCTCGGTGGGACCGAATCAACAAACTCGGTCGACCGATTTTAGTAAACCTAGTGACCGTTAGGGTTTTCGTGGATCGACATGCATCTCGGTAGGACCGATATGGTTAGGGTTAGGGCATAACGTAATCTCGGTGAGACCGATTACACAAACTCGGTGAGACCGATTTTGGTAATTAGCTAACCGAGAGTTGGTCGTAAACTCGGTGGGACCGATTTGCTCTTTTCGTGAGACCGAAATGTTACAAAAGGGAAACAGAGAGTTTACATTGCAATCTCGGTGGGACCGATCCGCTCTTTCGGTGAGACCGAAAAGTTACGAAAAGGAAACAGAGAGATTACAATCCCATCTCGGTGAGACCGAGATCCCTATCGGTAGAACTGATTTGCCTAGGGTTTGTGGCAATGGCTATGACATATGAAATCGGTGGCGCCGGATAGGAAGAATCGGTGAGACCGATTTTAGCTTTAGGTTTAGGTCATATGTGGATGTGAGAAAGTAGCTGAGGGTTTTGGAGCATATCACTAAGCACATGAAGCAAGAGGCTCATTAAGCAACACCTCATCCCTCCTTGATAGTATTGGCTTTTCCTATAGACTCAATGTGATCATGAATCACTAAAAATATAAAATTAAGAGTCTTGAGCTTTTGAGCTTGAGCCAATCCTTTGTCATTAGCATTTTGAGGGATCCACTTTCATCATCCATGCCATGCCATTCATTGAGCTTTCCTGAAATGTTCATCTTGGAATAGCATTAGCTCAATGAGCTATATGTTTTTATGAATTACCAAAACCACCAAGGGATAGTTGCACTTTCAATCTCCCCCTTTTTGGTAATTGATGACAACATATAGATCAAAGCTTCGACAAATGATAATAAGATTGAAAAACATCGTCGCTTTGAGAAGTATGTGATAAGCAAGAGCTCCCCCTAAATTTGTGCATAGTTTAAGATTTGCTTTGGACTGCAAATGCACAAGGAATTAGGCTCATGGGTTACTCTTCCATGTCACATACATCTTGGTGGAGCGCTCAAAATGATACGAATTGAATACATGCACTCATCACCAAGCACAGTGAATGATCACATAGGATAGATAAGATAATATCATCAAACATGCATAAGTCTATCTTATGATCAAACACATGATCATCAATGTCTCACAAACATAGTATATCAAGCAACCAAAAGCAAACAAGTTTGAAAAAACCACCAAATCAAGAGAGAACAAAAGCAACACTCCCTCTCTCTCGAAGCCTATGATCTATACATTTTCTCCCCTTTGGCAACAAGTTACCAAAAGTTCATAGAAAATGCATAGTGCTAGATCGACTCTCGTGCTTGATCTTCGGTGGTGGAGTCCGGATAGCCCGAGGACAAAGCTTCAGTTGAAGTAGATGGAGCTGGAGCTGATGTAGGTGCTTTGGAGCTGGTGGCACCGAGGCTGTAGCTGGTGCAGACGAAGTGGCTCGTGTCGAGAACTAGCACAGCAGATGACCTCTGGGCTCTAGGCACTCTGCAAATGCATCGCTTGTTGTTTTGCCCTTCCTCTCCTGCATGTCATCTTGTAGTTGCTCACTGCAGATGAATCTCGCCACTTTCACATCTAAGTCATAGAACTTTTGTTCCATGATTCTCTCCAAGCTCTCCTGATTTTGAGTGAGGGTGGCCAATCCCTTCTCAATCCTCAGGGTTGATGCTATTAAGTATCCGAGCTGCTCCTGCTTGTTCTTCAAGAAATACTCAGATGCCTCCTCTTGAGTTCGCATCCTGGCAGCCTTCTCCTTCCTTGCCTTCTCCTTCTTCTCTTGTGCTTGAACTGACGATGGATCATTCTCATTCATGACAACCTCATTGTCCTCAAAGTCTGGATAAATTGAAAATGCTCTTTATCCAATAGATATTTGCTGTGCCCATCTTTGAGTTAATCAACTCCACGGATCCGAGGGGCATATCCACAACTTCTTTTCGATCACCTGCAGTCCTCTTAATGGTTTCAACCATAAGGCTCATGACTTTGAATTTCGTGGCACATCAAACAAATGCAACATGTTGATTGCATGCCCTATGATCATGTTGTGGTCACCAGACTTAGGCGATGGGTATGCCTTAAGATGCAGATTAATTGTTGGCAGCCCCGATGTAAGGAAGTGGACTGATCCAAACTTATGTGTCTCAATGGCTGTGTCTGGGATCTCCTTGTACATGTGTGCCATGGAATTGTGGTCCATTTTCTTCTTGGCATATACATCAAGATCATCTTCATTCTCCTTTGGGGCATTTATCAGCTTTTCCCACTCCTCAACAGTTGACTGGTACCTTGTACCTTCAGACATCCACACTATCCTGCCATCTGGATAAAAGTGTGCTGTGGAGTAGAACTGCATGATAATTTCATCGTTCCAGTTGGTGAGCTTTTGCCCAACAAAGTCTGCAACTCCAACAGCAACAAAACTGTCTTGCACTCCAGGATAGTGCTCTACATTTTCCTTCATGTAGGTCCAGTCGACCCACCTCATATCACACACTATGGGCTTCTTATCCAGCAGAACAGTCTCATATAAGTCCTGTTGTTCCTTGGTGTGGAATCTGTAGTCCACAATAGTTCTTCTCCTTGAGGCATATGGATATGTCATCCTCCATAGCCTCAACCCATTGTCTCTTCTGATCTTCATATCCTCAGCCACAGGATGGGCATCATTGTGGTCTGGTATCTTGGGCTTGAGCTTCCTCAAAACTTGTCCTTCTCCATCTTCTTCTTCAGCAACCTCAGGCACTGGGGCCTTGTTCTTCTGAGTAGCTGGAATACTCCTGGTATTCCTCTTTGGTGCAGACTTGGCCTTGGGGGAAGCTTTGGGTGCTTCCTTGGGCTTAGATGTGGCAGCCCCTGATCTTATAGCATCACCCATAAGCTTGGGTGCCTTTGGTGCTGGTGCAGCTATATCTTCTTCCTCTTCCATCATGGAAGGCTTCCCAATAACTCTGATTGTGGTCTTCTTGACCCTCTCTTTCCTTTTCTTCCCTTCAAAGAATAGTGGCTCTTTGGGATCAGGCTTCGAGGAATTTGAGTTGATGCTCGACTTTTGGCATTGGTGTCCTCTTGGCGGGAACCTTCTTATTGAGTCCGTGCTTTGAGCTATGTGTTGCTTTTTAGCACAACCTTCTTGGAGGTTGCTTCATCCTCTTCGCCCTATAATCCTCATCTTCAGAATCTGAGGTTTTCTTCTTCCTTTGCCTGGTGACAGCTTTAGGCAGATTGCTTGGGGTGCTCCTGCTGCCTTCATCTGAAGAGTTGGAGGGACTAGTGCCCTCACTCATGTTCACCTGTTCCTCTAACCTGTTCTGACTGCCACTCTGGTCTGGCATGCTGCAAACACTGACTGCTGACCCTGTGAAGAGTTATAGATGAGGTAGAGTGGATGAGCATCACAAAATGCAGAGATTTTTGCAAATGAATGACTCAAAAATTCAGTTTTAGTTTTCCGCAGAAAACATTTCGGATCAACCGATTTTCAAACTCGGTGATACCGAAGCAGTTTTGGAACCTAAACTGATGAACTCGGTTGGACCGAGTCATAGTTTGGTGGCACCGAGACTGCTAGGGTTTCACAAAGTCCTAAAATCGGTCTCACCGATTAGCAATTCTTGGTCAGACCGAGTCTCACTAGTGCAATGGCATAAGCCAAATCGGTGGGACCGAGTTTTCCAACTCGGTAGGTCCGAGATGGTTTCGGCGGAAACCTAACCCTAAATTTTCGAATCAAGACTATTCTAAGGATTGCATTGACTGGATAGGAGTGTTTCAATCATGGCAAGAATCAATAAGAACACAATGTGCTGAGAATCGGACGAGGAAAGCACGGTGATCGAGTCCATACCCTAGTTCAAGGAGACTCGCTTCTGGCGGCAACGGCAGGTTGAATTCCTGACGGCGGCGGATACCAGCGACGGGGCGGCTGGCAACGAGGAGACGATCCGGAGACCACGGAGGTAGAGCGAGCTATTGCTTGCTGGCGAAGAGGTTCGAGAAATTTCCAAATTTTGCCCATGACTATATATAGCCCGACCACAGCGGTGTGTGACCGAGTGGAACAACTTCGGTGGCACCGAGATGCAAAACTGTGTACAGTTATTGCAACCCGTGTGACCAAGAGTTCAAATCGCTTGCACCAAGATTGAAAACCTAGATCGACTAAGTGATCTCGGTAAGACTGAAATGGAGGAATCGGTCGACCGAAAATCACAAAGAAGTTTTGGAAGTTTAAGTCTATGACGAATCGGGGACTCGAGTGCTCCTCACACGAGTGGTTCGAATCGACTTGATCAAATTTTGTGATGTAGCATGAATAGAGTTTGAGATGAGAAAAGCATACATAGCTAGAGAAGGTTCTTAGGCATTCTTGTCCATCCACTTGGCCAAAGAAAAAGAAGCCAATCAATCAAAACAACAAGTGGATGTCCTCGAATGAGTAAAGTATGCAACCAACATGCTCACACAATAAGATGGCAAATTAAATATGTGACAAAGCATGCACAACCAATTCTAGCATCTATCAAACAATTGGCGATGACTAGGTCATCTATATATGAGTATATTGACTTAGGAGTCAAATGAGAACATTTGATCATAGGTCATACTCATCGTTTAAGCTCAAGTGGGGTTACCACTTTTACATAAAGCATTTATGTGTTCACATCATTAGAGTTGCTTTGATTCAATTCTTAGAGTTAAGCTCCCCCTAGATGTGAGATCCTCCCTTAGAGGGATGAACTAACCTTGGGTTTTGTCGATGATGACTTCATGTAGGTGTTGAAGATGTGGATGCTCAATGTTGATGTAGATCTTTTTGGAGCAATCCTTTGGAGTGAGTTGCACATTCAATACCTACATGGGTTAGTCCCACAAGGAACAAACAAGTATATCCATAGACATAGAGTGATGCACACACAAAATGATGTCCATGAAATCATTAGGTTACCTTGTCCCTTGCCTTACCAACATGAGGGTTTGTGACTCCTTGAACTAGTGCAAGATATGGAAGATGATTGCACTTGTCCTTGCCATAATGATATGAGTGAAATATGTTGGCGGAGTCACCCTCAAGAACTCTCTAGTTCTTCTTCTTTTGGATCCACATCATCTTGATGGGAATCCTTGGAGTTGTAGTTGTACTTGATGAGGTAGAACTTGACATAGTCTTGGGAATCCACTTGACTGAGACCTTAGGTGCTTCTTCAAATGCATCAATCTCTTTCGAAGCTTGTCCTTGCCTTTGTTCTTGTGGTCTTGTGGTGGAAGATCATCTTGTGCTTGTGTTCCCTTGAAGGAAGTAGGATCATACTTCTCTTGTTGAGGAACAAACTTCGTCTTAGGGTATTGATCTTCTTCCCACTGAACTCCATTGGCATTGAACTTTCGTTCAAAACCAACACCTTGATTCTTCCGGTGCCTTCCTTGCTTGCGTACAATTTCCTCGAATTGCTTACTCCCAGCAAGGCTCTTGTATACACCTTTCTCTATAATTCCCTTCAATAAGCTATTTTCTTGCTCAAGTGTAACTTGGCTAAGAGAATCATTAGTGGAATCAAGATAACTACTAGAAGCAACAATATTGGATTTAGCATTATTATTGTTACTACTAGAAGAAGAATATTTCTTGTTCTTGTTACTAGACTTGACTTGAGGCATGTAAGTAGATAAGAGTAAACGCTTGGCAATGTAAGAAGAACTTTTCTTACGAAGATCATCATTGATTTCTTTTAAGAACTCATGCTCTTGCTCAAGATTGAGCTTTTCAAAGCGTAACTTCTCATGAGCCCTTAAAAGTTCTCGATGATCTTCAAAGATAGTTTCATGAGCTAACTTAAGAGTGTTTAGTTCTTTAGTTAGACGCTCAATTTTCTCCTTATCATTGTCATTCGTTTCATCTTGATTAGCATGATTAATTGACGTTTCATCATAGTATTCATCACTAGAGTTGTCAACAAGTAAATCATCATCACCTGGCAAGTCATCTTCATCAACATCAAAATCAATATACTCGGGGTGTGTTACCTTAGGACCTTTGGCCATGAAGCATCTACCAATTCCTTCATTTGGTGATTCAAATATGTCATAGGAGTTGGTTGACACAAGTGCTAGACCGGCAACACCTTCATCTTGAGTATATTCGGAGTCGGAGTGATAGCTTCTCTCGGAGTGATGGTCGCAGCCGGAGTCGGAGCCGGATACCCATTCACCAACATGAGCTTGATGTCTTTGTTTTGTGTAGCTCTTTGATGACTTGTCCTTCCTTTCCGAATCCTTGCTTCTCCGTGAGGGTCTTCGTTCATAACGATCATCTCTACTCCTCCTCTCTCTTGGTGGTGATTCTTCTCTTCTACTTCTTTTTGGAGAGTCTTCTCTTTTCTTGTAGGGTGCCGTACACTCATTGGAATAGTGTCCGGGTCTCCCACAATTGTAGCAATTTCGCTCTCGACTAGAAGATCTTTTGTCATTGTAAGACCTTGACTTGGAGCTTCTTTTTTTGCTTCTACTCTTGTAGAATTTGTTGAAGTTCTTCACCATTAAGCTCAATTCTTTGTTGAAGGTGTGTTTCTCACTTGATGATGTGGGGGCTTCACTTGAGGCTTTGTAAGCACCACTTGACTTGTTGTGAAGTTCCTCCTTATCCTTAAGTGACATCTCATGAGCAACAATTCTTCCAATGACTTCCGTTGGTTTGAGATCTTTGCAGTTTGGCATCATTTGAATCAATGTGCACACGGTATCATACTTTCCATCCAATGCTCTTAGGATCTTCTTGATGATGAATCTGTCAGTCATCTCTTCACTCCCTAAGCTGGCAATTTCATTTGTGATAAGTGCAAGCTTAGAGTACATTTCAGCGACACCTTCGCCATCCTTCATTTTCAACTTGTCAAGCTGACTTTGGAGCACATCCAACTTGGATTCCTTGACGGATTTGGTACCTTCATGCATATCAATCTAAGTATCCCAAATTTCCTTTGCATTCTCAAGACGGCTGATTTTGTTGAATTCTTCGGGGCACAATCTGTTGAAGATGATATCACAAGCTTGAGCGTTGTATTGCAACATCTTCAATTCTTCCGCATTAGCTTCACGGTTCGGCTCTCTCCCATCAAAGAATTCACCTTGCAAGCCAATACAAATAATTGCCCAAACGGCGGGGTTATGTCCGAGAATATGCATTTTCATCTTATGCTTCCAACTAGCAAAATTAGTACCATCAAAGTAAGGACCTCTACGGTGATAATTTCCCTTGCTAGACGCCATACTCTCCTAGGTTGTGAAACCAAGGCTATGACCACCAAAAGCTATGGAAATGAAAGCAAATGGAGACCGAGCTCTGATACCACTTGTAGGACCTTGAAGTATGTCTAGAGGGGGGTGATTAGACTACTTGACCAATTAAAAACTTAGCCTTTTCCCAGTTTTAGAGTTTGGTAGATTTTAGCTATCTTAGGGCAAGTCAAGCAATCATCACACAATTCAAGCAAGCATGCAAAGAGTATATGAGCAGCGGAAATTAAAGCATGCAACTTGCAAGAAAGTAAAGGGAAGGGTTTGGAGGATTCAAACGCAATTGGAGACACGGATGTTTTTGGCGTGGTCCCGATAGGTGGTGCTATCGTACCTCCACGTTGATGGAGACTTCAATCCACGAAGGTTAACAGTTGCGTGAGTACACGGAGGGCTCCACCCACGAAGGGTCCACGAAGTAGCAACCTTGTCTATCCCACCATGGCCGTCGCCCACGAAGGACTTGCCTCACTAGCGGTAGATCTTCACGAAGTAGGCGATCTCCTTGCCCTTACAAACTCCTTGGTTCAACTCCGCAATCTTGTCGGAGGCTCCCAAGTGACACCTAGCCAATCTAGGAGACACCACTCTCCAAGAATTAACAAATGGTGTGTTGATGATGAACTCCTTGCTCTTGTGCTTCAAATGATAGTCTCCCCAACACTCAACTCTCTCTCATAGGATTTGAATCTGGTGGAAAGAAGATTTGAGTGGAAAGCAACTTGGGGAAGGCTAGAGGTCAAGATTCATATGGTAGGAATGGAATATCTTGGTCTCAACACATGAGTAGGTGGTTCTCTCTCAGAAATGGTAAGTTGGAAGTGTAGGTTTAGTCTGATGGCTCTCTCCACGAATGAAGAGGAGGTGGAGGGGTATATATAGCCTCCACACAAAATCTAACCGTTACACACAATTTACCAATCTCGGTGGGACCGAATCAACAAACTCAGTCAGACCGATTTTAGTAAACCTAGTGACCGTTAGGGTTTTCGGTGGGACTGACATGCATCTCGGTAGGACCGATATGGTTAGGGTTAGGGAATAACATAATCTCGGTGATACCGATTACATAAACTCGGTTAGACCAATTTTGTAATTAGCTAACCAGAGAGTTGGTCAGGTAAACTCGGTGGGACCGATTTGCTCTTTTCGGTGAGACCGAAATGTTACAAAAGGGAAACAGAGAGTTTACATTGCAATCTCGGTGGGACCGATCCGCTCTTTCGGTGAGACCGAAAAGTTACAAAAAGGAAACAGAGAGATTACAATCCCATCTCGGTGAGACCGAGATCCCTATCGGTAGAACCGATTTGCCTAGGGTTTGTGGCAGTGGCTATGACATATGAAATTGGTGGCGCCGGATAGGAAGAATCGGTGAGACCGATTTTGGCTTTAGCTTTAGGTCATATGTGGATGTGAGAAAGTAGCTGAGGGTTTTGGAGCATATCACTAAGCACATGAAGCAAGAGGCTCATTAAGAAACACCTCATCCCTCCTTGATAGTATTGTCTTTTCCTATAGACTCAATGTGATCATGAATCACTAAAATATAAAATTAAGAGTCTTGAGCTTTTGAGCTTGAGCCAATCCTTTTTCATTAGCATTTTGAGGGATCCACTTTCATCATCCATGCAATGCCATTCATTGAGCTTTCCTGAAATGTTCATCTTGGAATAGCATTAGCTCAATGAGCTATATGTTGTTATGAATTACCAAAACCACCAAGGGATAGTTGCACTTTCAGCATGCTCCTAGGGGGATAGATTGGTAGGAAAAGACCATCGCTCGTCCCAGACCGCCACTCATAAGGAAGACAATCAATAAATAAATCATGCTCCGAATTCATCACATAACAGTTCACCATATGTGCATGCTACGGGAATCACAAACTTTAACACAAGCATTCTTTAAATTCATAATCACCCAACTAGCATGATTTAATATCACTACCTCCATATCTCAAAAAATTATCAAGCATCAAACTTTTCTTAGTATTCAACGCACTCAAAAGAAAGTTTCACATATCTTGAATACCAAGTATATTAATTTTAAGCAAATTACCATGCTATTAACGACTCTCAAAATAATATAGTGAAGTATGAGAGTTCATCTATTTCTTCAAAATAAAACTACCACCATGCTCTAAAAGATATAAGTGATGCACTAGAGCAAACAACAAACTACTCCGAAAGATATAAGTGAAGATCATAGAGTATTCGGATAATTATACAACTATGTGAAGGCTCTCCCATTTTAAGAATTTCAGATCTTGATACTTTATTCAAACAGCAAGCAAAGCTAAATAAAACTACATTGCAAGGATAGCACAACTCATGTGAAGAAGCAAAAACTTAGGCTCAACCGATACTAACCGATAGTTGTTGGAGAAGAAAGGTGGGATGCCTACCGGGGCATCCCCAAGCTTAGATGCTTGAGACTTCTTGAAATATTATCTTGGGGTGCCTTGGGCATCCCCAAGCTTGAGCTTTATGTCTCCTTAATTCCTCTCATATCATGGTTTCTCTTTTATCAAAAGCTTCATTCACAACAAACTCAACAAGAACTCGTGAGATAGGTTAGTATAAACCAATGCAAAACCTTATCATTTTCTACTGTAACAAATCACTAACATTATTATTCAACATTTCATACTAAATGCCTCTGCATATTTAATACTCCTATCCCTAAATAGAATCATTAAACAAGCAAACATATGCAAACAATGCAAACATAACAGCAATCTGCCAAAGCAGTATAGTCTGTAAAGAATGCAAGAGTATCAATACTTCCCTAACTACAAAAATTATGAACTAAAATTCCCACTATAATAAATTTATCAGAGCTCAATATGCAAAAAGGTTCAACATTATACCACTCTCTTACTTTTCTAGGTAATTTTTGCAACAGCGGTAAGCTTTCTGTTTTCAAACAGCAACATGTATAGTAGCAAAATAAGCATGGCAAAGGCTATCATTGACTTTTTTATTGAAATTAAAGATGCAAAACATTATTATAACTAAAATCAATAAAATACTAACACAATAGATAATGACGCTCCAAGCAAAACACATATCATGTGGTGAATAAAAATATATCTCCAAGTAAAGTTACCGATGAACGAAGATTTAAAGAGGGATGCCTTCCGGGGCATCCCCAAGCTTAGGCTCTTGGTTGTCCTTGAATATTACCTTGGGGTGCCTTGGGCATCCCCAATCTTAGGCTCTTGCCACTCCTTATTCCTTAGTCCATCGAATCTTTACCCAAAACTTGAAAACTTCACAACACAAAACTTAACAGAAAACTCGTGAGCTCCGTTACCGAAAGAAAACAAAACACCACTTCAAGGTACTGTAATGAACTCATTATTTATTTATATTGGTGTTAAACCTACTGTATTCCAACTTATATATGGTTTATAAACTATTTTACTAGCCATAGAGTCATCAAAATAGGCAAACAACACACCTAAAACAGAATCTGTCAAAAACAGAACAGTCTGTAGTAATCTGTAACTAACGCAAACTTCTGGAACTCCAAAAATTCTAAATTAACTTGGTGGACCTGAGGAATTTGTCTAGTAATCATATTTAAAAAGAATCAACTAAATAGCACCCTCCAGTAAAAAGTTCTAGCTAATCTCGTGAGCGCTAAAGTTTCTGTTTTTTACAGCATGATCATAAAGACTTCACCCAAGTCTTCCCAAAGGTTCTACTTGACACAAACACTAATTAAAACATAAAACCACATATAAACAGAATATATATGGATTATTTATTCCTAAACAGAACCAAAAAGCAAGAAACTAAAATAAAATTGGGTTTCCTCACAACAAGCGCTATCGTTTAACACCCCTAGCTAGGCATGATGATGGCAATGATGCTCACATAAGAGATAAGAATTGAAATATAATGGGAGCATCATGAAGCATATGAATAGCACATTTAAGTCTAACCCACTTCCTATGCATAGGGATTTTGTGAGCAAACAACTTATGGGAACAATAATCAACTTGCATAGGAAGGTAAAACAAGCATAACTTTGAAAATTTAAGCACATAGAGAGGAAACTTGATATTATTGCAATTCCTACAAGCATATATTCCTCCCTCATAATAATTTTCAGTAGCATCATGAATGAATTCAACAATATAACCAGCACCTAAAGCATTCTTTTCATGATCTACAAGCATAGAAAATTTACTACTCTCCACATAAGCAAATTTCTTCTCATTAATAGTAGTGGGAGCAAACTCAACAAAATAACTATCATGTGATTGAAAATTAAGATCAAGATGACAAGTTTCATGGTTATCATTATTCTTTAAAGCATACGTGTCATCACAAAAATCATCATAGATAGGAGGCATGCTTTCATTATAGTAAATTTGCTCATCAAAGCTTGGGGGACAAAAAATATCATCTTCATCAAACATAGCTTCCCCAAGCTTGTGGCTTGCATATCATTAGCATCATGGATATTCAAGGAATTCATACTAACAACATTGCAATCATGCTCATCATACAAATATTTAGTGCCAAACATTTTAATGCATTCTTCTTCTAGCAATTGAGCATAATTTTCCTTTCCATCATTCTCACGAAAGATATTAAAAAGATGAAGCGTATGAGACAAACTCAATTCCATTTTTTTGTAGTTTTATTTTATAAACTAGACTAGTGCTAAAACAAGAAACAAAAAGATTCGATTGCAACATCTAAAGATATACCTTCACTTACCTAGCCTCCCCGGCAACGGCGCCAGAAAAGAGCTTGATGTCTACTACACAACCTTCTTCTTGTAGACGTTGTTGGGCCTGCAAGTGCACAGGTTTGTAGGACAGTAGCAAATTTCCCTCAAGTGGATGACCTAAGGTTTATCAATCCGTGGGAGGCGTAGGATGAAGATGGTCTCTCTCAAACAACCCTGCAACCAAATAACAAAGAGTCTCTTGTGTCCCCAACACACCCAATACAATGGTAAATTGTATAGGTGCACTAGTTCGGCGAAGAGATGGTGATACAAGTGCAATATGGATGGTAGATATAGGTTTTGGTAATCTGAAATAATAAAAACAGTAAGGTAACAAGTGGTAAAAGTGATCGTAAATAGTATTGCAATGATAGGAAACAAGGCCTAGGGTTCATACTTTCACTAGTGCAAGTTCTCTCAACAAGAATAACATAATTGGATCATATAACTATCCCTCAACATGCAGCAATGAGTCACTCCAAAGTCACTAATAGAGGAGAACAAACGAAGAGATTATGGTAGGGTACGAAACCACCTCAAAGTTATTCTTTCCAATCAATCCGTTGGGCTATTCATATAAGTGTCACAAACAGCCCTAGAGTTCGTACTAGAATAACACCTTAAGATACAAATCAACCAAAACCCTAATGTCACCTAGATACTCCAATGTCACTTCAAGTATCCGTGGGTATGACTATACGACATGCATCACACAATCTCAGATTCATCTATGCAACGAACACATAGAACCTCAAAGAGTGCCCCGAAGTTTCTACCGGAGAATCACGACGAAAACGTGTGCCAACCCCTATGCATAGGTTCATGGGTGGAACCCGAAAGTTGATCACCAAAACATACATCAAGTGAATCACGTGATATCCCATTGTCACCACAGATACGCACGGCAAGACATACATCAAGTGTTCTCAAATCTTTGAAGACTCAATTCGATAAGATTACTTCAAGGGGAAAACTCAATTCATTACAAGAGAGTAGAGGGGGAGAAGAAACATAAGATCCAACTATAATAGCAAAGCTCGCGATACATCAAGATCATGCCAAATCAAGAACACGAGAGAGAGAGAGAGATCAAACACATAGCTACTGGTACATACCCTCAGCCCGAGGGTGAACTACTCCTCCTCGTCATGGAGAGCGCCGGGATGATGAAGATGGCCACAGTGAGGTTCCCCCCCCGTGAGTGCTTGAACAGGTCCCATTGGTTTTGGTGGTTCTGAGAGCTTGCGGCGGCGGAACTCCTGATCTAATCTCTGTTCTAGAAGTTTTAGGGTACGAGAGTATATATGGGTGCAGGGGTACGTCGGAGGAGCCACGAGGGCCCCACGAGGCAGGGGGCGCGCCCTAGGGGGGTGGGTGCGCCCCCACCCTCGTGAGCACCTCCCGTATCTTCTAACGTGGACTCCAAGTCCATCAGGTAGGTTTCCTTCCAAAAATAACTTCTCCAGTTGATTTCGTTCCGTTTTGACCCCGTCTGATATTCCTTTTCCTCGAAATACCGAAATAGGCAAAAAACAGCAAATCTGAGCTGGGCCTCCGGTTAATAGGTTAGTCCCAAAAGTAATATAAAAGTGGATAATAAGTCCCAATATTGCCCAAAACAGTAGATAATATAGCATGGAGCAATAAAAAATTATAGATACGTTGGAGACGTATCAATACTTCATGCTCCGACTTCGTTACATAACGGTTCACCATACGTGCATGCTACGGGAATCACAAACTACAACACATGTATTTTTCAATTCCACAATTACTCAACTAGCACAACTATGATATTACCACCTTTATATCTCAAAACAATTATCAAGCATCAATTTTCTCATGATATTAATTAAAGCAAATTGCCATGCTATTTTAAGACTCTCAAAATAATCTAAGTGAAGCATGAGAGATCAATAGTTTCTATAAAACAAATCCACCACCGTGCTCTAAAAGATATAAGTGAAGCACTAGAGCAAAGCTATATAAGTCAAAAGATATAAGTGAAGCACATAGAGTATTCTAATAATTTCCGAATCATATGTGTCTCTCTCAAAAGGTGTGTACAGCAAAGATGATTGTGGTAAACTAACAAATAAAGACTCAAATAATACAAGACGCTCCAAGCAAAACCCATATCATGTGGTGAATAAAAATATAGCTCCAAGTAAAGTTACTGATGGAAGTAGACGAAAGAGGGGATGCCTTCCGGGGCATCCCCAAGCTTTGGCTTTACGGTGTCCTTAGATTATCTTGGGGGTGCCATGGGAATTCCCAAGCTTAGGCTCTTGCCACTCCTTGTTCCATAATCCATCAAATCTTTCACCCAAAACATGAAAACTTCACAACACAAAACTCAGCAGAAAATCTCGTGAGCTCCGTTAGTGAAAGAAAAAAAAAGACCACTTCAAAGTATTGTAATGAACTCATTCTTTATTTATATTGGTGTTAAACCTACTGTATTCCAACTTCTGTATGGTTTATAAACTCTTTTACTAGCCATAGATTCATCAAAATAAGCAAACAACACACGAAAAACAGAATCTGTCAAAAGCAGAACAGTTTGTAGTAATCTGTAACTAACGTAAACTTCTGGAACTCCAAAAAATCAGCCAAAATAGAAAGACCTAGGAAATTTGTTTATTTATCAGCATCAATTGTAATCAATATTTTATCACGTTCTGGTGATTTTTAACAATTGTTTCCGTGAACAGAAAGTTTCTGGAAATTTCTGCAAGATCAAATAACTATCATCCAAGAAGATCCTATAGGTTTAAATTGGCACAAACACTAATTAAAACATAAAAACACATCTAACCAAAGGCTAGAACAAATATTTATTTGCTAAACAGCAAGGATAAATATTGGGTTGTCTCCCAACAAGCGCTTTTCTTTAAAGCCTTTTTAGCTAGGCATTGAGATTTCAATGATGCTCACATAAAAGACAAGAATTGAAGCACAAAGAGAGCATCATAAAACATGTGACAAACACATCTAAGTCTAACATACTTCCTATGCATAGGCATCTTATAGAAAAACAAATTATCATAACAAGCAAAAACTAGCATATGCAAGGAAGCGGAAAGGAACAATAGCAATCACAACATAACGAGAGGTAATTTAGTAACGTGAAAATTTCTATAACCATAGTTTCCTCTCTCATAATAATTACATGTAGGATCATAGGAAAATTCAAATATATAGCTATCACGTAACATATTCTCAACACGATCCACATGCATGCGAAGTTGACACTCTTCCAAAATAGTGGGATTATCATTAACTAAAGTCATGACCTCTCCTAGCCCACTTTTATCAAAAAATTCATAAGATTGATCAAAATCCAAATATGTGGGATCTAAAGTTGACACTCTTCCAAACCCACTTTCAATATTATTGCAAACATTATTATCAATCTCATATTTATCATGGGGCTTAAATTAATTTTCAAGATCGTAAGAAGAATCACCCCAATCATGATTATTGCAACAAGTAGTAGACATAGCAAAACTAGCATCCCCAAGCTTAGGGTTTTGCATATTATTAGCACAATTGGCATTAAGAAAATTTATGGTAAAATCATCACAATCATGCTTTTTATTCAAGGAGCTATCATGAATCTCTTCATAAAGTACTTCATCACAATTTTCAGATTCACAAGTTTCAAGCAAAACTTCATAAAGATAATCTAGTGCACAAAACTCACTAGCAATTGGTTCATCATAATTGGATCTTTTAAAAAGATTAGCAAGCGGATGAGGATCCATAGATCTTAGCTTCTTTGTTTAGGAATAAATACTCAACTATACGAACCAAACGAGGAAACGAGCCAAGTAAGACATCAAGGCAAACGAAAAGACGAATAGAAAAGAGGCGAATAAAATGGCAAGGGTGAAGTGGGGGAGAGGAAAACGAGAGGCAAATGGCAAATAATGTAATGCGGGAGATAAGGGTTGTGATGGGTACTTGGTATGTTGACTTTTGCGTAGACTCCCCGGCAACGGCGCCAGAAATCCTTCTTGCTACCTTTTGAGCACTGCGTTGGTTTTCCCTTGAAGAGGAAAGGGTGATGCAGCAAAGTAGCGTAAGTATTTCCCTCAGTTTTGAGAACCAAGGTATCAATCCAAGAGGAGGCTACGCATGAGTCCCTCGCACCTACACAAACAAATAAATCCTCGCAACCAACGCGATAAGGGGTTGTCAATCCCTTCACGTTCACTTACGAGAGTGAGATCGATAGATATGATAGGATAATATTTTGGTATTTTTATGATAAAGATGCAAAGTAAAATAAAAGCAAAGTAAAAAGCAAAGGAAATAACTAAGTGTTGGAAGATTAATATGATGAAGATAGACCCGGGGCCATAGGTTTCACTAGTGGCTTCTCTCAAGAGCATAAGTATTTTACGGTGGGTGAACAAATTACTGTTGAGCAATTGATGAATTGAGCATAGTTATGATAATATCTAGGTATGATCATGTATATAGGCATCACGTCCGAGACAAGTAGACCGACTCCTGCCGCATCTACTACTATTACTCCACTCATCGACCGCTATCCAGCATGCATCTAGAGTATTAAGTTCATAAAACAGAGTAACGCCTTAGCAAGATGACATGATGTAGAGGATAAATTCATGCAATATGATAAAACCCCATCTTGTTATCCTCGATGGCAACAATACAATCGTGCCTTGCTGCCCCTCATCCTTTGGGAAAGGACACATAAGATTGAACCCAAAGCTAAGCACTTCTCCCATTGCAAGAAAGATCAATCTAGTAGGCCAAACCAAACTGATAATTCAAGAGACTTGCAAAGATAACCAATCATACATAAAAGAATTCAGAAGATTCAAATATTGTTCATAGATAAACTTGATCATAAACCCACAATTCATCGGTCTCAACAAACACACGGCAAAAGAAGATTACATCGAATAGATCTCCACGAGAGAGGGGGAGAACATTGTATTGAGATCCAAAAAGAGAGAACAAGCCATCTAGCTAATAACTATGGACCCGAAGGTCTGAGGTAAACTACTCACACTTCATCGGAGGGGCTATGGTGATGATGTAGAAGCCCTCCGTGATCGATGCCCCCTCCGGCGGAGCTCCGGAACAGGCCCCAAGATGGGATCTCGTGGGTACAGAAGGTTGCGGTGGTGGAATTAGATTTTTGGCTCCGTATCTGATCGTTTGGGGGTACTAAGGTATATATAGGAGGAAGGAGTACGTCGGTGGAGCAACAGGGGGCCCACGAGGGTGGAGGGCGTGCCCTGGGGGGTAGGCACGCCCCCCTACCTCGTGGCCTCCTCCTTTGTTTCTTGACGTAGGGTCCAAGTCTCCTGGATATTGTTCGTTCCAAAAATCACGTTCCCGAAGGTTTCATTCCGTATGGACTCCATTTGATATTCTTTTTCTACGAAACTCTGAAATAGGCAAAAAACAACAATTCTGGGCTGGGCCTCCGGTTAATAGGTTAGTCCCAAAAATAATATAAAAGTGAATAATAAATTCCAATAATGTCCAAAACAGAGGATAATATAGCATGGAGCAATAAAAAATTATAGATACGTTGGAGACGTATCAGGCTACTCATTGAATAATGGCATGCTTCGCTATAAAGGGCGTATTTGGGTTGGCCAAAACCCTTTGGCTCAGCAGCACATTATGCAGTCCCTCCATGCCACTGCACTTGGCGGCCATTCGTGGGTGCTTGCGACATATCAGCATGTCAAGAAACTCTTTGCCTGGGCCAAGATGAAACGAGATGTTACAGAGTTTGTGCAAGGCTGCACCGTGTGTCAGTAGGCCAAGCCGGAACACTGTCGTCACCTTGTACTTCTTCAACCTCATGAAATTCCCCCTCATCCGTGGCACACTATAAGCTGGGATTTCGTGGAAGGGTTGCCCAAGTCAAACAGCTTCGAAGTGATTTTGGTTGACATTGATAAGCTCACCAAGTTTGCCCACTTTCTGCCGCTCAAGCACCCATACACAGCTCACCAGGTGGCCCTCGTGTTCTTCGATCAAGTGTACCACCTCCATGGCATGCCAACAAGGTTCATCTCCGATCGGGATCCCGTCTTCACAAGTACGTTCTGGCAGGAACTGTTTCGACTTTCAGATACCATCCTCAACATGAGCTCATCCCGACACCCTGAGACAGATGGTCAGACTGAACGCCTCAATCAGTGTCTCGAGGCTTTTCTTCGGTGTTCGATTCATGACAAGCCTGCCTAGTGGTCCAAATGTTTGATAGCAGCAGAGCATTGGTACAACACATCATATCACACAACATCGGGATGTATTCCATTTGAAGCACTATATGGGTATCTTCCTCGACCATTTGGGATATCAGCTCCGGCATCCACAACTGACCTCCAAGACTTGGTGGCCGGTCGGGAAGCAACTAGAGAGCTACTACGACAACACTTGACGCAAGCTCAAGCAAGGATGAAACGGCAAGCGAACAAGCATCGCACGGAACGCTCCTTCCAAGTGGGTGATCAAGTGTTCTTGAAGGTTCAACCCTACCTCCATGAATGTGCAACTATCCCTAGGTGGTTTTGGTAATTCCTAACAACATATAGCTCATTGAGCTAACAGTATTCCAAGATTAATATTTCAGGAAAAGCTTAATGAATGGCATGGCATGGATGAGGAAAGTGGACCCCTCAAAATACTAAGGGCAAAAAGATTGGCTCAAGCTCAAAGCTCAAGACTCTACATTTTATTTTTTAGTGATCCAAGATCACATTGAGTCTATAGGAAAAGCCAATACTATCAAGGAGGGATTAGGTGTTGCTTGATGAGGTTCTTGCTTCATAGTGCTTAGTGATATGCTCCAAAACCCTCAACTACCTTCCCACATCCACATATGACCTAAACCAAAAGTAAAACTCGGCCCCACCGATTCTTTCTATCCGGCGCCACCGAGTTCAGATGTCATAGCCACTGCCACAAACCCTAGGAAAATCGGTCTCACCGATAGGGATCTCGGTCACACCGAGATGGGGTTGTAATCTCTCTGTTTTCCCTTCGTAAAGTTCCGGTCCTACCGAGATGAGCGATCGGTCCCACCGAGATTGCAATATAAACTCTCTGTTTCCCTTTTGTAACATTTCGGTCCCACCGAAATGAGCAAATCGGTCCCACCGAGTTTACCTGACCAACTCTCTGGTTAGCTTATTACCAAAATCGGTCCCACCGAGTTTGTGTAATCGGTCGCACCGAGATTACGTTATGCCCTAACCCTAACCATATCGGTCCTACCGAGTTGCATTTCAGTCCCACCGAAAATCCTAACGATCACTAGGTTTGCTAAATCGGTTCGACCGAGTTTCTCAATTCGGTCTCACCGAGATTGTAAATTGTGTGTAACAGTTAGTTTTTGTGTGGAGGCTATATATACCCCTCCACCCACTCTTCATTCGTGGAGAGAGTCATCAGAACATACCTACACTTCCAATACACATTTTCTGAGAGAGAACCACCTACTCATGTGTTGAGGCCAAGATATTCCATTCCCACCATATGAATCTTGATCTCTAGCCTTCCCCAAGTTGCTTTCCACTCAAATCTTCTTTCCACCAAATCCATATCTTGTGAGAGAGAGTTGAGTGTTGGGGAGACTATCATTTGAAGCACAAGAGCAAGGAGTTCATCATCAACACACCATTTGTTTCTTCTTGGAGAGTGGTGTCTCCTAGATTGGCTAGGTGTCACTTGGGAGCCTCCGACAAGATTGTGGAGTTGAACCAAGGAGTTTGTAAGGGCAAGTAGATTGTCTACTTCGTGAAGATCTACCGCTAGTGAGGCAAGTCCTTCGTGGGCGACGGCCATGGTGGGATAGACAAGGTTGCTTCTTCGTGGACCCTTCGTGGGTGGAGCCCTCCGTGGACTCGCACAACCATTACCCTTCGTGGGTTGAAGTCTCCATCAACGTGGATGTACGATAGCACCACCTATCAGAACCACGACAAAAACATCCGTGTCTCCAATTGCGTTTGAATTCTCCTAACCCTTCCCTTTACATTCTTGCAAGTTGCATGCTTTACTTTCCGCTGCTCATAGACTCTTTGCATTCTTGCTTGAATTGTGTTAAGATTGCTTGACTTGTGCTAAGATAGCTAAAATCTGCCAAAGTCTAAAATTGGGAAAAGGATAGATTTTTAATTGGTCAAGTAGTCTAATCACCCCCTCTAGATATACTTTCGATCCTACAAGTGGTATCAGAGCTTTGGTATCCATTTGCTTTGATTTCCATAGCTTTTGGTGGTCACAGCCTTGGTTTCACAACCTAGGAGAGTATGGCGTCTAGCGAGGGAAATTATCACCGTAGAGGTCCTTACTTTGATGGTACTAATTTTGCTAGTTGGAAGCATAAGATGAAAATGCATATTCTTGGACATAACCCCGCCGTTTGGGCTATTGTGTGTATTGGCTTGCAAGGTGAATTCTTTGATGGGAGAGAACTGAATCGTGAAGCCACCGTGGAAGAGTTGAAAATGCTACAATACAACGCTCAAGCTTGTGATATCCTCTTCAACGGATTGTGCCCCAAAGAATTCAACAAAATCAGCCGTCTTGAGAATGCAAAGGAAATTTGGGATACTTTGATTGACATGCATGAAGGTACCGACTCCGTCAAGGAATCCAAGTTGGATGTGCTTCAAAGTCAACTTGACAAGTTCAAAATGAAGGATGGTGAAGGTGTCGCTGAAATGTACTCTAGGCCTGCTCTTATCACAAATGAGATTGCCGGCTTAGGAAGTGAAGAGATGACCGACAGATTCATCATCAAGAAGATCCTAAGAGCCTTGGATGGAAAATATGATACCGTGTGCACATTGATTCAAATGATGCCCAACTACAAAGATCTCAAGCCAACGGAAGTCATTGGAAGAATTGTTGCTCATGAGATGTCACTCAAGGATAAGGAGGAACTTCACAACAAATCAAGTGGTGCTTACAAAGCCTCATGTGAAAGTCCCCACATCATCAAGTGAGAAACAAACCTTCAATGAAGAATTGAGCTTAATGGTGAAGAACTTCAACAAATTCTACAAGAGTAGAAGCAAAGAGAGAAGCTCCAAGTCAAGGTCCTACAATGACAAAAGATCTTCCAGTCGAGAGCGAAACTGCTACAATTGTGGAAGGCCCGGACATTATTCCAATGAGTGTACAGCACCCCACAAAAGAAGAGAAGATTCTCCAAAAAGAAGAAGTAGAAGAGAAGAATCACCACCTAGAGAAAGAAGGAGTAGAGATGATCGTTACGAACGAAGACCCTCACGGAGAAGCAAGGATTCGGAAAGAAAGGACAAGTCATCAAGGAGCTACACAAATAGAATACATCAAGCTCATGTTGGTGAATGGGTATCCGGCTCTGACTCCGACAATCACTCCGAGAGAAGCTATCACTCCGACTCCGAATATACTCAAGATGAAGGTGTTGCCGGTCTAGCACTTGTGTCAACCAACTCCTACGACATATTTGATTCACCAAATGAAGGGAAGATGCTTCATGGCCAAAGGTCCAAAGGTATCACACCCCGAGTATGTTGATTTCAATAATGATGAAGATGACTTGTTAGGTGATGATGATTTACTTGTTGACAACTTTAGTGATGAATACTATGATGAAACGTCAATTAATCATGCTAATCAAGATGAAACGAATGACAATGATAAGGAGAAGATTGAGTCTCTAACTAAAGAACTAAACACTCTTAAGTTAGCTCATGAAACTATCTTAGGAGATCATCAAGAACTTTTAAGGACTCATGAGAAATTACGTTTTGAAAAGCTCAACCTTGAGCAAGAGCATGAGTTCTTAAAGGCAATCAATGATTATCTTCGCAAGAAAAGTTCTTCTTACATTGCCAAGTGTTTACTCTTATCCACTTACATGCCTCAAGTCAAGTCTAGTAACAAGAACAAGAAAGATTCTTCCTCTAGTAGTAACAATAATCATGCTAAATCCAATGTTGTTGCTCTAGTAGTTCTCTTGATTCCACTAATGATTCTCTTAGCCAAGTTACACTTGAGCAAGAAAATAGCTTATTGAAGGGAATTATAGAGAAAGGTGTTTACAAGAGCCTTGTCGGGAGTAAGCAATTCGAGGAAATTGTACGCAAGCAAGGAAAGCATCGGCAGAACCAAGGTGTTGGTTTTGAACAAAAGTTCAATGCCAATGGAGTTGAGTGGGAAGAAGATCAATACCCCAAGACGAAGTTTGTTCCTCAATAAGAGAAGTATGATCCTACTTCTTTCAAAGGGACACAAGCTCAAGGTGATCTTCCACCACAAGACCACAAGCAAAAAGGCAAGGACAAGCTTCAAGAGGAAATTGATGCATTTGAAGAAGCTCCTAAGGCCTTGGTCAAGTGGGTTCCCAAGACTACATCAAGTTCCACTTCATCAAGTACAACTACAACTCCGAGGATTCCCATCAAGATGGTGTGGATCCCGAAGAAGAAGAACTAGAAAGTTCTTGAGGGTGACTCCACCAACATACTTCACTCTTATCACTTTGGCAAGAATGAGTGCAATCAACTTCCACATCTTGCACTAGTTCAAGGAGTCACAAACCCTCTTGTTGGTAAGACAAGGGACAAGGTAACCTAAAGCTTTCATAGACATCATCTTGTGTGTGCATCACTCTATGTCTATGGATATCCTTGTTTGTTCCTTGTGGGACTAACCCGCGTAGGCATTGAAAGTGCAACTCACTTCAAAGGATAGCTCCAAATGATCTACATCAACATTGAGCATCCACATCTTCAACATCTACATGAAGTCATCATCGACAAAACCCAAGGTTAGTTCATCCCTCTTAGGGGGGATCTCACATCTAGGGGGAGCTTTACTCTAAGAATTGAGTTAAAGCAACTCTAAAGGTGTGAAAACAACAACGCTTTATGTAAAAGTGGTAACCCCAATTGTGCTTAAACGATGAGTATGACCTATGATCAAATGTTCTCATTTGACTCCTAAGTCAATATACTCATATATAGATGACCTAATCATCGCCAATTGCTTGATAGATGCTAGAATTGGTTGTGCATGCTTTGCCACATATTTCAATTGCCATTTTATTGTGTGAGCATGTTGGTTGCATAATTTACTCATTCCAGGACATCCACTTGTTGTTTTGATTGATTGGTTTTTCTTTTCTCTTGCCAAGTGGATGGACAAGAATGCCTAAGAACCTTCTCTAGCTATCTATGCTTTTCTCGTCTCAAACTCTTCTCATGCTACATCACAAAATTTGATCAAGTCAGATTCGAACCACTCTGTGTGAGGAGCACTCGGAGTCCCCGATTCGTCATAGACTTAAACTTCCAAAACTTCTTTGTGCGTTTCGGTCTGACCGATTCACCCGTTTCGGTCATACCGAGATCACTAAGTCAATCTAGGTTTTCAATCTCGGTGCAACCGATTTGAACTTTTCGGTCACACCGAGTTGCGAATCGCTGCTTGCGATTATGCATCTCGGTGCCACCGAGTTGTTCCACTCGGTCACACCGACAGGGTCGGGCTATATATACCCACGGGCAAAATTTTGGAAATTTTCTCCGAACCCTTTCGCCCGCGCTTAGCCTGCTCTGCCTCCAGGGTCTCCGGATCGTCCTCCTCGTCGCTAGTTGCCTCCTGACGCTGGTCTCCGCCGCCGTCAACGGGAATCATCCCTGCCGTTGCCGCCGTACCGAGTTCATCGCCGAACTAGGGTATGAACTTGATCACTGTGCTATCCTTATCTGATTCCTAGCACATTGTGTTCGCCATGAATCTTGCCACGATTGAAACTATCTTATCCAGTCAAAAAACACTCCGTAGATTAGAGTTTATTTGAAAATTTAGGGTTAGGTTTCCACCAAAACCATCTCGGACAACCAAGTTGTGGAACTCGGTACCACCAATTCGGCTCAGGCCATTGCACATGTGATTCTCGGTCTGACCGAGAATTGAAAATCGGTGTGACCGAGTTCAGGACTTTGTGAAACCCTAGCAGTCTCGGTGCCACCGAACTGTGACTCGGTCTGACCGATTTCACCAGTTTAGGTTCCAACAGCTGCTTCGGTATCACCGAGTTTACAAATCGGTTGATCCGAAATGCTTTCTAAGGAAAACTAAAACTAAGTTTTTGATTCATTCTTTTGCAAAAACCTCTGTATTTTGTGATGCTCATCCACTCTACCTCATCTATAATCTATTCATAGGGTCAGTTGTCAGAGTTTGCATCATGTCTGTTCAAAGTGACAGTCAGAACAAGTCAGAGGAGCAGGTTCACATGAGTGAGGGCACTAGTCCCTCTAGCAGCTCAGATGATGGAAGCAGGAGCACCCCAAGCAACCTACCCAAAGCTGCCACCAGGGACAGAAAGAAGAAAAATTCTGAGTCTGAGGATGAAGACTATGTGGCAGTTGAGGATGAGGCCACTTTCAAGAAGAAAGTGCTTAAAAAGGAGTATGGCTCAGCTGCAGCCACTAAGCCAGGAATGCAGAAGAAGGCACCTGCAAGAAGGGTTCCCACCTCCAAACCTAGGAAGGTTGCCACTGGAGAAACCATGAAGTTTACCATTGAGTCAGAAGAGGAAGCTATTGGCGAAGAAAAGAAGAAAAAGAGAGTCAGCACAACTACTTCCAAAGTTCTTGGCAAACCCTCTATGAGGAGAGACTCTGAAGAACAAGAAGAAGAAGGATCACAACTCCATGGCTAGCATGTACAAGGAGATTCCTGATGCAGATCTTGAGACTCACCAATTTGGATCAGTGAAACACCTGTTGTCAGGACTGCCTACTATCAATTGGATACTCAGGCACACTCTTCTGCCCAAGTCTGGTGATCACAGAATGATCAGAGGCCACTCCATCAATCTGCTACACATATTTGATGTGCCACAAAAGTTCAAGGTCATGAGTCTTATAGTTGAAACTATCAAGAGGACAACTGCTGACCAAAAGAGAAGCTGTGGGTATGCACCACAGATCCAGGAGTTGATTAACTCCAAGATGGGCACTGGCACATACTTGTTGGACAAGGAGCACATGCCTATCTATCCAGATTTTGAGGACAACCAAGTGGTTATGAATGAGGATGAACCATCTTCTGTGCACGCTCAAGCAAAGATGGAGAAGGCAAAGGCTGAGAAAGCTGCAAAGATGCCAACCATGGAAGAGGCATCTCAGTATCTTTTGAAGAGCAAGCAAGATCAGCTTGGCTACTTGATTGCATCCACTCTAAGGATTGAGAAAGGGCTGGCCACCCTGACTCAAAACCAGGAGAGCTTGGAAAGGATCATGGAGCAGAAGTTCTATGACATGGATGTGAAGGTAACTGAGATCCAGTCCGTTGTGGAGCAACTTCAGGATGATATGCAGGAGAGGAAGGGCAAGACAACCACTGAGGCATTTGCCAGAGTGCCTAGAGCTCAGAGGTCAACCGCAGTGCCAGTAACAGACACCAGAGCCACTTCATCTGCACCAGCTACAGCTTCAGTGCCACCAGCTCCAGCACCTACTCCAACAGCTCCATCTACATCGACTGAAGCCTTCATTCTTGGAGTTCTCCAAACACCACCACCTGAAGACCAAGCCTGAGAGACGATTTAGTGCTATGCATTCTCTATGAACTTTTTGGCAACTTGTTGCCAAAGGGGGAGAGAAATGTATAGATCATAGGCTTCGAGAGAGAGCGTTGCCTTTTTTATTCTCTCTTGCTTTGGTGGTTGAACTTTATTTGCTTGATTGAGATACTTTCTGTCTGTGTGATACTTGGATGATCATGTGTGTTTGATCATATGCTACATTAATGCTTGTTGGATGACATTATCATCTTATCCCTATATGATCATTCACTTTGCCTGGTGATGAGTGCATGTATTTAATTATTATCATTTTGAGCGCTCCACCAAGATGTATGTGACATGGAAGAGTAACCCATGAGCCTAACTCTCTGTGCATTTGCAGTCCAAAGCAAATCATAAACTATGCACAAATTTAGGGGGAGCTCTTGCTTTTCACATACTTCTCAAAGCGACAATGTTTTTCACTCTTATTATCATTCGTCGAAGCTTTGATCTATATGTTGTCATCAATTACCAAAAAGGGGGAGATTGAAAGTGCAACTATCCCTAGGTGGTTTTTGTAATTCCTAACAACATATAGCTCATTAAGCTAACATTATTCCAAGATTAATATTTCAGGAAAAGCTTAATGAATGGCATGGCATGGATGAGGAAAGTGGACCCCTCAAAATACTAAGGACAAAAAGATTGGCTCAAGCTCAAAGCTCAAAACTCTACATTTTATATTTTAGTGATCCAAGATCACATTGAGTCTATAGGAAAAGCCAATACTATCAAGGAGGGATGAGGTGTTGCTTGATGAGGTTCTTGCTTCATAGTGCTTAGTGATATGCTCCAAAACCCTCAACTACCTTCCCACATCCACATATGACCTAAACAAAAAGTCAAACTCGGCCCCACCGATTATTTCTATCCGGCGCCACCGAGTTCAGATGTCATAGCCACTGCCACAAACCCTAGGTAAATCGATCTCACCGATAGGGATCTCGGTCACACCGAGATGGGGCTGTAATCTCTCTGTTTCCCTTCGTAACGTTTCGGTCCTACCGAGATGAGCGATCGGCTGATACGTCTCTGTCGTATCTACTTTTCCAAACACTTTTGCCCTTGTTTTGGACTCTAACTTGTATGATTTGAATGGAACTAACCCGGACTGACACTGTTTTCAGTAGAATTGCCATGATGTTGTTTTATGTGCAGAAAACAAAAGTTCTCGGAATGACCTGAAACTCCACGGGATGTCTTATAAAAAATAATAATAAATCCTCGCCAAAGATGAAGACCAGGGGGGCCACACCCTGTCCACGAGGGTGGGGGCGCGCCCCCTCCCCCTGGGCGTGCCCCCCTACCTCGTGGGCCCCCTGGATACCCTCTGACGCCAAATCCAACTCCATATATTGGCTTTCGGGGAGAAAAAAATCAGAGAGTAAGTTTCATCGCGTTTTATGATAGGGAGCCGCCGCCAAGCCCTAATCTCTCTCGGGAGGGCTGATCTGGAGTCCGTTTGGGGCTCCGGAGAGGGGGATTCGTCGCCGTCGTCATCATCAACCATCCTCCATCACCAATTTCATGATGCTCACCGCCGTGCGTGAGTAATTCCATCGTAGGCTTGCTAGACGGTGATGGGTTGGATGATATTTATCATGTAATCGAGTTAGTTTTGTTAGGGTTTGATCCCTAGTATCCACCATGTTCTGATATTGATGTTGCTATGACTTTGCTATGCTTAATGCTTGTCACTAGGGCCCGAGTGCCATGATTTCAGATCTGAACCTATTATGTTTTCATGAATATATGTGTGTTCTTGATCCTATCTTGCAAGTCTATAGTCACCTACTATGTGTTATGATCCGGCAACCCCGAAGTGATAATAATCGGGACCACTCCCGGTGATGACCATAGTTTGACGAGTTCATGTATTCACTATGTGCTAATGCTTTGTTCCGGTTCTCTATTAAAAGGTGGCCTTAATATCCCTTAGTTTCCAATAGGACCCCGCTGCCACGGGAGGGTAGGACAAAAGATGTCATGCAAGTTCTTTTCCATAAGCACGTATGACTATATACGGAATACATGCCTACATTATATTGATGAACTGGAGCTAGTTCGGTATCACCCTATGTTATGACTGTTACATGACGAACCGCATCCGGCATAATTATCCATCACTGATCCGGTGCCTACGAGCTTTCCATATACTGGTTTACGCTTATTTACTTTTTTGTTGCTACTGTTACAATCACTACAAAATACCAAAAACATTACTTTTGCTGTCTTTACTTTTGTTACCGTTACCATCACTATCATATTACTGTGCTACTAAACACTTTGCTGCAGATACTAAGTTTCCAGGTGTGATTGAATTGACAACTCAGCTGCTAATACTTGAGAATATTCTTTGGCTCCCCTTGTGTCGAATCAATAAATTTGGGTTGAATACTCTACCCTCGAAAACTGTTGCGATCCCCTATACTTGTGGGTTATCAAGAGCATTTTCTGGCGCTGTTGCCGGGATCATAGCTCTATTCTTTGAGTCACTTGGGATTTATATCTGCTGGACACTGTGAAGAACTCAAAAGACGCTAAGACAACAAGTTATCCCTCAACTACGAGGGGAGGTAAGGAACTGCCATCTAGCTCTGCACTTGATTCACCTTCTGTTATGAGTAAGCTAGCTACACCTAAACCTGCTTCTGCTATTCGTTCCGATATGTCGCATGTTATTGATGATGCCACTTCTGCTATGCATGATACTTATGATGAAACTACTTCTATGCTTGATACTACTGTGCCCCTTGGTGAATTTCTAGATGAACAAATTTCTAGGTCTAGAGAAAGAGAAATTATTGAAACTGAATACAATGATGAAAGTGATGATGAAAATATGCCTGCTATTCCTGAGGGTTATCTTTTTGATGCTGAATCTTTTGCAGCTATTTTTGCTTGTAAGGATAGATATGAACTTAAGAGGCTGCTAGTTAAATGGAGTAAAGAATCTCTTAGAGATAGGATGAGACCTGACCTGCTTTTGCTACTTCACCTATCTGTGTTCCTGATAAGGATTATTATGAATTCTCTGTTGATCCCGATATAATTACTTTGGTTGAATCTGATCCTTTTTATGGCTATGAATCAAACTGTTGTGGCACATCTTACTAAGTTAAATGATATAGCTGCCTGTTTACTAATGATGAGAGATCGCTACTTTTATATACTCAAAATATTTCCGTTCTCATTAAAGGGTGATGCTAAGATATGGTTTAATTCTCTTGATCCTGGTTGTGTGCGTAGTCCCGTGATATGATTTATTACTTCTCGATAAATATTTCCTGCTCATAAGAAACAAGCTGCTTTGAGGGATATATATAATTTTGTGCAAATTGAAGAAGAGAGCCTCCCACAAGCTTGGGGAGGCTTCTCAAGTTACTTAATGCTTTGCTGATCATCCTCTTAAGAAACCTGAAATACTTGATATCTTTTATAATGGACTAACCGATGCTTCCAGAGATTACGGATAGTTGTGCTGGTTCTCTTTTAGGGAAAGAACACGGATGAAGCTGAAATTCTATTGAATAATATGTTGACAAATGAAAATAATTGGGCACCTCCTGAGCCAACTCCCGAGCCAGCTCCTGAGCCAATTACTGAGCCTATTCCTAAACCAACTCCGAAGAAGAGAGGTGTTCTATTTCTCAGTCCCGAAGATATGCAAGAGGCAAAGAAATGGAAGAAAAAGGTATTAAAGCTGAAGATGTTAAGAATTTACCTCCTATTGAAGAAATACATGGTCTTAATTTACCGTCTGTTGAAGAAGTGTATGATCTCAATTCTTTATTCACTGAAGAACCTCCTGATCCCGATATCCCGACACAGGTAGTAAAGGTAAATTCTCTCTATAGATATGATAAAGTTGAAGTCCCTCCTACTAAAATTGCTAGTCAGTGCTTGGATGAGTTTGATGACTTTATGTTTAAGCAAGATG
Organism: Aegilops longissima; assembly: GCA_021605205.1. Classification (NCBI taxonomy): domain Eukaryota; kingdom Viridiplantae; phylum Streptophyta; class Magnoliopsida; order Poales; family Poaceae; genus Aegilops; species Aegilops longissima. The sequence continues at coordinate 318,447,006 of CM038676.1, forward strand.
ACTTTAATGCTTATTTTGGTAGACAATTGAAACATAATACCTTTATGATTAAACGCTTGAGTGATTATATGGCCAATATTAGAGGTGAACTTAAACTTGTTAGCAAACATGCTTCTATGGTTACCACTCAAGTAGAACAAGTACTTAAAGGTCAGAAAGAAGTGCTTGATGAAATGAATAGTAAGAAAAATGACTATGTTGTTAGAGTGGCTACTAGAACTGGTAGAATGACTCTGGAACCTTTGTATCCTGAAGGCCACCCTAAGAGAATCGAGCAAGATTCTCAGAGAAATAATATTGATATGCCTAGTTATTCTAAAAGGAAGAAAAAGAAAAATGATAGGACTGTGCAAACTTCTAGTGAACCTGTTGCTGAACCACCTCATAATCCAAATGATATCTCTATGTCTGATGCTGAAACACAATCTAGTAATGAACATGAACCTAGTGAAAATGTTAATGATAATGTTCATGATGATGCTCAACCTAGTAATGATAATGATGTAGAAGTTGAACCTGCTGTTGATCTTGATAACCCACAATCAAAGAATCAATGTTATGATAAAAGAGACTTTGTTGCTATGAAACATGGTAAAGAAAGAGAACCATGGGTTCAGAAACCCATGCCTTTTCCTCCCAAACCATCCAAGAAAAAGGATGGTGAGGATTTTGAGCGCTTTGCTGAAATGATTAGACCCATCTTTTCGCGTATGCGATTGACTGATATGCTCAAAATGAATCCTTATGCTAAATATATGAAAGATATTGTTACAAATAAAAGGAAGATACCGGAAGCTGAAATTTCCACCATGCTTGCTAATTATACTTTGAAGGGTGGAATACCAAAGAAACTTGGAGATCCAGGAGTACCTACTATACCATGCTCCATTAAGAGAAATTATGTTAAAACTGCTTTATGTGATCTTGGAGCCGGTGTTAGTGTTATGCCTCTCTCTTTATATCGTAGACTTGACTTGAATAAGTTGACACCTACTAAAATATCTTTGCAAATGGCTAATAAATCAACTGCTATACATTGCCGGTATTTGTGAGGATGTGCTGTTGTGATTGCAAACGTTACTATTTTAACGAACTTTGTTATTCTTGATATTCCGAGGATGATAGTATGTCTATTATTCTTGGAAGACCTTTCCTTAATACTGCAGGGCTGTTATTGATTGCAACAAAGGCAATGTCACTTTTCATGTTAATGGTAATGAGCATACGGTACACTTTCCCAGGAAACAACCTCAAGTTTATAGCATCAACTCTATTGGAAAAATTCCATCGATTATATTTGGAGGTTTTGAATTTCCTCTCCCTACTGTCAAGAAGAAATATGATATACTTATTATTGGGGATGTCCATATCCCCGTTGAGGTAACATAGTGTTATTCAAAATTTCTCTCGTTCCATGATTATCGGAATGAGTTTGTTAACAAGACTTGATCAACCTTGTTAGTGGATTCTATTTTATGAGCATGAGATGGATGAAACTAGAAGCACAACCTTCTGTACCCTCTTTATATTCTCTGTTATTTAGTAGAAATAAAGTAAAATAGTATTTTTTTGTCTGCTTCCTGATTTATCATGCAATATAAAATATCCCGAAAATAAAAGTCCTCGAAATGCCATGCCAATTTAATATGATTTTTTCGAAATATTTGAGGATTTATGTGCAAAAATTACATGCATGGGAGCTGCCACCTGCCACGAGGTGGAGGCGCGCCCTACCCCCTGGCGCGCCTGCCTCGTGGGCCCACGGTGGCCCTCCTCCACTTATCCCTGCACCCATCTTCTTCCTTTGCCTCACACAAACCCGAAAAACCAACCCAAGCTCGTGTTCCAGCCACTTTTGCTGTGATTTTCGATCTCCTTGCTCAAAGCACCTCTCGCAAAACTGCTTGGGGAGATTGTTCCTTGGTATGTGACTCCTCCATTGGTTCAATTAGTTTTTGTTCTAGTGCTTTATTCTTTGCAAATTTGTGCTGCATAGGTGACCATGTTCTTGAACTTGCATGTCAAATTTATATGGTTCCAAGTAGTTCTAATGCTTGATATATGCTCTAGGCACTTGTATGAGTAGTTGCTATCAGTTTTATTGAAGTTGGTTCACTTTTCTTTGAAGTTACTAAAAATTTCAGAATTATTTTTCAGAGAAAACAATATGCTTAGGAAGATGTTCCAAGGTGGTTCTTCAAGGAAGCAAGGTCCCAGGCTTGCAATGCGTGATGCTGACGAGGAACCACCAAGAGACGCTCTTGTGAGGCCCTGTGAATGGCCTTCTGAAAATTTTATGGATCAAGCGGGAATTAAAGAAGAATTTAACGCATAGTTGTGTACTGCCGGTCTTGAGGACTTTGAAGCTGACAAATGCCCCCAGTATCGTGACCTCACAAGTTCATTTTTGTGGAGGTTTGAGTATTCATCTTCGCGTAATTCTCCTTCAGTCATGTTTGACCTTTATGACAAATCTTATACCATGGACTTAGAGGATTTCACTCTTGCATGCAAACTTCCATCTTGGGGTAGTATCAGGGATCCCCCTAAATCTGAATATAGAGACTTTCTTGCTAGAATAACTGTGGGGGAATCTAGGGATATAACGCAAGCTCAGGAGGCGATAGCAACATCGCAGATCGACGACCCCACTACACACCTTACGGGTATCGGCCAAAGCTATCCTCGGCAATAGACCAACTTAGGCCAAAAGCCTAAGCTTGGGGAGTACGATATTCCACCGACATTACATTCATGTTCAAACACACTCATTGCTAGATGTCGGTGCTTATACTCTTTCACTGTAATATCCATGCTAGTTTATTTTCCTTTTTCCTGCATTCTTCTTGTGTGTTTAATAAACCTTAAAAGAAAAAAAAAGAAAAAAATTAGTAGTAGTTTATTTTTCCTGCTGTAGTAGTAATAATTAAAAAGAAAACCCAAAAATATTTCATGTTCTTCTTTTGCTTGTTGGGAGCTTTCCCGTGTAAATAGTTTTTATTCCTTTTCTTTTCTTTGGGGGTCAGTAGGAGAAGACCATAATTAAATTGTTGAAGTGGCTCTTATATGCATCATTGTTGATTTAACCAAGAGCCCATATTGCCTTGTCTTCTCCTGTTTATTGAATGCTCGCAGATTCTAGCTTAGTCCAATGCACGTGCACTCTTATTATTATTCACACCGTTCGGTCGTGCAAGTGAAAGGCAATCATGATGATATATGATGGACTGACTGAGATGGGAAAAGCTGGTATGAACTCGACCTCTTTTGTTTTTGTAAATATGATGAGTCTGTCGTTCTTGATTCAGCTTATTATGAATAAACATGTTTGCAATGACAATTAGAGATCATAGTTGCTCGTGCCATGCTTGATTAGCTATGAGTTATAATGGTTTACCTTGCGTGCCAACATGCTATTAAAATGGTTGTGATGTGGTATGATGGGGTGGTATCCTCCTTTGAATGATTTAAGTGACTTGACTTGGCACATGTTCACGCATGTAGTTGAAACAAATCAACATAGCCTTCACTATATTTATGTTCATGGTGGATTATATCCTACTCATGCTTGTATTCAATGTTTGTTAATTTTAATGCATGTTCATGACTGTTGTCGCTCTCTAGTTGGTCGCTTCCCAGTCTTTTGCTAGCCTTCACTTGTACTAAGCGGGAATACTGCTTGTGCATCCAATTCCTTAAACCCCAAAGTTATGCCATATGACTCCACTATACCTTCCTATATGCGGTATCTACCTGCCTTTCCAAGTAAATTTGTATGTGCCAAACTCTAAACATTCAAATAATCATTCTGTTTTGTATGCTTGAATAGCTCATATATCAACTAGTGTTGCCCTTATCTTCCGTGTTAGGCGGGTTATTCTCAAGAGGAGTGGACTCCGCTCCTCACTCACGAGAAAATGGCTGGTCACCGGGATGCCCAGTCCCATGCTTTATGCAAACTAAATCAAAATAATTGCAAACAAAACTCCCCCTGGGACCCGTTGAATGTTGGAGGCACTCGTTTTTTCGAGCGAGCCATGGATTGATGCTTGTGGAGGAGGGGGAGTATAAACTTTACCATTCTGTTTGGGAACCGCCTATAATTTGTTTAGCATGGAAGATATCGTCATCTCTTAGTTGTTATGTTGACAATGAAAGTATGCCGCTAAAAATTTAAATTATCTCTAATTTAAAATCGAGCTCTGGCACCTCTACAAATCCCTGCTTCCCTCTGCGAAGGGCCTATCTATTTACTTTCATGTTGAGTCATCACCCTCTTATTAAAACCACTAGCTGGAGAGCACAGCTGTCATTTGCATTCATTACTATTAATTTATATCGGGTATGACTATGAATGGATCTCTTTTACCATGAATTACAATGTCTAGTCAGTCCTTGATCTTTGAAGGTGCTCTGCATTTATGTTTTGCGGTCTCAGAAAGGGTTAGCGAGATACCATCTTGTTATATCATATTATGATTGTTTTGAGAAAGTGTTGTCATCCGAGATTTATTATTATGACTTGCTAGTTGATTATTTTATTGATATGAGTAAACATGAGACCTGAGAATTATTGCAAATGTGGTTAGTTATAATATTTGCTGAAAACCTGAATGCTGGCTTGACATAAGTACAACAACAAGAGCAAACAGAGTTTGTAAAAGTTTTTCTTTTTCTCTTTCAGTTTGTCAACTGAATTGCTTGAGGACAAGCAAGGGTTTAAGCTTGGGGGAGTTGATACGTCTCCGTCGTATCTACTTTTCCAAACACTTTTGCCCTTGTTTTGGACTCTAACTTGTATGATTTGAATGGAACTAACCCGGACTGACGATGTTTTCAGCAGAATTGCCATGATGTTGTTTTATGTGCGTAAAACAAAAGTTCTCGGAATGACCTGAAACTCCACGGATGTCTTATAAAAATAAAAATCCTCGCTAAAGATGAAGACCAGGGGCCCACACCTGTCCACGAGGTGGGGGCGCGTCCCTCCCTCGGGCGCGCCTCTACCTCGTGGGCCCTGAGACCCTCCGACGCCAACTCCAACTCCATATATTGGCTTTCGGGAGAAAAAATCAGAGAAAGTTTCATCGCGTTTTACGATCTGGAGCCGCCGCCAAGCCCTAATCTCTCTCGGGAGGCTGATCTGAGTCCGTTCGGGCTCCGGAGAGGGGATTCGTCGCCGTCGTCATCATCAACCAGCCTCCATCACCAATTTCATGATGCTCACCGCCGCATGCGTGAGTAATTCCATCATAGGCTTGCTGGACGGTGATGGGTTGGATGAGATTTATCATGTAATCGAGTTAGTTTTGTTAGGGTTTGATCCTAGTATCCACTATGTTACGAGATTGATGTTGCTATGACTTTGCTATGCTTAATGCTTGTCACTAGGGCCCGAGTGCCATGATTTCAGATATGAACCTATTATGTTTTCATGAATTTATGTGTGTTCTTGATCCTATCTTGCAAGTCTATAGTCACCTACTATGTGTTATGATCCGGCAACCCCGAAGTGATAATAATCGGGACCACTCCCGGTGATGACCATAATATGAGGAGTTCATGTATTCACTATGTTCTAATGCTTTGTTCCGGTTCTCTATTAAAAGGAGGCCTTAATATCCCTTACTTTCCAATAGGACCCCGCTGCCACGGGAGGGTAGGAAAAAAGATGCCATGCAAGTTCTTTTCCATAAGCACGTATGACTATATACGGAATACATGCCTACATTATATTGATGAACTGGAGCTAGTTCTGTGTCACCCTATGTTATGATATGTTACATGACGAACCGCATCCGGCATAATTATCCACCACTGATCCGGTGCCTACGAGCTTTCCATATACTGGTTTACTCTTATTTACTTTTCCATTGCTACTGTTACAATCACTACAAAATACCAAAAACATTACTTTTGCTGTCTTTACTTTTATTACCGTTACCATCACTATCATATTACTGTGCTACTAAACACTTTGCTGCAGATACTAAGTTTCCAGGTGTGGTTGAATTGACAACTCAGCTACTAATACTTGAGAATATTCTTTGGCTCCCCTTGTGTCGAATCAATAAATTTGGGTTGAATACTCTACCCTCGAAAACTGTTGTGATCCCCTATACTTGTGGGTTATCACGGTCCCACCGAGATTGCAATGTAAACTCTCTGTTTCCTTTTTGTAACATTTCGGTCCCACCGAAATGAGCAAATCGGTCCCACCGAGTTTACCTGACCAACTCTCTGGTTAGCTTATTACCAAAATCGGTCCCACCAAGTTTGTGTAATCGGTCACACCGAGATTACGTTATGCCCTAACCCTAACCATATCGGTCCTACCGAGTTGCATTTCAGTCCCACCGAAAATCCTAACGATCACTAGGTTTTCTAAATCGGTCCGACCGAGTTTCTCAATTCGGTCTCACCGAGATTGGTAAATTGTGTGTAACGGTTAGTTTTTGTGTGGAGGCTATATATACCCCTCCACCCACTCTTCATTCGTGGAGAGAGCCATCAGAACATACCTACACTTCCAATACACATTTTCTGAGAGAGAACCACCTACTCATGTGTTGAGGCCAAGATATTCCATTCCCACGATATGAATCTTGATCTCTAGCCTTCCCCAAGTTGCTTTCCACTCAAATCTTCTTTCCACCAAATCCATATCTTGTGAGAGAGAGTTGAGTGTTGGGGAGACTATCATTTGAAGCACAAGAGCAAGGAGTTCATCATCAACACACCATTTGTTACTTCTTGGAGAGTGGTGTCTCCTAGATTGGCTAGGTGTCACTTGGGAGCCTCTGACAAGATTGTGGAGTTGAACCAAGGAGTTTTTAAGGGCAAGGAGGTCGCCTACTTCATGAAGATCTACCGCTAGTGAGGCAAGTACTTCATGGGCGACGACCATGGTGGGATAGACAAGGTTGCTTATTCGTGGACCCTTCGTGGGTGGAGCCCTCTGTGGACTCGCGCAACCGTTACCCTTCATGGGTTGAAGTCTCCATCAACGTGGATGTACGATAGCACCACCTATCGGAACCACGACAAAAACATCTGTGTCTCCAATTGCGTTTGAATTCTCCAAACCCTTCCCTTTACATTTCTGCAAGTTGCATGCTTTACATTCCGCTGCTCATAGACTCTTTGCATGCTTGCTTGAATTGTGTTAAGATTGCTTGACTTGTGCTAAGATAGCTAAAATCTGCCAAAGACAAAAATTGGGAAAAGGATAGATTTTTAATTGGTCAAGTAGTCTAATCACTCCCCCCCCCCTCTAGACATACTTTCGCTCCTACACTCCATAACTCCCTCGCAGCACGCCGCAACCAGAAGTTGGCGCTGAAGTTCTATGGGCTGTACCAAGTCCTCCAGCGAGTCGGTGCAGTCTCTTACAAGCTCCAGTTGCCACCCAACTCCAGGATCCACGACGTCATCCATGTTTCCCAGCTCAAGAAGCAAGTTCCTCCACGATTCTCCGTCGAGCCGGACATGGGCATGGTCGAACAAAGGAGCCTGACACTACTTCAACCCGCGATGAAGCTCGTTCAGCAAGGTGGCGCAGTCAAGCCAAAGTTCAAGATTCGCTGGAAGGATCGCCCAGACACGCACGACACTTGGGAAGATGCAATGGTGCTGCATCAGTTTCGTGTCTGACGGCTTGGGGGCAAGCCGCTCCTTAAGGGGTGGGGAGTGTTATGCAATAGCCAAGCCCAGGAAGAAGGCCCAAGGCCTCACGACGCTCCCGACTGCTGGACCGGGCCTGGAGGGCCGAGAAGGACAAGAGAGCAGAGACCGAAGACAAAAGGGGGCTGGCTAGAACAGAAGAGGTCGTCGACTAGCAGAAGAGAAACACTTTTCCCCTTTCGTTCTCCTCTCCGGATGTACCCAGATTCATCTTCCTTCCTCTGTAAACGAATTCGTGTATCCAGGAGCATAACATTAACATGTCGTACTCCTGCCACCTCCTACCCCGTGATATACGCCTTCATCACAAGACCAAGCAACTGCTCAGCCACGCAAGGAAGTCAGGAAGACCAAGGGCCAGTTTGGTTCGTGTCCACAAAATGTCTGGCCTGGCATGTGCCTGGAGCTTGCCTGAAGACTGTTTGGTTTGTTGGAAATATGCCCTAGAGGCAATAATAAAAGCATTATTATTATATTTCCTTGTTCATGATAATTGTCTTTTATTCATGCTACAACTGTATTATCCGGAAATCGTAATACACGTGTGAATACATAGACTACAATACGTCCCTAGTAAGCCTCTAGTTGACTAGCTCGTTGGTCAACAGATAGTCATGGTTTCGACTATGGACATCGATGTCATTGATAACGGGATCACGCCATTAGGAGAATGACGTGATGGACAAGACCCAATCCTAAGCATAGCACAAAGATCGTAGTTCGCTTTGCTAGAGCTTTTCCAATGTCAAGTATCTCTTCCTTAGACCATGAGATCGTGTAACTCCCGGATACCGTAGGAATGCTTTGGGTGTACCAAACGTCACAATGTAACTGGGTGACTATAAAGGTGCATTACGGTATCTTCGAAAGTGTCTGCTTGGGTTGACACGGATCGAGACGAGGATTTGTCACTCCGTATGACGGAGAGGTATCATGGGCCCACTCGGTAATGCATCATCATAATGAGCTCAAAGTGATCAAGTGTCCGTCACGGGATCATGCATTACGGTACGAGTTAAAGTGACTTGCCGGTAACGAGACTAAACGAGGTATTGGGATACCGACGATCGAGTCTCGGGCAAGTAACATACCGTCTGACAAAGGGAATAGCATACGGGGTTGCTTGAACCCTCGACATCGTGGTTCATCCGATGACAACATCGAGGAGCATGTGGGAACCAACATGGGTATCCAGATCCCGCTGTTGGTTATTGACCGGAGAGCGTCTCGGTCATGTCTACATGTCTCCCGAACGGGTCTACACACTTAAGGTTCGGTGACGCTAGGATTAATAGGAAGACTTGTATGTGATTACCGAATGTTGTTCGGAGTCCCGGATGAGATCCCGGACGTCACGAGGAGTTCCGGAATGGTCCGGAGGTAAAGATTTATATATGGAAGTCGTCAAACGGACACCGAAAAGTTTGGGTCATATCGGTTTTATGGAGGGTCCACGGAAAGGTTCCGAGGACCACCGGAGGGGCCACCCTTTTGGGGGCCACTTGGGCTGCGTGGGAGGCAGCCAGCCCCGGTGGGCTGGGCGCACCCTCCCTTGGCCCATGCGCCTAGGGTTGAGGGGGAACCCTAAGGGGCGCCTTGCTTGGGGGCAAGCCCCCCCTGGCCGCCCCCCTCTAGATGCATCTAGAGGGGCCGCCCTCCTCCCTTCCCTATAAATAGAGGGGTGGAGGGAGGGCTGCACACACCATTGAAGGCGCAGCCCTCCCTCCCCAACACCTCTCCTCCTCCGCATAAGCTTGGCGGCCTGCCGAGAACAACACTCCATCCGCATCACGCCGTCGTGCTGCCATTGAGTTGTCTTCCTCAACCTCTCCTTCCTCCTTGCTGGATCAAGACGAAGGAGACGCTGTAAATCCCGCACGTGTGTTGAACGCGAGGTGCTGTCCGCTCAGCACTTGGTCATCGGTGATCGGAATCACGTTGGGAACGTCTTCATCATCACCACTCCCTCGAACGCTTCCGTACTCGATCTACAAGTGGTATGTAGATGCAAACTCTCTCTCGTAACTCGTTGCTTTGACGAACTCATAGATAGATATTGGTGAAACCGTAAAAAAAATTTAATTTTCTGCAACGTTCCCCAACAGTGGCATCATGAGCTAGGTCTATGCGTAGTTCTCTTTGCACGAGTAGAACACAATTTAGTTGTGGGCGTGGATCTTGTCAATTTACTTGCCGCTACTAGTCTTATCTTGCTTCCGCGGTATTGTGGGATGAAGCGGCCGACCAACCTTACACGTGCGCTTCGTGAGACCGGTTCCACCGACTAACATGCACTAGTTGCATAAGGTGGCTGGCGGGTGTCTGCTCTCCTACTTTAGTTGGAGCGGATTCGATGAAAAGGGTCCTTATGAAGGGTAAATAGAAGTTGACAAGATCACGTTGTGGTTATTCGAGGTAAGAAAACGTTCTTGCTAGAACCCAATTGCAGCCACGTAAAAGATGCAACAACAATTAGAGGACGCCTAACTTGTTTTTGCAGCAATTGTCATGTGATGTGATATGGCCAAGTTGTGATGAATGATGAATGACATATTGTGATGTATGAGATCATGTTCTTGTAATAGGAATCACGACTTGCATGTCGATGAGTATGACAACCGCAGGAGCCATAGGAGTTGTCTTTATTTTGTATGACCTGCGTGTCATTGAAGAACGCCATGTAACTTACTTTACTTTATTGCTAAACGCGTTAGCCATAGAAGTAGAAGTAGTCGTTATGCGTGACAACTTCATGGAGGCACAATGATGGAGATCATGATGATGGAGATCATGGTGTCATGCCGTGACAAGATGATCATGGAGCCTCAAGATGGAGATCAATGGAGCTTTATGATATTGGCCATATCATGTCACTACTATATAATTGCATGTGATGTTTATTATGTTAATACATCTTGTTTACTTAGAACAACGGTAGTAAATAAGATGATCCCTTACTACAATTTCAAGAAGTGTTTCCCCTAACTGTGCACCGTTGCTAAAGTTCGTCGCTTCTAAGCACCACGTGATGATCGGGTGTGATGGATTCTTACGTTCACATACAACGGGTGTAAGACAGATTTACACACGCGAAAACACTTAGGGTTTACTTGACGAGCCTAGCATGTACAGACATGGCCTCGGAACACGGAGACCGAAAGGTCGAACACGAGTCGTATAGAAGATACGATCAACATGAGAATGTTCACCGATGATGACTAGTCCGTCTCACGTGATGATCGGACACGGCATAGTCGACTCGGATCGTGTAACACTTAGATGACTAGAGGGATGTCTAATCTGAGTGGGAGTTCATTTAAATAATTTGATTAGATGAACTTAATTATCATGAACTTAGTCTAAAACTTTTGAATGATATGTCTTGTAGATCAAATGGCCAACGCTCATGTCAACTTGAACTTCAACGCTGCTCCTAGAGAAAACCAAGCTGAAAGATGACGGCAGCAACTATACGGATGGGTCCGAACTTGAGGATCATCCTCATAGCTGCCAGAAACAATATGTCCTAGAAGGACCGCTAGGTGACGCTCCGTCCCTGCAGAACCAAGACATTATGAATGCTTGGCAGTCTCGTCTTGATGATTACTCCCTCGTTCAAGGCGGCATGCTTTACAGCTTAGAACCGGGCTCCAAAAGCGTTTTGAGCATCACGGAGCATATGAGATGTTCGAGAGCTGAAACTTGTTGTCCAAGCTCACGCCGGGTCGAGAGATATGACATCTCCGACAAGTTCTATAGTTGTAAGATGGAGGAAAACAGTTCACAAGGTGAGCACATTCGAAGATGTCAGGGTTGCACAACCGTATGACCCAAATGAATATTAACCTCCCCGATGAGGCGGTCATTGACAGAATCCTCCAGCCGCTCCCACCAAGCTACAAGAGCTTTGTGATGAACTACAACATGTAGGGGATGGTAAAGACCATTCTGAAGTGTTCTCTATCTGAAGTCAGCCGAGGTTGAAATCAAGAAAGAACATCAAGTGTTGATGGTCAATAAGACCACTAAGTTCAAGAAGGGCAAGGGCAAGAAGAACTTCAAGAAGGATGGCAAGGAGGTTGCCGCGCCTGTAAGCAAGTTGCCGGAAGAAGTCAAAGAATGGACCCAAACCCGAGACTGAGTGCTTTTATTGCAAGGGAAGGGGTCACTGGAAGCGGAACTGCCCCAAATACTTAGCGGACAAGAAGGCCGGCAACACCAAAGGTATATTTGATATACATGTAATTGATGTGTACTTTACCAGTACTCGTAGTAACTCCCGGTATTTGATACCGTGCCGTTGCTCATATTTGTAACTCACGGCAGAGCTGCGGAATAAGCGGAGACTGGCAAAGGACGAGGTGACGATGCGCGTCGGGAATGGTTCCAGAGTCGATGTGATCGCCGTCGGCACGCTACCTCTTCATTTACCTACGGGATTAGTTATGAACCTTAATAATTGTTATTTGGTGCCAAGTTTGAGCATGAATATTGTATCCGGATCTCGTTTAATACGAGATGGCTACTCATTTAAATCCGAGAATAATGGTTGTTCTATTTATATGAGAGATATGTTTTATGGTCATGCTCCGATGGTCAATGGTTTATTCTTAATGAATCTCGAGCGTAGTATTACACATGTTTATAGCGTGAATACCAAAAGATGTAAAGTTGATAACGATAGTCCCACATACTTGTGGCACTCGCCGCCTTGGTCACATTGGTGTCAAGCGCATGAAGAAGCTCCATGCTGATGGACTTTTGGAGTCTTTAGATTATGAATCATTTGACACATGCGAACCATGCCTCATGGGCAAGATGACCAAGACTCCGTTCTCCGGAACAATGGAGCGAGCAACCAACTTGTTGGAAATCATACATACCGATGTATGCGGTCCAATGAGCGTTGAGGCTCATGGAGGATATCGTTATGTTCTCGCTCTCACGGATGACTTGAGTAGATATGGTTATGTCTACTTGATGAAACACAAGTCCGAGACCTTTGAAAAGTTCAAGGAATTTCAGAATGAAGTAGAGAATCAACGTGACCGAAAGATAAAATTCTTACGATCGATCGTGGAGGAGAATATTTAAGTCACGAATTTGGTACACACTTAAGAAAATGTGGAATCGTTTCACAACTAACGCCACCGAACACCTCAGCGAACGGTGTGTCCGAACGTTATGTCGCACTCTATTGGATATGGTGCGGTCTATGATGTCTCTTACCGATTTGCCGCTATCATTTTGGGGATACGCCTAGAGACAGCTACATTCACTTTAAATAGGGCACCGTCTAAGTCCGTTGAGACGACACCGTATGAATTATGGTTTGGGAAGAAACCTAAGTATCGTTTCTAAAAGTTTGGGGATGCGATGCTTATGTCAAGAAACTTCAACCTGAAAAGCTCGAACCCAAGTCGGAAAAATGCGTCTTCATAGGATACCCTAAAGAAACCATTGGGTATACCTTCTACTTAAGATCCGAGGGCAAGATCTTTGTTGCCAAGAACGGAACCTTTCGGAAAAGAGTTTCTCTCGAAAGAAGTAAGTGGGAGGAAAGTAGAACTCGATGAAGTACTACCTCTTGAACAGGATAGTAGTGCAGCTCAGAAAGTGTTCCGTGATGCCTACACCAACCAAGAGGAAATTAATGATGATGATCAAGGTACTTGGATCAAGTTGCTCTCAACCTCGAGGTCCACAAGGACACGCTCCGCACTGTGAGTGGTACGGCAACCCTGTCCTGGAAATCATGTTGTTAGACAACGGTGAACCTTCGAACTATGAAGAAGCGATGGCGGGCCCAGATTCCAACAAATGGCTAGAAGCCATGAAATCCGAGATAGAATCCATGTATGAAAACAAAGTGTGGACTTTGACTGACTTGCCCGATGATCGGCGAGCAATAGAAAACAAATGGATCTTTAAGAAGAAGACGGACGCGGATGGTAATGTCACCATTTATAAAGCTCGACTTGTCGCTAAGGGTTATCGGCAAGTTCAAGGGATTGACTACGATGAGACTTTCTCTCCCGTAGCGAAGCTTAAGTCCGTCCGAATCATGTTAGCAATTGCCGCATACTATGATTATGAGATATGGCAGATGGATGTCAAAACAGCGTTCCTTAACGGTTATCTTAAGGAAGAGCTGTATATGATACAGCCGAAGGTTTTGTCGATCCTAAGAATGTCGACAAAGTATGCAAGCTCCAGCGATCCATTTATGGGCTGGTGCAAGCATCTCGAGTTGGAACATTCGCTTTGATGAGATGATCAAAGCGTTTGTTTATGCTTGCACTTATGGAGAAGCCTGCGTTTACAAGAAAGTGAGTGGGAGCTCAGAGCATTTCTCATATTATATGTAGATGACATACTTTTGATGGGAAATGATATAGAATTCTTGGACAGCATTAAGGCCTACTTGAATAAGTGTTTTTCAATGAAGGACCTTGGAGAAGCTGCTTATATATTAGGCATCAAGATCTATAGAGATAGATCGAGACGCCTCATAGGTCTTTCACAAAGCACATACCTTGACAAGATTTTGAAGAAGTTCAAAATGGATCAGTCCAAGAAGGGTTCTTGCCTGTTGCAAGGTGTGAGATTGAGCTCAGCTCAATGCCCGACCACAGACAAAAGATAGAGAAGAGATGAGTGTCATCCCTATGCCTCAGCCATAGGATCTATTATGTATGCCATGCTGTGTACTGCACCTGATGTAAACCTTGCCATAAGTTTGGTAGGAAGGTACCAAAGTAATCCCGCAAGGAACACCGGACAGCGGTCAAGAATATCCTGAAGTACCGAAAGGACAAAGGACATGTTTCTCATTTATGGAGGTGACGAAGAGCTCGTCAGTAACAGGTTACGTCGATGCTACCTTCGACACAGATCTGAATGACTCAAAGTCACAAACCGGATCGTGTATATGTTGAATGGTGGAGCGATGAAGCTGGTGCAGCTGCAAGCGAGAGCGTCGTGGCGGGATCTACATGTGAAGCGGAGTACATGGCAGCCTCGGAGGCAGCGCATGAAGCAATTGGGGTGAAGGAGTTCATCACCGACCTAGAGTCATACCCAATGCGTCGGGCCGATCAAACTCTTCGTGACAACACCGGAGCTATTGCCCTTGCCAAGGAGCCCAGTTTCACAAGAAGACCGAGACACATCAAGCGCCGCTCAACTCCATCCGTGAAAATGTTCAAGATGGAGACATAGAAATTTGTAAAGTGCATACGGATCTGAATGTCGCAGATCCGCTGACTAAACCTCTCTCATGGGCAAAACATGATCAACACCGAACTCTATGGGTGTTTGATTCATCACAATGTAACTAGATTATTGACTCTAGTGCAAGTGGGAGACTGTTGGAAATATGCCCTAGAGGCAATAATAAAAGCATTATTATTATATTTCCTTGTTCATGATAATTGTCTTTTATTCATGCTACAACTGTATTATCCGGAAATCGTAATACACGTGAATACATAGACTACAATACGTCCTAGTAAGCCTCTAGTTGACTAGCTCGTTGGTCAACAGATAGTCATGGTTTCGACTATGGACATCGATGTCATTGATAACGGGATCACGCCATTAGGAGAATGACGTGATGGACAAGACCCAATCCTAAGCATAGCACAAAGATCGTGTAGTTCGTTTTGCTAGAGCTTTTCCAATGTCAAGTATCTCTTCCTTAGACCGTGAGATCGTAACTCCGGATACCGTAGGAATGCTTTGGTGTACCAAACGTCACAACGTAATCGGGTGACTATAAAGGTGCATTCGGTATCTTGAAAGTGTCTGCTGGGTTGACACGGATCGAGACAGGATTTGTCACTCCGTATGACGGAGAGGTATCACTGGGCCCACTCGGTAATGCATCATCATAATGAGCTCAAAGTGATCAAGTGTCCGTCACGGATCATGCATTACGATGCGAGTAAAGTGACTTGCCGGTAACGAGACTAAACGAGGTATTGGGATACCGACGATCGAGTCTCGGGCAAGTAACATACCGTCTGACAAAGGGAATAGCATACGGGGTTGCTTGAACCCTCGACATCGTGGTTCATCCGATGACAACATCGAGGAGTGTGGGAACCAACATGGGTATCCAGATCCCACTGTTGGTTATTGACCGAGAGCGTCTCGGTCATGTCTACATGTCTCCCGAACCCGTAGGGTCTACACACTTAAGGTTCGGTGACGCTAGGGTTAATAGGAAGACTTGTATGTGATTACCGAATGTTGTTCGGAGTCCCGATGAGATCTCGGACGTCACGAGGAGTTCGGAATGGTCCGGAGGTAAAGATTTATATATGGGAAGTCGTCAAACGGACACCGGAAAAGTTTGGGTCATATCGGTTTTATGGAGGGTCCACCGAAAGGTTCCGAGGACCACCGGAGGGGCCACCCTTTGGGGGCCACTTGGGCTGCGTGGGAGGCAGCCAGCCCTGGTGGGCTGGGCGCACCCTCCCTTGGCCCATGCGCCTAGGGTTGAGGGGGAACCCTAAGGGGCGCCCCTTGCTTGGGGGCAAGCCCCCTCCCTTAACGCCCCCTCTAGATGCATCTAGAGGGGCCGCCCTCCTCCTTCCCCTATAAATAGAGGGGTGGAGGGAGGGCTGCACACACCATTGAAGGCGCAGCCCTCCCTCCCAACACCTCTCCTCCTCCGCATAAGCTTGGCGGCCCTCTGCCGAGAACAGTCACTCCATCTGCATCACGCCGTCGTGCTGCCATTGAGTTGTCTTCCTCAACCTCTCCTTCCTCCTTGCTGGATCAAGACGAAGGAGACGTCGTCGTCCCGTACGTGTGTTGAACGCGGAGGTGCTGTCCGTTCAGCACTTGGTCATCGGTGATCGGAATCACGTTGGGAACGTCTTCATCATCACCACTCCCTCGAACGCTTCCGTACTCAATCTACAAGTGGTATGTAGATGCAAACTCTCTCTCGTAACTCGTTGCTTTGATGAACTCATAGATAGATCTTGGTGAAACCGTAGAAAAATTTTAATTTTCTGCAACGTTCCCCAACATGGTTTGTGTCCTGAAATGGAAAATGGTTGCCTGGTGTGGCCCTTCCTAGAAACGTGATTAGCCTGGCCCATTCAAATAAAATAATATAATATAAAGTTGTTTGCCCAGGCAACGTGTTCAGCCTGGTTCAGGCGTCAATTCTTCCATGTCTGGAGCCTAATCAGGAGACAAAAGTAGTATGGCCCACATTTTAAATATTTTTTAAGTCGAGAGTACACGCCAGTCTAGGATTGAATCCAAACACTACAAGGCCAGGCTAGCATGGCCAGGCACAAATCGGCGTTGTCTCAAGCCCCAGGCCAGGTGAGGGAGTCCTGGATTAGGGGGTGTCCGGATAGCCGGACTACCATCATCAGCCGAACTATCATTGGCCGGACTATCATCATCGACCGGACTCCAAGACTATGAAGATAAAAGATTGAAGACTTCTCCCCGTGTCCGGATGGGACTTTCCTTGGTGTGGAAGGCAAGCTTGGCGATACGGATATGTAGATCTCCTACCATTGTAACCGACTCTATGTAACCCTAGCCCTCTCCAGTGTCTATATAAACCGGATGGCTCTAGTCCGTAGGACTATCAGAACAACCCTTACAATCATACCATAGGCTAGCTTCTAGGGTTTAGCCTCCTTGATCTCGTGGTAGATCCACTCTTGTAAACATCCACAATATCAATATCAATTGAGCAGGACGTGGGTTTTACCTCCATCAAGAGGGCCCGAACACAGGTAAAACATCGTGTCCCTTGTCTCCTGTTACCATCCGCCTAGACGCACACGAGTTCGGGACCCCCTACCGAGATCCGCCGGTTTTGACACCGACATTGGTGCTTTCATTGAGAGTTCCTCTGTGTCGTCACCGATAGGCTTGACGGCCTCTTAAATCAACAACGACGCAGTCCTGGGTGAGACTTTTCTTCCGGACAGATCTTCAGATTCGGCGGCTTCGATCGCGGGCCAACTCACTTGGCCATCCGAGCAGATCGAAGCTACCCCTGGCCGTCAGTCAGGTTTGAAGCCTAAACTTCACGGCCGATATCCGCGGAGACTTGATCTTCGATGGATCTAAGCCACAACCGAAGTGCCAGCTACTGTCACGATGGGCATGACCTAACTCGCCGCGGACAGCACCTTGGAGGCCGACACGAATCCGCTCCGACCCATAGTCCGGAGCCGATCGCCGGATCGAGGACGGATGGCTGGACACCGCCTCGGGAGCTGCAATCTGCTACGGCGATGGAGCGAACACTTACCTTGTCCCGCATAAAGCTCATGACTCCGAGGTGCGGACTCTCTGCGGACTCAACCTCCTGCGCCCTGCCACCGAATCCGATTGGGCGCCGATCATGGAATTCACTGCTGTGGACATCTTTCAGCACTTTCGCCCTTGGCGATATCATAAATTCATGAAGCATCTCTCGCTATCGGAGAGCCCCGAACTTCGGCCAGACGGTTGGGACGCAGACGGCGAAGAAATTCAGAGCCCACCCACCACCCACTTCAGAGCCACCGCCGATGATTTAACCGACGTACTCGACTACGACTCAAGACATCGACGGTATGGACGGCGATGCCGGAGACTACCAAGAACCAAAGGCCTACAGACACCGGAAGACCACCTCGTCATACCACATATACATGGTGTACACCCCAAAAGATGGGGACGGCGAAGAAGCGCGGAGGCCGATTCCTTAAAGAAACAGCCCAAGCGCCGACGTCAGCGCGCCGCTCTAAATCCCGCCACGGCAAGAATGGAGATTCCGCACAGGAGATAATAACACCCCGTAAAGTGCCGAAGACAACTCCCTCAAAGACGATCCAAATAGGGAGGAGGCGAAGCAAGCCCCACGAGAGGCGGCGGGCGAAGAGGTCGAGGATGACAATTACTTACCTCCCTCCGAGACGAAGCAAGCCTCGACGACGAAGAATTCGTCGTGCTCGAGGATCCCGTCGAACAAGAGCGCTTTGAGACGCAGGCTAATGGCCACGGCAAACAGCCTAAAGAAAAGCAGCAACAACTTCAAGCTGATCAAGACCTCTTGGCCGACAGATGGACCGAGGTCCTCGCGTCAAGAGTATGAACTCGACGCCCTCCAAAAGTTACCCAAAACGCAAGTTGCTCCCCGATTAGAGGAGGAAGCGTACAAACCTGCATCACCAGCGCTGTCGGGCAGACCGACCACCTCGTGGCGCGACAGAGGCGTGCAAGCCCTCCACCAAAACCGCACCCGGCATCGCTCAAAAAGCATGAAGCCACGGGGGACCGCGCCGGACTTGCGAGATATACTGGAGGACAAGGCAAGACAATCCAGATCCGTCTATGGATCACGTGGGTGCCCCAAGACCCACGACGAATACCGTCGCTGCGGATACAACTACTCCGGCCGGGCCGAACACAGCAGACAACGCTCTCTCGAGCTTCGCGATATTGCTCAATACAGAGGCGCCGCACACCCACTATGCTTCACTGACGAAGTAATGGATCATCAAATCCCTGAAGGGTTTAAACCCATTAATATCGAATCCTACGATGGCACAACAGACCCCGCGGTTTGGATTGAGGATTATCTCCTCCATATACACATGGCCCGCGGCGACGATCTTCACGCCATCAAATATCTCCCGCTCAAGCTTAAAGGACCAGCTCGGCATTGGCTTAACAGCCTGCCCGCAGAGTCAATTGGATGCTGGGAAGACCTGGAAGCCGCATTCCTCGACAACTTCCAGGGCACGTATGTGCGACCACCGGACGCAGATGACCTAAGCCACATAATCCAGCAGCCAGATTTAATCGGCGGACAATTCGACACGGTTCTTAACAAAGAAAACCAAATCGCCGATTTGTCCGGATGCAGAGGCCCTTGCTGCCTTCAAACATAACATCCGCGACGAGTGGCTGGCCCGCACCTAGGACGGAGAAGCGAAATCCATGGCAGCCCTCACATCACTCATGACCCGCTTCATGCGGGAGAGGATAGCTGGCTAGCTCGCGGTAACAACCTCAAGAAAAACGCCGGCAGTCCGGATACCAAGGACCGCAATGGCAGGTTGCGTCGAAACAAAAACAAACGCCGCGTTAACGGCGACAAAGAATGAGGATCGGCAGTCAACGCCGGATTCGAGGCTCCAAGCCCGGTCAAAGGAAGAAGCCATTCAAAAGAACCACTCCGGCCCGTCCAATTTGGACCGAATACTCGACCGCTCTGTCAAATACATGGAACCCCGAAAAGCCAGCTAACCACACCAACAGAGATTGTTGGGTATTCAAGCAGCGAGCAAATTAATCACCGAAAACAGTGACAAGGGGCTACACAACGATGACGAGGAAGAGACCCGGCCGCGAACAATAGAGGACAAAAGGATTCCCCCTCAAGTTCGGACGGTAAACATGATATACGCAACGATATTCCCAAGAGGGAGCGGAAGCGCCCTAAAGGGACGATACGCGATGGAGCCAGTCGCCCCAAAATTCAACCCATGGTCCTCTTGCCCGATCACTTTCGATCGAAGAGACCATCCGACCAATATCCGCCTGGCGGATTCGCGCATTGGTTTTAGACCCAATCGCCGATGGATTTCACCTCACGAGTCCCGATGGACGGCGGCGTAGCCTGAACCTGCTTTATCGGGATACAGTCGCAAGATGGGCATAGACCCTTCAAGGATTAAACCTACAAAGACAACCTTCAAAGGCGTCATACCGGTGTCGAGGCCAATTGTACAGTGCTCGCTTACACCGAAGTGGTCTTCGGATCCCGGATAATTTCGAAGCGAGGAGTTAATCTTCGACATAGTCCCGCTCCGCAGCGGCTATCACGCTCTGCTTTCGACGAACCGCGTTCGCAAAAATTCAACGCGGTGCCGCATTATGCATACCTTAAGCTCAAGATGCCATGCCCTCATGGAGTCATCACGGTCAATGGAAACACGGAACGCTCCCTCCGAACGGAGGAACATACACGGCTCTCGCGGCGGAAGTCTGAGCAGCCTTTTAAGGCAATTCTCGAGTCCGCCGTTAAACGACCGGACACGCACCAAATGCGCCAGAGCAACATCAACCAAGACCACCCGCACGCTCCGAGCATCGCAGCAGAGCAATGCGGCCCCAACCCCAGCCCTCGCAAAATTGTAAGACAAACTCTCCACAGACATAATTACGCCGGAGATACCATGGGCATAGGGAAGGGCACAACCACAACAGACCAGAGTGCGGTTCGACCACACGAGGGCTCCCAAGTGTGTCGCTTTTTTTCTTTTATTTCTCTTTTTTTACAGAACCCTGTCGTGGCGAACCTGCCAACTCATGATGCAACAGCCAGGGAAGGACAAAGGCCGCGACGAACACTCAGGTGGCCTCCATCACGAGCATTAAATTTGTTAAATACAACATTCCGCGGCCTACCCCTAGAGGGAGACGCCTTTAATTCGTCCAATCCCTTGCTTTCCGCACTATTTGTATCATTCCGCACTCATAGCATATCTTCTCGAATAAAATGCAGCACTTTTTGCCCATAATTGCATTACCTTATATATATATATGTGTTCATTTATGACATGTTGCACCCGTACATTTGGTACGGCCAAATACACCAGGGGCTTATGTTCTCCGCATTATGGTGTGATAAAGTCCGAACACTTTCACAAGTGCGGCACCCCGAACTTATAGCATTATATGAATCGGCTCCAATCATGTCTTGGGTCAATAGTTGGGTTTGCCTGCTCCCATGTTTGGCACCTTACGTTCCGTTCTATCGGCTAAGGTAGACTGGGAGAACCACTGCGATTGCGCCCGGTTGAGCCGGGTTAACGCCTCGATGGAAAGCTAAAACTGATTGTCATGATAAGGCGAGAGACTGGTCGCTGTTCGAGAGGTCCTTCGGGTCCTTAAAGACCTCGCCGCTTGAGCGAAGTTCGGATTATGTCCGACGAAGGCGTGGATAGCGCCCAATTCGGTCCTCCGAATACTAGGGGCTTCACCAAATTTAAAATTATAGAATTCTATGGCTAAGTGAGAGTGTTCAAGCACTATAAGTCCGGTTGCCTTGTTCGTTGTGTTGAGCGCCTCCTAGATGGACCCAAAATGGGAACAAGAGTGCTCAAGTTTATCCCAACACCCCAAAGACTGTGGCATGGGGGCTGAAGCCGACGACTTGCCATCTCTCGATTTAATAAACGGCCGCATGAAGGTAATATTTTAAATTAACAAGCGTTACTTAGCGATATGAACAAAGTTTTCAGCGCGAGGATAACACATTGCGAATTTACTCAAAATTACATCCTCGGGGCACTCATCCGCAATCTTGCGGGCACCCTTCAGACAGCCTTATAGTACATTTCGGCATACGATGTTCCTTGCCCGCCGGTGGCGCGTCGATGATTAGCTTCTCCGCATCTAGCTTGCCCCAATGCACCTTTGCGCGGGCAAGGGCCCGACGAGCACCTTCAATACAAAGCGGGCGCTTGATAACCTCCACCGTGGGCACGATCCACCAGCCGTCAGACGAGGCCGAAGTAGCTCCTGTGCATGGCCTCTCCAGCCACAACCAACTATGAGGCCCTTCATGGCCTGCTTTCGGCCGCCTTAGGAGCTCGACCAGCTGCTTCACTGGTCGCTAGGGGCACTGGATGGCGGCCTCAAAGATCTTGAGACCGAAGACCTTCTCCGCTGAGCTCCCTCCTCGGCTCGGTAGAATGCGGCGACATCAGACACGCTGCAAGGCAGATCTGCAAACGCCCCTGGAGAGCTCCGAATTCGGGTAAGTAACACGTAATTTACATTCACATGCTTGCTTTGCATGAAAAATGCCTTACCCGCCGCTATCTTCCTCATCAACTCAATCTCTGAAGGGACTTATGGGCCTCGGCCTTGGCGGTTTTAGCACTTTCGAGGCGAGGCAAGCTCGACTCTCGATTCTTTGAGTCACGCCCAAACTCTCATGCTTTTCCATGAGAGCACAGAGCTCTTGCTGAACCACCGCCACCCGCCCTCCTGCTTTCGCTCGCTCTGCCTGTTCCGTCAGCATTATGTTGACACAGACACGGCCTCCTTCGTGGTCGCCACCTCGCTCGTGGCCCTGCAGTACCCATGTTATCCTTGTTATTTTTGTTGCAACCTAAATCCTTTTCTGTAAGGTACAAGTTCAAAGTGGTGTTACTCACCTTCTTTGTCATGGAGCTGCTTCCTGGCGCGGCCGAGCTCTTGCTCGGATCGCTCGAGCTCCTGCTTCAAAGCACCGACCTCCGTAGTCAGTGCGGCAGAGGTCAGCAGCGTAGCTTGCAACCCATATTGACATAATTTTTTAGCAACCCTGCGTATATCTTCTTTTTTCGTATCCTCAGTCCGGCTTTTCTATCCGAACACCGAACTAAGCATCAGGGGCTACTGTCTATGCGGTATTACATTGCATATTTTTAACTTCTTACCTCAAAGCCTTCTGAATCACCGCACTCATAATAGTGCGGTGTTCTTCCTCGATGGAAGCGCTCTGCAGCGCCTCCAACAAATTGCCCGGCGCCTCCGGTTGGGCGGAAGCCGCCGGCGTCATGGTCTTGCCCTTCATTCGGGGCGCCGGCGGACACGGAACCACTACGGGTTCGATATGGAGTCCGGCGCAAAGTCCGGAGGACGCCTTGTGGCGCCCGAGCCTCCCCGATGGGTCCTTTCTGGGATCCCACCTCGGCGTCCTCGGTGTCGCGAGGGTGGAGGCGGTCGGGATGGAGTCTACATCCGACGGAGCCAACGACCCGCTTCGATGAAGCGGGAGATCATCACTGGCCGGACTGCAGCAGCATGCGGCATTAGAATGACACTATGTGACACGTAAAAAGAAATTATAAATCATTCAGAATCCGGATACTTACGATCTCGCCGAGGCCTGGCCCTTGAAGGCCATTCTTCCTCGCCGACGTTGATGTTGGCGGAGCTGTCCGGGAATAGTCCTTCCCTCTTGACCCTTCGGCCTCCCCTTGGGGAAGCCTTCCTCTTCCTCTCCCTCCTCCGGGAGAGTCCTCTTTCTCCTCCTCGCTTTCGGGAGGAGTCCGCCCCGGAGTCGTCGGACACCTGAAAATGGGAACTCTTTCGAGCACCCGTGGCCTCCTTCTTGGCCTTCTTCTCCGGCACCACATGCGGTGCCAGAACCAGCAGCCTCGCTAGACGGGCGTCTCATCGGATTTTCGGCATAGGAGCCGGTAGATAATCTGCTCCGCCTTCCTCATCCAGTCTGTCAAAGGAAAAGGGAAATTAAAACCCGCATAGAGTCAAACTATGAAAAGCAAGTGTCCCGTAAAGGGAGAATCACTTACCTCATTGGCTCAAGGCTGCGAGCGAAATCCGCGATCTTGATCGCGGATGCGAAACCAGCGCCTTGAACAGCACCCTCCAGCGCCTTTGACGTCGTGTCGAAGAGCCCGCTCAGCGCTGGTGCTGTTCCGGATCGAACTCCACAGATTGAATGCCCGCTCTTGGCATGGGAGAATCCGCGGACGAGCATGACTTGGACCACGTTAACCAGCCTGAGCTTCTTCACCAGCTTCGGATACAGGCTTGGAGTCCCGCTCCTCCGAACTACCCCACAGCAAGCCCTTCTCTTTCCGGGAGGTGAGCTGCGTGCGGATACCAGATCTGAACTCGGGGCCGCCGCCCATGTAGGGTCAGCGGCTCGGTGATATAGAACCACCCCGATTGCCACCCCTTGACGGATTCCATGAAGGCCCTTCAACCAAAGGACATTGGGCATCTTGCCCAACATGGCGCCCAAGACTCCGCTTGAGTGCCCTTCACTACCTTCGCTTGACATTGAAGGTCTTGAGCCATGTCAAGTGGGGCCGATGCAGAGGAAGGCCTCGCACACGACGATAAACGCCGAGATGTTGAGGATGAAGTTCGCGCCAGATCATGGAAATCCAGGCCGTAGTAGAACATGAGCCCCTGACAAAGGGGTGAAGTGGAAAGCCCAGTCCGCGGAGGAAGTGGGGAAGAAAGACGACCCTCTCATGGGGCCTGGGGGTGGGGATGAGCTGCCCCTTGTCGGGCAGCCGGTGCGCGATGTCACCGTAGAGGTATCTGGCGCTGCACAGTTTGGCGATGTGCTCCTCCTTAACGGTGGAGGCCAACCATTTAGCGCCCGCTCCGGACATGGTCGGAGAAGGTTGAGACGAGATGCGTGAACTTGGGCGCTGGAGCTCGAGTGCGCGGAGATAGATAAGCAAAGGAGGAAGAAGGCGTAGGTGAGAAGTTGAATCCTTATCCCTTATATGGGCGAAGTTCTCGCGTCCCCACCGCCCGGTAAAACTCGCTTATCTCCCAAGCGTCACCATCAATGGCGCGTTGGGTTACCCACGTCCGTATTGATGAGAATCCGGATTAATGGGAAACACGATCTCTGCTCGACAAGACGTGCCAAGGAAACCGCTTCGCTGAATGCGCTGAGGTGGTAAAGTAAAAAACGATTTAAATAATGGCTTGGTAGTTGCGTGACGTCATGCCGCAGAAAACGCCGCAGATTGAACTTGTGTATATATTATTCTCTCTACGGTGGAATGTGGAATTTATTTTGCAGGGCCGGACACTATCCTGGTGTTCACAATCTTCTATCATTCGGAGGAGGAACCCGCCTTGCAATGCCAAGCAATATACGCGCCGGACTTACCGTCATTGAAGCCTGGTTCGGGGCTCTTGAGGAGTCCTAGATTAGGGGTGTCCGGATAGCGGACTACCATCATCACCGAACTATCATTGGCGGACTATCATCATCGACGGACTCCAAGACTATGAAGATACAAGATTGAAGACTTCTCCCGTGTCCGGATGGGACTTTCCTTGGCGTGGAAGGCAAGCTTGGCGATACGGATATGTAGATCTCCTACCATTGTAACCGACTCTATGTAACCCTAGCCCTCTCCGGTGTCTATATAAACCGGATGGCTCTAGTCCGTGGGACTATCGTAACAACCCTTACAATCATACCATAGGCTAGCTTCTAGGGTTTAGCCTCCTTGATCTCGTGGTAGATCCACTCTTGTAAACATCCACAATATCAATATCAATCGAGCAGGGCGTAGGGTTTTACCTCCATCAAGAGGGCCCAACTCTGGTAAAACATCGTGTCCCTTGTCTCCTGTTACCATCCGCCTAGACGCACAGTTCGGGACCCCCTACCCGAGATCCGCCGGTTTTGACACCGACACCAGGCGCTAGTTTTCTTCAGGCAGTTAGCCCAGGTAACGAACCAAACTAGCTCCAAGCGAATACCTACATCAGGAAGGGCGTCATCGCTGTGAAGAAGCGCCTCAAGCCAGGACCGTCTAAGAAGGAACGGCAGCAGCTGGAGGTAGGCCTTCGGCGCTCTCTTGGTCGCCATCCAACTGGCCAATGTTTGCATTACTGACCACTCTCCACTAAATTCTTTAAAAACAATTGTCTTATACTTGTCAAATTGTACATAAACTAATTCTTTTGATTGTGTTTTGTTTGATCTTGGTGCAAATTTTAAGACTTGAAGTTATGAAGATAAAAAACTTTGCTAAGCGCCGTCAATATTAATTCGAACTAAGATGGAAGGCGGCTTACTTCGGCATTGCAGAATAATTTACACTGAACTAGCAGTTAAGTTTTATTTTGACAAAATTATTGATAGTTTCATCTTACTAACAAGTGTAGAGGACCTCTAAAAGAACAAGTGTAGAGGAAATACTTTAATCTAATAGAAATACTAGCAATGTGCCCATGCGTTGCAACGGAGCCAAAGTAGAATAATACATAGTCACAAATTTGAAAGAAAACAATCTAGTTTTGATATACATATATCACTAAAAATAGCTTATCACTCAAAATATATTTCTTGGACTGTTTTGATGAGGTAAGGGAGGAATGTGGTTGGTTTGAAGATACTAAGGGGTTTTCTGTAAATTAGAGAAGTGGGATATTGTTGCAAAAAGGTCACAGCTTACATCACAGTCGTTAGATGCAGATCTAGTGGTCAGAAATGACGGATGACAGACACGGCATCATCACCAACTGAGTCTTTTATAGGAGTAAAGATAAGTATGTTTTATAGTGCCACTTGGTCACATTATTATAGTATTATGATAGTAACAACATAGACAAAGAAATCTTAGCAACTAGGCTTGGCACCCCTATGTTCAAATCCTGGCTCCGCCGCTGTATAGGAGGAGATGTTTATGGGTGAACTATATCCTTGCTTTTCTTTCTCCTTGGAACTCAAACGAATTGTAATCTTGTTGAGTAAGCAATGATAGTTTGTGATTCGCAGATAAAAGAAATCAGTGAACCACAAGATCTTATGTTGTTCTAAGAAAACACCTTCTTATATAGATTTTTAGATAAATTATCACATGTTCATTAGACATGCAAATTATAATGAATACATATCTGGACACTCAAAAAGACAAAGGGAGCCTAGTTATGGTTCTAGCATATGGGTAGCTAACTTCCATGCACCAATATCTATGACTAGTTCTTTTTTGATATTTCAGTCCTTCATATCTCTCTTTACTGGCTCCTCTTATGTCAAGTATGGTCTACTCCACAAAAGATATCGAAAATAAAAAAATTACAACTTAACTCCGGGAGATCCCTGTGCCAAAACTAATCATCGCCCGTCTTCGATCGTCGTCGCCACTATGGCACCACCAGAGAAAGACGCGAGCAACCTCTACACCCAGATCTGAAAGAGCTCCATTGCAGACCATGTTATTGTGTGAGCCAATTAAACAGCCCGATGCACACGATGCAGCCGAGTCTTTGAGGCACGTCGCGCCCGAGGATCATCCCAAGTCAGCTAGATCCCGACAATTTCGTATTCATCCAACATGGTCAGAGAAGAAGAGTGTTGCCGCAAGCCATCGTCCCTGAGGAACCCAAGTAGGCACGTATAAATTATAGAATTCTCTTTTGATACATGATGTGTGTCCCTTGGCAATGGAGCCAAAACCATGGTGATGACCCTAGGCTTCCACGTATCAGGAAGGATTAACCTCTTGACCTCTCCATACCTAGATATACAGATGCATATTTCATTAAAGTCGATGTAGGGAGACTGGGTCGAACTCATCAACAACGAATGAAGCCCTACACAAGAGTTTTCACCGCGGCCATGAAGCAATGCTCCAAGCATCATTTTGCAAACGAATCTTCCAAAAATTGCACCAACATGTACTCGCAGAGCCACTGTGGTGTCTATCAGAGGAGGCCCAACCGCCGGCGACGGGAGAGGAGGTGGTAATGCTAGCGGATGGGCGAGACATCTTCTCGCCTATCACCGCCAAGGCCGTTAAGGAGCCGCCAAAAACCCGTGTAGCAGATCTAGCAGATACCATCAAAGCTTGAGTCATTCATGTCCGAGCCATCCAACAGCCTACATGATCAATTGCGTCGGGCACACGGCGCGCCATACTGAATGCAAAGCCTCTAAGGGCATTTCTATACTCCCTTACGGCGCACCTAGCCGATCACCTATCCGGCTTAATGGAGTAAAACAATTACTCCAACTCCCAATATCCCTCCGAATCTCCTTATTTTTTACTCACTCCCACGACGACCGAGTAAAATTGGCGCCTCTCTCTTTCTCCCATCCCGCACCGCCTTGTCTCCCGCTACCGGAGCCGCTGCGCCCCGCTGCCGCCATCGATGACCATCTGGCTGACCGGAATGGATAGCCCGGACCCTTCCCTCACCCCTCCGGCCATCGCCGTTGGAAATCATCCATGCACCACTGCCCGCGCCGAAGAAGAGTTTGGGGATAAACAAACCCACCGTGTCCAAGCTCCTCCTCCAACCGCCTCGATGGCCTCCGGGGTGGCCACCGCCTCTCTGGCAACGGCCTGCCGCACCCGTCAGAGGCAAACGAGCTCGAAAGCCACCGACGGCGGCGCTTGTGGAGGCGGCCGCGAAGAAGAAGATGAAGAAGGCCAAAGTGGCACCTCATCCTCGGTCGGCGCCTCATGCAGCTACTTCGATGCCTCCTATGGCCACTACTTCGGCGCGGGCGGGCAGCGCAGCCGACAACAAGCACCACGGTCGCCAAGTGCTTGATGAAATGCCTATAATGTAAAAACAAAAACCTCGTGTGTTGTTCATATCTGATAGTGATTGTTGGTGGCCGGTAGTGATTGTTGGTAGTGTTTGCTTTGTTTATTGTAGTGCTGAGATGAACACGGCCAAATTCCTCGCCTCCTTGGAGTCCTCGGCCGCCGTTGGACTTGATGAGCTCAACTATGACTCGTTTTGGGATCATTCAGAGGCCACCCAAGGCATGGAGCAAGAGGTGGCTGGGGAAGAGGAGGAGGCCCTAGAGGTGGTGGCCGAGGAAGAGGAGGTTGTGGAGGTGACCGAAGCAAGCACGAAGGTGCCAAGGTGCCGCACACAAAACTACAACCAAAAGGAGGATATTGCTCTTTGCGATGTTTGGTGTGTGATCTTCATGGATACTATGATCGGAATGGATCAAACCAAAACCAAGACCATGTTTTGGAATGTTGGTGGTGGCCGAGGGGGTGGTGGCAATGATGGTGTTGATGCGGTGGCCGAGCGGGGGGGGGGGGGGGGGGTGGCAGTGATAGTGTTGATGGTGGTGGCTGAGGGGGTGGTGGCGGTGATGGTGTTGATGGTGGTGGCCGAGAGGATGGCGGTGATGATGTTGGCCGAGAGGATGGTGGCGTTGATTTTTTCGCCAACGACATCGTTTGAGTGGTGGTGGCCGAGGGCGTGGTGGTGCATGCCATTGGTTGGCTCGATCCACGGCATATACATACTATGTTTGTGATGATTTTGGATCAAACATTGTGTTTGTAGTGATGTCTTGTGGGTGAACTTCGCATGTTTTAGTTTGAAAAACACGATGACGAAGATTTATGTTATGACGATTATGTTAGGCGTGTTTCAATTAGAATGTTTTTAAGATATGTATTGTCTAGTGTTTGAAGTTTGTGCGGCTAGGACACAAAATCTACACAAATTTATTCTTACTTCACCCAATATAAAGGATCAGCTAGGTGCAGCCATAGTTAGTGAAGTAAAATTTTACTCCACTAGTTTTACTCTGCCATATACTTTACTAATTTTAAAAGGATTCGGTTAGAAATGCCCTACCATAACCGGATCGATCCAGTCGCAAGGTGGCAGCCGTTGCCATCATCACCGTCTGCAACCGGGGCCGTCACGGGATACGCTTAGCCGGTATGTCTTCAGTTTCTGTTGCGTACGCAGCAAAGTCGTATGCAGTTTTTTGTTCTGTGGTAGTGTTGTTGATTTTTTTTTCTTTTGTGTTGAGGTTGCTGTTGTGGACTTGCTGTGTGGTTGCGTGAGTGCACGAAAGTTCAGACGAAGCACGCAGCTTTCTACTTGGCTCGTGACTCACGAGAGTGAGCAGTAACAGTTTGAAGCTTGGCATTGGTTGGGCCTTATGAGCCCAGAAACTAATTTAATTTTAATTTTATAATGTACTAAAAATAGATGGAAAAACAAAACTACGACATCGAGGACTGCAAACAAGCCTAGTTTGCTCATCTCGGATGTTTGCAGTGCCTCTATGCCATGGTTTCGTTAACCATCAGACCAACCAACTCGGCTGCACCTCCTGTGGAAACTCCTCTGCGTCCTGGGACTTTTATACTGCGCGTTTGACTCATGCGCTGTGTGGCTGGGCGATGTGGGACTAAACGAATGCACTACCGGGTCATGTCCACCCGAGAACCTCTGGCTCCAGGCTTCATTTGGTGCTGGGATAATCAAGATTATACTAATGACAGTGTTTCTTTAGATCCACTTGTGGTAAAGTCATTACCAATAACAGTGTTGTTTCTCTAACCAAATACATGCCCGTTCTTGCTGTTTAAGGCATGTCCAATGGCTGCCCCTCGAATCGTCTGCATCTGATCGGACCAAACGATCCGGATGCATTGTGTCATCCAACGCGATATTACATCCGTGCGCAGATTGGTCCGGACATCTATTTTCCTACAAACCGGAAGCAAACTTCCACGTAAGCGTCTGACACCCAAGTCTTACCCAAAACCCTTTCCGCAATATCTTCCATGGATGTGCCGCTTCCTGCGTCATGCCGGCTCAGAGCCATAGCGGGGAGCATTGATGCCGCTCGATGTGACCGGACGGGAGGGTGACGCTGGCTAACATGACTAGACGGGTGACACCGCTTAAATACTGACATGTCATCTTAAGAAACCAACTCCAGCCGCGGCGCCACATAGAAGAGGGTTGACCGTCCATTCGCGTGGCCACATCTATTTAAGCATGGCGCCGCCCACATCTCCATGCACCGCGCCCGCTCCTTTCTTCATCCACTCACTGGCGACGGGCAACTTAGGCAGATCCGGATCCGGCTACGGATCTTGGCATCGCCGTCCTTACTTTCCGGAGCCCTCTTCCTCCACGACGGGCGGCTCTTCCGTGAAGGAGGAGATAGTGAGGAGGACAAGCCGCAGCAGCCGCCCTCCTCTCGGAGGCCATGACGATGACAGAGGAGTACGAAGCACAGATGGAGTTGATGCTTCGGCGCTTGCTCCTCCACGACCATGGTCCGACGCCGCCACCAGAGCCACCTCTCCACCGCGTCAAGGGAGAGCCGCATTTGCCTCCTTTCCTCCCTGCTCTCCCATGCACCTGTGGCCTCCAAATCGAACGTCGCGTGAAGTAGGAGCACGAGTCGCCATCGTCTAGCCACGTTGGAGGTGCTGCCCCCTCCCCTTCCACGCAATCGCCGCGAAGGCGTGCAAACGCATCCTCCACTAGTTCGGCGGCCGAAGTTCGTCCTCGCAAGGCACAGGAGAGTGCGGACTCAGAGGGACTCCAATGTCTCGCCGCCGCAAATCCTCCAAGGACACGGAACTCACACCGGTCGAAGACAATGACATAGACGAGTAAGCGCTATATCCGCCTTCTCGGCGAGGAGATGCTGAAGTATAGCAAGACCGCCGCCGGCGGCGGCGGTGGCAAGTCGCCCCACCTTAAATTCCATTAGAAATGTGACAGGACATTTAAAGCTAGCTTTGGATGAACGGCTCCCTGTTGTTCATTCTTCACGGCTTAGAGTTGGCAGGCAGACCACGTAAACTGGATGAAACAACTGTTTGATTTGAGGGAGGATCTGCAAACGCATAAGAAAAGCATGACACAGGCAATAGATACTTTAGACAACAGCTAAATTATTCACCCAAAAGTATCAACAGACGGCTTAACAAAGGGGAGGCAAACGCACACCCCGCTACCCCAGTAATATCCAGCACTCCAGTAACAACTAACAATAACAGCGCACCAGCACTATATCCCCATGTGGCCATGTCCAACGTGCTGGTACAGATTCCATACTGAATGACACAGATTTATTGCCACCACAAGGGGGTATGGGATTGTTCTAGCTCTCGGCGCTGACTGCGTCGGCTGTGGCTTCCTTCTCTTTTACCTCCTCCGAGCTCACCTCCCTCGGCTTATGCTCCGTGGCGGGTGCCTTCTCGGTCTCTGCCTCGGCGGTGACTGTTTCATTTGTTTCTGGGGATGTGCTTGTGGTGCCGTCTTCTGCGGGAGCTGCCTTCTTGATGGTGCCGACCTTCACATATTTGCTCATGAACTTGTATTCCCAGTCTTGCAGGGCGTCAAGCTCAAACGGCCCGAGGCCAGAGGTATCACCGTTCAGGTCCTGGGGCTCGAAAGACATCTTGGCTAGAGCTCTGCTGGCGTCTTTGCCAGCGAATAGGGCATAAGGTCCACCAGGTCCGTAGAACATTCTGCAGAAAAAAGGTCAAAAGGATAATTAGAAATACGAACAGAAGAAAAGAAGTATATGAGAGACTTGACACATTCATCATATGAATGAGAGCATGATGACAATATATGACAGTAGAGGATCCTAACCCATGGATGACTATGCATCCATCATGAAACACGACAGATCACCTAAAAGTATCATTGGAAGTTAGGGAGTGTCCATCCATTAATCAAGTTTTTGCTAAGGTGGATCCCACAGTGACCTCTTCCATCTAGCTATTTCTAGCCCAGCCCTTGGAACATGAATTAAGAAGCTGCTACATAAATTTGGTTGCAGGTGAGCTTCAAAAATCATATGGGGCTTAAAACAAGCTCCAGGCATAGCATCATCCCTTACTGGGGAATCAGCCATACTGACCACTACTTTTTTTTCAAGAGTACACCAATGGTGTGCAATCTTTTTATAGAAGAGAGCAAAGTAAATTTACTAGAAACTCGAGCACGATGCGAACAACGGCTCAAGCACACCCACACATGACCACTACTTTAATCCTTAGCGGCCATACAAGGCATGGGGCCTGGTGTCCATCTTTTAGCATCTGATGATACAGATGCTCATAAAGCTCGGGATGATGGATCCAAGATCAGTTATATTAATATTCCTCTCCTCTCACAAGATATGTGTGCTCCACCAGCAACCACATCTTGCATAGCAAAGGATAAAGATACGAAACCACATATCTTATAGCATTATTGAGCCTAACCATTTAACTATACATAAAAAAATGCAAAGGCCAAGAAACCCCTTTAATATAATTCGTACAGTTGTTCAAGTGAAAAGTACCCAGCAGAAGGGGCTTTGCTTACTCCAAAAGTAGTTCACCGACTATCCCAGCCGGTTAAAAGTTCACTGTAAACTACCGCACCTGTTTTGATCCTACTCGATCGTGAACCCCCAATTATTGATGAGTTGCGCAATTAGTTCATGAAAATACCAGTAAATCAGCAACCTGGTGTACTACCAGCATCACAACAGATTCACACGAATACTAACTAGTAAACCAGTCACCTGGTGTACTATAGGAGAATCCATCAATCACATCATAAAATCGGTGGATAAGAGCAACTATTACAAAGCAAAAGATAGGGTTTCAGGCGAGCGAGATACCTGCTCTGCGTGACGTCATAGATCTGACCCTTGATGGCCATCAGGAGAGGCTTCTTTGGGTCGGACCCGTCGTACTGCCGGAGCTCCTCCTCGTCGACCTCGCCCAGCTGCACTGGAGGCGGGAGCGGCTCCGCCTCGGGCTCCTCGCGCGGCCGCTGGCGGGGAGGCGGCGGCGGCGCGAAGATCCCCGACACGACGTGGTACAGCGCGGCGGCGACCGCCACGGCGGTGAAGAAGGCTGTCGGGGACAGCCCCGTGTACGCTAAGATCGCCTGCTTCAGCGTCTCCCAGAGCTCCGCCACCGCCATGGTGAAGGCTGCTAAGCTCACCTCTTCCGACGAGGGGTTTGGAGACTTCGGGGATGAGGGGCGGGGCACTCTGGTCTTTTCGCGGCCTTCGATCTCGAGAGGAGGAGGGTGTGGAAAGAAATATCTCCCCAGTTTATAAGGGGAGGAGAGGTTGGGTGCCCATCAGTTAGGGACGGTGGCGGCTAGCGGAGTTCTCTAGAAGGAATCCATCGTACGCATATGACGAGACTAAGCGGGGAATCTGGACTCGGAGATGAGTCGGATTCGAATCCGCTACGTTTAGTTGTAGATATCTCGGTGATTCTGCCTTTTATGCATAGTATTGATGGCTAGTATTAGTGATTGGATGATCATTTTAGGTTGCATTAGGTCCAGTCAAGCCCACGCGGAATGAAATCGGTCGGTTTGGTTGTCTTGCTGTATCTAAAACTCGGTCTATGGAGGAACAGTCGAATCGGGCGAGCCAGGCTCGCTCGAGCCACGCGTGGGGAAGCGCGGGAGACAAAAGGATGTCTCATAACTCTCTCGCTCCTTCCCGTCACCACCCTTGACAGTTCACACACATTCTCTCTCCCCCTCACCTCATCGCTCGTTCAGTTTCTCCTATGGCAGAGCCGCTGTCTCTCCATGCCCCACCCACTCCGGTCATCGCCGGCAGCAATCACATCCAGGAGAGGTGGATTGCCGGCCTCGCCGCCTCCGCACGGGATCTGGCGGCGACAATCTGTGCGCATCTCTTCATTCTGCACCATATCGCCGCCACGGGCCAATGTAGCGGCGTCGCCTCTCGCTTCGGCTCCGCCACCGGAGCCGGAGCTCCACTTCTTGGGCTCAACAACGGCGGGTATTCAATACCCGTCGGCTCCGTCTTTTGTCGGCCCCTCTTATGGGGGTATTTTTAACCCCATTCCAGGGTTTTCTTCCCCGCGTCCGGTGCAAGAGGAGGGGAGCTTGAAGACGTCAGGCTCCTCGTCCAGCCGGCGTGGGACGAGGTCGAAGGCACCGACCATCGGAACGGCCGGTTCTTCTTCTTCGGCGGCGGCCGCACCCCTCATCTCGACGGGGTTTTCTCCATATGGCCGGCGTACGCTCCACCGGCACCCCCCACAGTAAGCTCCTCTAATCACCCCTTGGCTTCGTAGTTAGGGTTCTTAGGGTAGATTAGATCGTGGATAGTGGATTCGATCCGATTCGATTCGGGCAGATTCGATCCGAATCCACTGTTTTGAGGATGAATCTGTGTGCATGCCTATCGTGTTGATGTTGTTCTTGTTGTTTGTGTTGAATGCCAGTGTTAGATTAGATTGATGACTGTGAATACTAGTTTGTTCACTACAAATGGTACTGTTGATGCGGTTCTTGCTGTTCTTGTTGCCATTCTTAGCATTTTTCTTGATGGTGTTAGTATTGTTCTTAGCAATTATCTTGCTGGTGTGAGTGATGTTCTTAGCATTGTTCTTGATGTTGTCATTGACACACTGTTAGTTTGTTCACTCCACATTGTTGATGTTATTGTTCTTTGCGTTGCTCTTGTTTGTGCAGTGATGTTCTTCATAGGATGATCAACATATACTTGTGTAGTGATGCTACTATTCTTACCATAGTGTGTATGTTGTGCAAGTGTGTTCGATGTTGTTCTTGCTGTTGTTAGGCTATGTGAATGCATGATCAACATAGAACATTGCATGTGCATGGTAGTAGGACATACCTGAATGCCAAAAATAGTAGTAGGACACACATGATCAGAGTAGGACAATGCATGTGCATGTGCATTTGCAATGATATGATGGCATTGATCATTGCTTGCTCGGATCATTGTTAGCTTTGATCAGTGTTAGCATTGATCATTGCTAGCACTGATCAGTGTTAACTTCGATCAGTAAGCACTGATCAGTGATCATTGACATTTGCACTGCCAACGGTCATCTTTCATTGTTGCTAACCGTTGTCCACCTTGCTGGCAACATAATCAAGACGGAGTGGGACAGAGCCGACGGAGGAGCGCAGGTCGTCGGCGGCTCAGAGGGTGCGGAGGACCTCATCCCCACGAACATGTGGCTGGAGAGGATGGTGGTGCCTGGAAGGGTGGACTACATGAGCATGCCGCTCGACGCTGGCAGGGGGCCAAGGACGGGCCACGAGGAGGGTGCACGGGAACCTATCAAGTTCTACGTGCATATCCATAACTAGGAGGACATCGCCATGATCGTCATCCCGCCTGCCTTCAGACCGGTGATGAAGCAATGGCTGTTCACCGACCCTCCTCGTGTTGTCAGCCTCTCCGCCAACAATTGGTGTGATTTCTGGGTCTAGGTGTAGATGTTCGAGGGGCACATGGTGCTCGGGCGTGGCTAGGAGTACTTCTACCGCTGGCACAAGATCCACTACAAAAAAAAGACATATCCGTGACATTTTGGGTCGAACGATTTTTTTGTCATGCTTATGACACTTCTATGACGATAATTGTGACAAAACTCGGTATCATCATAGATGTGGTGGGCTCCTACTTCTATGACAAAAAATCATGACAGAAAATAGGCTTTTCGTCCTGGCGGGCCAGAGACGCAGCTGCATGACATTCTTTGGGCCGTCCATGACGGACAAAATCGTGGTAGAAGCGAGGGCGAGGGAAATATCGAGGAGTTCCCGGTTACGGTGGGTGGCCGGGGCCGAGCGATGCGCGTTTCTCTCGTACACGTATGGCGTGGGTGCGAGGCGTTGGGCTCTAACTGAACCCGAGCGAGGCGTTAGCCATCGAACCCGGCGATTACCTTTGCAGTCGCGCGTTCTTGAACCCGAGCAATCGATCGATGCTCGTTAATCTGGACCCGATCGAAGATTCTTTGCTCTTCCGCTGCTAATCAAGTCGATCGAACCTGCTGCCTCTTGATGAGCAAAGGCGTGGTTGGGGGGGGTTGGATGAGCAGCTTCGGTGGGGGTGGATGAACAGACCCCATAGTAGTAGAGGCCGTTGCATTGGATGAAACAGGACCCGATCGACGAGCCGGTTGGGGTGGATGAACAGGACCCATGGAGGGTGGATGAACAGGACCCGTGGAGGGCTGGTTGAAAAGTAGCCGTGGATGGTGGATGAGCAGAGTCTGTGGAGGGTGGTTGAACAGACCCGTGGAGAGGGCTGGTTGAGCGATGGCCGGTGGAGGAGCGGTGGAGGCTGGATGAGCAGGAGCCCGTGGATGAACAATCGCAGTGGAGGCCGGAGGAGGTCGACGGTGAATGAACAGAGGCCGTGGAGGCGGTCGGCGGTGGAGATGAACGGTATCCGTGGAGTCCCATTTTGCGATCGCCACACCCTCCCGATGAACAAGACCCCGTTTGACCGTGGCGCTCCAACACAAGTCCGTTTCCTCCGTTTTGCGACGCCACACCCCTCCCGATCAACATGACCCTGTTTCGACGTAGGAGGTCCAAGAGAAGCCTGTTTCCTCCGTTTTGCGACGCTGCACCCTCCAGATGAACAGATCCCGCCGACCGTGGCGGTCCGAACACAAGGCCGCTTCCTCCTTCTCGCGATACGCCAGCCTCGCTTTGATCGTTGTTCCGCCCAAGCCTTGGCTCCCGATGAACACGACGACCACGCGATTTCTCGTTCCGACCCAGCCATGTACACGAGCCCGGCCATACGTGATGCGCGGTAGGTGTTCGAGACCCGCCCGTATGTATGCGTATGTGGTCAGATGTTACTTTCTTGCACCACGGCTGCGTGCGTGTACATGCTACGTGTGCGCCTCTACTACGACACGTGCCCTTCCTTACACGGCCATGGTTCATCACCGCAGCCTGCGGACAGACCGATCGTATGTACGTACACGTTTGCGACCAGAATGACAACGCTACGTACGCTTCGACCAAGTGGGTCCTGACTGTCAGGCACTTCCTTGCGTGCGAAGATGTAGCTGGTGGGTCCCGACTATTAGGCACTTCCTTGCGTGCGAAGATGTAGCTGGTGGGTCCCAGCAGTCAGGGGGCGAATCATTTTTTTTGCCCGTAATATGGACACACTTCCTTGCATGCGAAGATGTAGCTGGTGGGTCCCAGCAGTCAGGAGGAAACGTTCTTTTGCGAAATACGGTGGCCCGTTCGGTGGGTCCCTGCTGTCAGGTGGAGGAGTCATTATTTTCCGTGTAATAAGGAGGCACTTCCTTGCTGCGGCCGTGGACCCAGCTGTTAGCCTCTCCACGTATTGTACTCTTCCGATGGAAGTCGTTCCTTGACCACATTGACCACGCCGCGCTGAGAGCACCAAGGCGGTGGACGATGACGAGGCCTAGGAAGGGGACGACGCGGAGCCGGGGAAGACCCGGTAGTGGATGCCCACACGGAGAGGAGTACGAGGGTTCACTGGTTCGGCTGCGGTGTGAGGCTGCCGTCGCCACAGAATAATAGGGAGTGTTGGTGAGTAGAGGGATGGCCTGGCCAGCGGTGGGAGTAGTAGGGGCGGTGAGGCTTCATGGCAAGACAATCGCCCACGGGAGGCGGGGCAGCGACAATCAACTGCTTTGGGCACCGGAGCAAGAAGACCAGAGGTTGAAGAAGCACGACGGCAGTTGGATGGACATTGTACGGTCACTGCAGCTAGAATCGTTTATATTGACTAAGTTGACAAAGCCCTTGGTACATGTCAACTTAGTAGGCCCACAGGTCAGCTTCTGAAGAGGTGCGCCCCAGATGTCAGGGGGAGGAATCATTTTTTGGGCGGGTGAAGTTAGAATATCCAAGATTGAAAAGAAGCACGACATCCGTTGGATGGACATCCAACGACCACCCCTGCTAGAACCGTGTGTTGACTATAAGTTGACAAAGCCTTGTATACGCGTCAACTTAGTTTTTTTAAAGGACGCGCCAAATTAGTAGGCCTACAAGTGTGTGGCAGAGAACTTATAGTCCATTTGCGATTTTTAAAATTGTACAGCCCATTTTTGAATTCTAATGGAATTTACTACGGCCCATTTACAGTTTATTAAAAGTATAGCCAATTTTCTAGTTAGGACAATGATTAATAATTTCAATCAACCGTTCAAATTAGAATTCAATAAAATTTTCCACATTTTGATGGGATCTGAAATATTTTTATCCCGAAATTTCTAGTCAGACTAAATACAATTTCAATATAAATTTGTATTATGTAAAAGTTGAACGAAATATTATGGCATAATAATTAGTGAAATTAAAATTATCAAAATCCAAAAATAATATTTATAAACCAATTACGTGTTTGGTGCATTTTTTATAGTTATTGTCCAGTTTTTATAATTACATCCCATTTATTATTTCTTAAAGCCTATTTTCTTGTTAAGCCTAATGCATCCCTACTAGGAAAGATTTGTAGCCCAACGGGGCG
The DNA here is from genome assembly GCA_021605205.1 of Aegilops longissima. NCBI lineage: Eukaryota > Viridiplantae > Streptophyta > Magnoliopsida > Poales > Poaceae > Aegilops > Aegilops longissima. Next base: position 318,486,304 of record CM038676.1, read on the forward strand.
GAGAATAACAAGTTGACCTTGCCTGGGTATTCCTAAAAAAAGTATAGCTGGGCTAGCCATTTTTAGCTTGAATTTTTTTAATATCTGGACTGGATATCTGGCCTGGGCTAGATGGGCCACAGCCCGCCCAGTTAATACCCTGCTCTCTTCTGAACAACAAAGAAAACATCGCTCAAGAAAAACTCTGCAGTGCTCACACCTCAAAAACACAAATACTTCTCGAGCTGCTTGGTCCCAGCTGTCGGCCGCCCCTTGTGCAATTCTCTCGTTTGTTGACTATATAGGTTGACAATGGTGTGGGACCGTGATGTCAGGAAACCAGGAGAAAGCAAAAAAATTATAGTTGTATATAATAAGGAGGCACTTGCGTACGTGCGGCTATGGCCCTGGTGGGTCCCCACTATCATCCTCTCCAAGTAAAGTCATCTCCTCATTCCTCATGTCCGGTTACCATGTTGACAACGCGAGACGGCGGCGCCACGGCGAGCGCAACAACTCGAAAGACGATGAAGAGGGCCTCGCGGGCCCTACGGATGGTCTGATACAGCGCCCGCTGCTCATCCGGGAAGCTAGGATCATAGGGCCACATGTCCACGACGACATTGTCGTTCGCTTGTTCACCAGTGCTCGTTGAGGAGACGGAGGTTGCAGCACAGGTCCTCCTGCGCTGGTAGCTCCTCCGCCATTAGGGCGTCGAAGTGCGGCCGCACCTACTCTATGGTGAACACGGCATGAACCGGCTTGGACAAGGGCGCCGCTCTGGTCGGAAGCTACGCCCATTGTCGATTGTCGCCGCCAGCTCGGCGAGCTTCGTTGGCGAAGCCAAGATGTCCGGCTGCTGGACCGACCCGCAGCCAAGCACGAGTCTAATCGCCTCGCCAACCTGCACCGCCTCGCTCGCCGCCTTCTTCCGCCCGAACGGTCGGCGCCGCCGCCTCGCTTCCCGATGCAAAGCGATTGCTCGCTTTCAAACGACACAAGTGTTGTCCGTCTGTTCGTCTCGCCGCCCACATTAATGATACGCGTTGATTTGGCGGCTACTCGGCGCCACACGCCCGCCCTTCCGCCGCCACCATTGCTATATAAACTATCGCGCCGCCATAGCTGCATTCATCCGCCGTCGTTCCCTTTCTCCTGTCCACACCACTACTGCCCACCATGGCTTCCTCGTGCTCCAGCGCTCTTCGGGACGGGCGGACGACGGACCACAAGGAGATGGCAACCATTGCTGCCGACTGGCTAGCCGACAGGCAGCCGGAGGACGTCGACGTCCCAATGGAGAACATGGTAGTCTATGATCCGGCGCCAACCCCCTCCTCCGCGCCATCCTCGCCGGTGCATTGCACCATGACCATCGGTGAGGCCCGTGCCCAATACATGGACACGGTGAGGCAGAAGCGTCAGGAGCAGTTCCGGGGGGCGCAGGCCGACGCCGCCTACAACCACCATCTCCTCCAGGAGCACCTGTAGGCGGAGGAGCAGATCGCCGCCGAGTGGGCGGAGCAGGAGACGCTGCTCGACTCGTACCGCTCCACCCGCGAGGGCCGCCTCGAGTGCTGGCAGAGGCTGCGTCCGCCTGCAAAGAGGGCGATGAAGCGGGCGAGGCGCTGTTTGCGAGACTGATGACAAGGCAGAGGACAATGCCGGCTCCGACGAATCCCCGCTCCGCTGGCGTCGACGAGGCCCTGCTCCGCCGAGGCCCCGCGGCGCCAACAACGAGACAGAGGACACCGCCGGCTCCACCGATGCCCCGCCCCGTGATGACCCACAAGTATAGGGGATCTATCGTAGTCCTTTCGATAAGTAAGAGTGTTGAACCCAACGAGGAGCAGAAGGATATGACAAGCGGTTTTCAGTAAGGTATTCTCTGCAAGCATTGAAATTATCGGTAACAGATAGTTTTGTGATAAGGTAATTTGTAACGGGTAACAAGTAATAAAAGTAAATAAGGTGCAGCAAGATGGCCCAATCCTTTCTGTAGCAAAGGACAAGCCTGGACAAACTCTTATATAAAGGAAAACACTCCCGAGGACACATGGGAATTATCGTCAAGCTAGTTTTCATCACGCTCATATGATTCGCATTTGTTACTTTGATAATTTGGTATGTGGGTGGACCGGTGCTTGGGTGCTTCCCTTCCTTGGACAAACATCCCACTTATGATTAACCGCTATTGCAAGCATCCCCAACTACAAAAGAAGTATTAAGGTAAACCTAACCATAGCATGAAACATATGGATCCAAATCAGCCCCTTACGAAGCAACGCATAAACTAGGGTTTAAGCTTCTGCACTCTAGCAACCCATCATCTACTTATTACTTCCCAATGCCTTCCTCTAGGCCCAAACAATGGTGAAGTGTCATGTAGTCGATGTTCACATAACACCACTAGAGGAAAGACAACATACATCTCATCAAAATATCGAACGAATACCAAATTCACATGACTACTTATAGCAAGACTTCTCCCATGTCCTCAGGAACAAACGTAACTACTCACAAATCATATTCATGTTCATAATCAGAGGGGTATTAATATGCATAAAGGATCTGAACATATGATCTTCCACCAAATAAACCAACTAGCATCAACTACAAGGAGTAATCAACACTACTTGCAACCCACAGGTACCAATTTGAGGTTTTGAGACAAAGATTGGATACAAGAGATGAACTAGGGTTTGAGAGGAGATGGTGCTGGTGAAGAGGTTGATGGAGATTGACCCCCTCCCGATGAGAGGATCGATGGTGATGATTTCCCCCTCCCAGAGGGATGTTTCCCCGGCAGAACAGCTCCGTCGGAGCCCTAGACTGGTTTCGCCAGGTTCCGCCTCGTGGCGGCGGTGCTTCGTCCCGAAAGCTTGCCTATGATTTTTTCCAGGGCGAAGACTTCATATAGCCAAAGATGGGCACCGGAGGCCTGCCAAGGGGCCCATGAGGCAGGGGGGCACGCCCAGGGGGTAGGGCGCGCCCCCACCCTCGTGGATGGTGGGTAGCCCCCCTCTGGTACTTTCTTCGCCCAATATTTTTTATATATTCTAAAACCGACTTCCATGGAGTTTCAGGACTTTTGGAGTTGTGTAGAATAGGTCTATAATATTTGCTCCTTTTCCAGCCCAGAATTCCAGCTGTCGGCGCTCTCCCTCTTCATGTAAACCTTGTAAAATAAGAGAGAATAGGCATAAGTATTGTGACATAATGTGTAATAACAACCCATAATGCAATAAATATCGATATAAAAGCATCATGCAAAATGTACGTATCAACTCCCCCAAGCTTAGACCTCGCTTATCCTCAAGCGGAAGCCGATAACAAAAAATATGTCCACATATTTAGAGATAGAGGTGTCGATAAAATAAAATACAGACATGAGGGCATCATGATCATTCTTATAACAGCAACATATATAGATTGTCATGTGATTTCTTATTGCTAAAGTAAAAATCTATTCACAATGTCAAGTATGAATCAGAAACTTTGCTGAGAACTAACAAACTATGATCTCGGTCATTGAAGCAATTGCAATTTATCATAACATCGGAAAGAGTCAATATAAGAGCTTTTCAGCAAGTCCACATACTCAACTATCATTTAGTCTTCCACAATTGCTAACACTCACGCAATACTTATGGGTATGAAGTTTTAATCGGACACAGAGAAAGATAGGGGCTTATAGTTTTGCCTCCCAACCTTTTACCTCAAGGGTAATGTCAAGAATAATAGTTTATGATAACTTACATCCAATTGGATATATATATCATGATCTTTCCAACACAATGTGCTTGCCAAAAGATAAAATGTAAAAAGGAAAGGTGAAGATCACCATGACTCTTGCATAAGGCATAAGACAAAAGTAAAAGATAGGCCCTTCGCAGAGGGAAGCAGAGGTTGTCATGTGCTTTTATGGTTGGATGCACGAAATCTTAATGCAAAAGAACGTCACTTTATATTGCCACTTGTGATATGGACCTTTATTATGCAGTTCGTCACTTTTATTGCTTCCGTATCACAAGATCGTATAAAGCTTATTTTCTCCACACTAATAGATCATACATATTTAGAGAGCAATTTTTATTGCATGCAAAAATGACAACTTACTTGAAGGATCTTACTCAATCCATAGGTAGATATAGTGGACTCTCATGGCAAAACCGGTTTTAAGGATATTTGGAAGCACAAGTAGTATCTCTACTTGGTGCAAAGAATTTGGCTAGCATGAGGGGGAAAGGCAAGCTCAACATGTTGGACGATCCATGACAATATACTTTATTTCGTATATAAGATAACATAACCCATTACGCTGTCTTCCTTGTCCAACATCAACTTTTTAGCATGTCATATTTTAATGAGTTCTCACAATCATAAAAGATGTCCAAGATAGTATATTTATATGTGAAAACCTCTCTTTCTTTATTACTTCCTATTAATTGCAACGATGACCAAAACTATGTTTGTCAACTCTCAACAACTTTTATTCATCATACTCTTTTATATGTGAAGTCATTACTCTCCATAAGGTCAATATGATTTCTTTTATTTCTTTTTATTCTTTCTTTTATTCCCTCAAGATCATAATAATATAATCAAGCCCTTGACTCGAAACTAATATTTATTATATATAGCTCACGGACTCGATTACATAGAAGGATCATAAGGCCAAACTCAAAACTAGATCATACTAAAACTTTATTCTACTAGATCAAGATATTACTACAAGGGTCGAACTAAGAAAAAGGGTAAAGATAGGAGTGTGATGGTGATACGATACCGGGGCACCTCCCCCAAGCTTGGCAGTTGCCAAGGGGAGTGCCCATACCCGATACTTAGTTCTCCTTTGGTGATGAAGATGATGGAGTTGTTGATGATGTAGGCTTGTCGTCCCTCTTCCAAGGCATAGGCTCACCATCATAGAAAGATGATCGAGTCTCCGGGATCCTCAAATCTGCAGCCAAACTCATCCTCTTGAATCTATATTCATACTCATAGTTTTGGTTTTGCAGGTCATAGATTCGGGCTTGGAGGTACTCGATTTTCTCGTGAAGTTTGAAGATGGTCTCCCCAATGTTCTTGGCATCCAGCTTGTGGTTGTTGGTGAACTCCGCGATCATCATGTGGTTGGCGTCGAGTCCGTGTTCCACCATCCCTTGGCACTCGAAAACTTGCTGCTCCATTGCTTCGAGTCTTGTCTCCACGCTTCCGGTCCTCCTTGGTCCCTCAACATCGCAGAGTGCAGCACCCCCTCATGCATCTGAATGGTTTGAGGGTGTTGCAGCACCTCCGCGAGGTAGGGTGTTGCAGCACCCCCTCGAAAACTTGTCCTTGGGTGCGCTCGAAGACGTCACGGTGATCTAGATTTGTCAGAAAAACAGCTCGAAACAAAAACATGAGATATTTGCGTGGTACGGTGGTCAAAACCTTCGAGAGATTATATAATGAATTTTTACCGACCAAAAGAAGTATCGTGCAATAAAACGGAGTCCGGAGGGCACACGAGGTGCCCACGAGGCAGGGGGCGCGCCCGGGGGGTGGGGGGAGGGTAGGGCGCGCCCTCCACCCTCGTGGATGCCTTGTGTCCCTTTCGGACTACTTCTTATTTTCCTATTTTCTAAAATATTCCAAAATGAAGAAAAATTGCCACTAGAACTGTTTTGGAGTCACTTACCGTACCACATACCTATTCATTTTCGGAGTCTGAAACGTTCTGGAAAGTGTCCCTTATATATTCCTCCGGGGTTATGGTTTCAATAACATTGGTTTCAACATTTATTGGATTACCTGAGATATAATGTTTGATTCTTTGACCGTTCACTACCTTTGGATTTGTGCCTTCAAAGTTGTTGATTTTTATGGCACCGGAATGATAGACCTCCTCGATAACGTAAGGACCTTCCCATTTAGAGAGGAGTTTTCCTGCAAAAAACCTTAAACGGGAGTTGTATAGCAAAACATAATCACCTACATTAAACTCACGCTTTTGTATCCTTTTGTCATGCCATCTTTTAACTTTTTCTTTAAACAGTTTGGCATTCTCATAGGCCTGGATTCTCCACTCATCAAGTGAGCTAATGTCAAATAGCCTCTTCTCGCCGGCAAGTTTGAAATCATAATTGAGCTCTTTAATAGCCCAATATGCCTTATGTTCTAGTTCGAGAGGTAAGTGACATGCTTTTCCATAAACCATTTTATACGGAGACATACCATAGGATTTTTATATGCAGTTCTATAGGCCCATGATGCATCATCAAGTTTCTTGGACCAATTCTTTCTAGATCTAATAACTGTCTTTTGCAAAATTAATTTGAGCTATCTATTACTCAATTCTACTTGGCCACTAGACTGTGGGTGGTATGGAGATGCAATTCTATGATTAACATCATACTTAGCAAGCATTTTACGAAAAGCACCATGAATAAAATGTGAACCACCATCAGTCATTAAATATCTAGGGAATCCAAACCTCGGAAAAATAACTTCTTTAAGCATCTTAATAGAGGTGTTGTGATCAGCCCTACTAGTTTGAAAAGCTTCTACCCACTTAGTAACGTAATCAACAGCAACTAAAATATGTGTATACCCATTAGAGGAAGGAAACGGTCCCATATAATCAAAGCCCCAAACATCAAACGGTTCAATAACAAGTGAATAGTTCATAGACATTTCTTGACGTCTACTAATATTACCAATTCTTTGACATTCATCACAAGACAAGACAAACTTACGAGCATCTTTAAAAAGAGTAGGCCAATAAAAACCGGATTGCCATACCTTATGCACAGTTTTATCTCCAGCATGGTGTCCTCCATAAGCCTCTGAGTGACACTTGCGTAGGATTTGTTCCTGTTCATGCTCAGGTACACAACGTCTAATAACGCCAACTACTCCTTATTTATAAAGGTGTGGGTCATCTCAGAAGTAATGTCTTAAATCACAGAAAAACTTTTCTTTTGCTGGTATGTGAAACTAGGTGGTATAAATTTAGCAACAATGTAATTAGCATAATCAGCATACCATGGAGCAGTACGAGAAGCATTTATGATAGCTAATTGTTCATCAGGAAAACTATCATCAATAGGTAGGGGGTCATAAAGAACATTCTCTAACCTAGACAAGGTGTCTGCAACAGGGTTCTCAGCTCCTTTTCTATCAATAATATGCAAATCAAATTCTTGTAGCAACAAAACCCATCTAATAAGTCTAGGTTTAGCATCTTTATTTTCCATAAGATATTTAATAGCAGCATGATCGGTGTGAGCAGTTACTTTAGAATCAACAATATAAGGTCCGAACTTATCACAAGCAAATACAATCGCTAAAAATTCTTTTTCAAGAGTAGCATAATTTCTCTAGGCACTCGTCTAGAGTTTTACTAGCATATTGATAACGTTTAATTTCTTATCAACTATTTGTCCTAGAACAACACCTACAAAGATAATCACTAGCATCACACATACTTTCAAAGGGTAAATTCCAATCGGTAATTTGAACAATTGGTGCGAAATCAAGGCTTTCTTAAGTATTTCAAATGCTTCTACACAATCATCATCGAAGACAAAAGGAACATCTTTATGTAAGAGATTAGTCAGAGGCCTAGAAATTTTTGAGAAGTCATTAATGAACCTCCTATAAAAACCGGCATGACCAAGGAAACTTCTTATACCTTTAATGCCTTAGGACACAACATGTTTTTCAATAGCATCAACTTCAATACCTCTTTCAGAAATTTTATGCCCCAAGACAATACCTTCATTAACCATAAAGTGGCACTTCTCCCAATTCAAGACAAGATTAGTTTTTCTTCACATCTCTGCAAAACTCGGTTAAGGTTGCTTAAGAAATCATCAAAAGAAGTTCCATAAACGGAGAAACCATCCATGAAAACCTCAACAACCTTTTCACTAAAGTCAGAGAATATAGCAGTCATACATCTTTGAAAGGTAGCAGGTGCATTACATAAACCAAAGGCATACGTCTATAAGCAAAGGTACCGAAAGAGCAAGTGAAAGTGGTATTTTCATGATCCTCTTTTGACACAGGTATTTGAGAGAAACCAGAATAACCATCTAGAAAGCAAAAATGTGTATGTTTGGATAATCTTTCTAGCATTTGATCAATAAAAGGTAAAGGGTAATGATCCTTTTTAGTAGCTTTATTTAGTTTGCGAAAATCAATTACCATTCGATAACCTATAACAATTCTTTGTGGGATCAATTCATCTTTATCATTAGGAGCAACAGTTGTCGGTGTTCTGGGAACGGGGGTCCCCAGACTTGCCTGCCTGCGGCCTGCGGCGTGGCTCAAGTGGGGGCCCAGCACGACCCATCCTCATCAGCTCAAGCTCAAGACCCTCACGAGGGGCCAACCTCGCGGGGCGGACGACAGGAGGCTTCCTTAGGAGCAGCCTCATCAGGCAGGCTCGCGAGGAGGCGGAGAGATCAAGGCAGGGGTACCTCGCGAGGAGCCCGTGACGCAAGCCATGACGATCGAGACCAAAGGGCGCCAAAGGGCGCCGCCCTCTGCAGAAGTCCTTGTTTCCCTTTTGGTGCAAAGGGGGCAAGCACAGGCCAAGGCATCGGGCATAGGTTACTATTCCGGTGCAATGAGACCAAGACCAGCAGAGTGGCAGGACGGAGGTCACCGTGGAGCCCAAGACGGCGTCATCACTAGTGCTTTTGGCAGCCGAAGACCACCATTGGTCAGGATAACTTGTACTAGATATTCCCCTTCAAAACGGCCAATTGTTGGCGCCCTTCCCGCTCATTATTTTGGAGAGAGGCCCAGGGCCTCTATAAATAGAGCTAGCCACCACAGAGTAGGGGGGATCTATCGAATCGGATAGAGATACCAAGTAGAACACATCGCACCAGCTCAATAACACCCCTCGCGAGGCTGTTCTTCCTCTGTACTTTTTCATCATCAGCCCGTGAGGCAATCCACCACACCACACACTGGAGTAGGGTATTACACCACAACGGTGGCCTGAACCAGTATAAATCTCGTGTCCCTTGTGTTGTTCATCGTTTTCCAGCTTAGATCACGTGAGGAGATCGGACATATATAGGTAGGGGAGAGATCTCCGCGCGCACCCCAGAGTTCGAACCTTAAGGGTCTGCCGGAACCCGAAATCCAACATTTGGCGCGCCAGGTAGGGGTGCGCCGGAGTTCTCCCTTCCGACGACCCGCTCTCCACCAACATCGCGTCCCGTCCCCATGGCGAGCAACGCGCCGCCTGCTCCGGCAACAGATGCCGGCGTTGGAGCCAAGGGGCTCCAGGCCTTGGCCCCCACCTTGCGACAGGTGCAGTGGCAACGCAAGTTCAAGCCCGAGATGCCGCCGCGCTACAACGGCGCGACAGACCCGCTGGTTTTCCTGCTGGCGTATGAGGAGGCCGTCCTCAAAGCCGGGGGCGAAGACCGGGTGATGGCTAACTGGCTACCCAAGGCCCTCACCGGCGCCCTGCGCATGTGGCTCCTCCACCTGCCGACGGCTTCTGTGACCTCCTGGGAGGAGCTGCACGACCTCTTCCTCGCCCGTCATGTCGCACCAACGCCGCCCGTCATTGCGGCTCTCCTGGGTGGCTCCCAGGCACCACCCTCGAGCCATCACGTCAAGCCGTTCACCCGCCGGATCAGCACCGCCTCCAAGCGCCGAGAAGCCCCTCCGGGCTAGGTGGCGCCCGAGGCCGATCTAACCTTCGACTCGGATGATCACCCCTTCAACCCCATCGGATCGGGCGCGCTCCCGATGCTGTGCACCCCCACCATCTGCCAAGTGGCCGTCACCAGGACCCTCATCGACGGTGGTGCCGGCCTCAACGTGCTCTCGGTGGAGGCCTTTAGCCTCCTCCACGTGCCGCTGGAGTGGCTCCAACCCAGCAGGCCTTTCTCGGGCGTCGGAGTCGGTTCCACCACCTCCTTGGGACAGATCCGCCTCCTGGTGACCTTCGGCACCCACGACAACTTCCGCATGGAGCTGATCGACTTCGACATCGCCCCCATCGGCCTCCCCTACAACGCCATCCTCAACTATCCGGCCTTGGCTCGGTTCATGGCAGCCACTCACCCGGCGTACAACCTCATGAAGATGCCCGGGAGCAGCGGCGTACTTACCGTGTCAGGAGACGCAAGGGATGCACTGCGGGTGCTCCAGCTTGTTTTCAGGACGGCCATGGCAGCACAGCCCGCTAGCGCCGACGCCCTTGAGCCCAAGGGGGCTGCGCCGGCTAAAAAGAAGCAGCTGTTCACCCAAGACAAGGCAGAAACCAAGCAGGTACCGGTCGACGAGGACGGATCCACTGACGTCACCTTCACCATAGGAGCCAACCTTGAGCCCGAGCTGGAGAAGGCCCTGGTGAGGTTCCTGCGTGCGAACAAGAAGGTGTTCACGTGGGAACCTGATCAATTAGCAGGGGTCCCGAGGAGTGTGATTGAGCATCACCTCAACGTGTGCCCCAATGTGCGCCCCGTGAAGCAGAAGGCGAGGCGGCAGTCCGTAGAGAAACAAGCTTTCATCGTTCAAGAGACCCGGAAACTGGAAGCGGCAGGGATTATCCGCGAGGTCCGCTACCCTGATTGGCTGGCTAATCCGGTCGTTGTGCCGAAAAAGGGAGGAAAGGAGCGCATGTGTGTCGACTTCACCAACCTCAACAAAGCCTGCCCGCAGGATCCATTTCCGATCCCCCGCATCGACCAGGTAGTCGACTCCACCGCGGAGTGCGACCTATTGTGCTTCCTAGATGCCTTCTCGGGCTACCACCAGATCAAGATGGCGGTGGAAGACGTGGAGAAGATGGATTTCCCGACCCCATGTGGAGTGTATTGCTATACGTGCATGCCATTTGGGTTGCGCAATGCAGGGGCAACCTTTCAGTGGCTGATGCACATCGTCTTGGGCTGGCAGCTTGGGAGGAACGCTGAGGCCTACGTCGACGACATTGTGGTGAAGTCTCGGGAGGCAAAAACCCTGATACAGGACTTGGAAGAAACCTTTGCGAGCCTCAACGAAGTGGACCTGCGGCTCAACCCGGAGAAGTGCGTGTTTGGAGTCCCCTCAGGCAAGCTCCTGGGTTTCCTCGTGTCCCACAGAGGCATCGAGGACAAACCGGAGAAGGTCAAGGCGGTCGAGGACATGAGCCCGCCAAGAACCCTCAGGGAAATGCAGAAGCTCACCGGGCGTGTAACTGCGCTAGGGTGCTTCATCTCCAAGCTGGGGGAACGAGCGCTGCCCTTCTTCAAGCTGATGAAGAAGAAGGGCCCCTTCGAATGGACTGAAGAGGCCGACAAGGCATTCCAAGACCTCAAGAGGTACCTCACCAGCCCACCAGTGATGGTAGCTCCGCGCCCTCAGGAGCCCCTGGTGCTCTACCTTGCGGCCACCCCCTACTCCGCTAGCGCAGCCTTGGTGGCGGTCAGGGAGGAGCACTGTGCCAAGGCCGCATCAGCTGTCCAGACTGAAGCAAGGCAAAGCCAGGAGGGTCTCGCGAAGACCACGACTGCAGCAGGAAAGGAACAACCGCAGCAGGAGAGCGCACCTGGGGCAGGAGAGGCCTCTTCAGGCGACCAAGCACTGGGGGCTCCGTCGTCTCAGGAGACGCCTCGACCTCTGGAGGACGCCAGCTGCGCCAGCACCCTCAACCTCGTCGAGCATCCCGTGTACTTTGTCAGCACGGTGCTATGGGACACAAGGGCACGGTATCCCATGCCTCAAAAGCTCCTCCTCGCGCTATTAGTGGCCTCACGCAAGCTGCAGCACTACTTCCAAGGCCATCCCATCAAGGTCGTCTCAGCATACCCCTTGGAAAGAGTACCCAGGAGCCTGAACTCAGCTGGGAGAGTCGCTGAATGGAACATTGAACTACAAGCATTTCAGCTAGAATTCAGTACAGCCAGAGTCATCAAGGGAGCCGCACTGGCAGATTTCATAGCAGAGTGGACAGAAGCACCGGGTCTCGAGGCAGGCGAGGACCGATCACTTTCCCTGGGAAGCGAAGCACCGGACGGCTGGGTCATGTACTTTGATGGGGCGTTCTCCCGACACGGCGCGGGAGCTGGCGCAGTGCTCGTATCCCCTACCCAGGACAAACTCTTCTACGCAGTACAACTCTGCTTCCAGCATGGAGAAAAGGTCTCCAACAACAAAGCCGAGTACGAAGGTATGATAGCAGGCTTGAAAGCCGCAATTGCCTTAGGGGTGAATCGCGTCATCATCAAGGGCGATTCGCAGCTCCTTGTCAACTTCTCCAACAAGATATACGAGCCAAAGGACAAGCACATGGAAGCCTACTTCGCTGAGGTTCGCAAGATGGAGAAATAGTTCTGGGGGCTGGAGTTGTAGCATGTGCCTCGCGGCACCAATCAGGAGGCTGGTGACATTGCCAAGAGGGCATCTAGGCGGCTGCCTCAGGAGCCTGGCGTCTTCGAGGAGCTGCTCTTCAAACCCTCGGTGGTGCCGCCACTGTCGAGCATGGCGCAACCAAGGGAGGAGCTCCCTCAGCCGCCTGCCTCAGGAGCTCCGGTCTGCGGCCCGGCCTCAGGGGCGCGCCTGCTTCTGGCGCTGGAGCCTCAGGAAGGGTGTTGGATCCCGGAGCTCAAGAACTACTTGATGCAAGGGACCCTGCCGGAGAACGAGGAAAGGCGGAGCGTGTGGCGCGGCAGGCCACAGCTTACTGCATCAAGGATCGAGAGCTCTAAAGGAAGCGGCCAAATGACGTGTCCCTACGTTGCATCTCCCGAGAGCAAGGAAAGGAGCTGCTGGCGGACATACACGACGGAGACTGTGGGCACCACTCCTCGTCACGAACCCTCGTCAGCAAGGAGTTGCGCAGTGGATTCTACTGGCCCACAGCACTCAGCGACGCCGTTGAGCTGGTGAAGGCTTGCGAGGCCTGCCAGTTCCACGCTAGGCAGATCCATCAGCCTGTGGGGGGTCTACAGACTATACCCCTCTCATGGCCATTCGCAGTTTGGGGGATGGACATTCTGGGCCTGTTTCCTCGGGCGCCAGGGGGCTATCGCTACCTCTACATCATTGTGGACAAGTTCACCAAGTGGGCTGAGGTGGAAGCTATCCGCACAATCCCGGCGGGCTCCGCAGTCAAGTTCATCAAGGGCCTCGTGAGCCGATTTGGGGTGCCTAACCGCATCATCACCGACAATGGTTCACAATTCATCAGTAATCTCTTCAAAACGTACTGTGCTAACCTTGGAACGTAGATATGCTACGCTTCGGTAGCACACCTCTGGAGCAACGGCCAGGCCGAGCGAGCCAACGCGGAGGTCCCGAGGGGCCTCAAGGCCAGGACCTTCAAGAAGAAGCTGGAAGCCTGTGGCAGGGGCTGGTACAACGAGCTCCAGTCTGTGCTGTGGTCAATCCGCACAACTGCCACCAAACCGACTCGCGAGACCCCGTTCTTCCTCGTCTACTGAGCAGAGGCTGTTCTCCCTCACGAGGTCAGGCGTCGCTCCGCACGGGTCCTAGCGTTCGATGAGACGCAGCAGGACGCCATGCGGGGGACGAATCTCGTGTTGGGGGAGGAACACTGTCGAGAAGCCGCACTGCGAGCAGCAAGGTATCAACAGGCACTAACCACTGCTGCAACATCTGCCCCAGAACTCTTGAGGTAGGGGATCTCGTGCTCAGACGAGTTCTCTCCAGGGAGGGGCTGCACAAGCTCTCTCCCATGTGAGAGGGCCCGTTCAAGGTTGTTCATGTTTCCAGGCCTGGCTCCGCGCGCTTGGAGACCCCGGAGGGGGCACCCATCCAGAACGCATGGAACATTCAACATCTCCGGAGGTTTTATCCCTGAGCGAGGCCTAGCGCCTAGGAAAGACCCAGTGCCTATGAAGAAGGCCAATGCCTGTGAAGCTGCCGCGTTTTGGGAAAGGCCCGGTGCCTGTGAAGAAGGCCAATGCCTGTGAAGCTGCCGCGTTTTGGGAAAGGCCCAGTGCCTGTGAAAAAGGCAAATGCCTGTGAAGATCGCCGCCCGTGACACTCTCACGTAATAATGAGTGGGGCTATACACGCCCCGGAGTCTCCGGAGTGCCGCCCTCGGGCCTCGGGGGCTCCCGCCCACGCCCAGTGGCAGCACTTAGCTCCGCGCTGGTGAGAAGACGTCGAATACTAGAATAGGTGCCGGACGCGGCTTTTTCATTTGCTTTCTGCAGTTGGCGTGTTTATTCCCGTTTGAAGTTTTATTGGGGCTGTTGGCGTTCCTGGCTTATGGCTCTTTATCTTTTTCACTCGCTTGCCTCGTTTTCTCTCGCTCAAGTCTCACGAGGGAGGTTCGCGGGCGCCCTTGCGAGTGTTTTCTGCCCCGGTCGTTTGGAGCTTTCCTATCCGAGTCCTCTGCGGGAGCACCCCTCCCAGTCCGTGCCCCACGGGCATCGCGACACGAGCGCCAGGACCTGGGCCGATCGCCCCCACAACCAAGACCGAAGGTTACCCCTCCTGCTAATCCTTGCAGGGCATGAAGCGCATGGCGAGGCCTCGGCCTCGGGAGGCGAGGACCGCGTCGAGCCCCACCAAGCTAAAATGATTCCCGCACATGGGCACGCGGCGCGGAAACATAGCGCAGGAATAGTGGAAGCAACGCAATAATTAACAGCAAAAGTTCTAACACGACCCCCGCGGGGCCCTATACTACCTACTTTTTTCTGCCAGGGGAAGAAGAAAAACAAAATGGGCACGGCTTGTCCGGCACCAACCTACGGTGAAAGCTCGAGATGCTCCTGGGACTCAGGCGGATCCCTCCTCTCGCTTCACTGAGGCGCGACGGTGGGCTGACCCGCTACCATCACCCAGGCGGGCGCGGCGGCGCGGGGGCTGGTCGCAGCCACCGCTGGAGGAGCCGTTGCCTGAGGGGGAGTCGCCGAAGCTTGGCGAACCCCGAGCACCGTCGCCGGTACGCCTCTCGCCTCTTCATCCTGGTCAGTATCGGAACTGGGCAGGCGGCCGCGGTAACCATCTTTGGGGCAGCACCCAGCGCGGCGACCGTCTTCCCTGAACACCTCACGTAGAGGTTGGCGTCGCCATCAAACTTGAAGTGCAGGGTGCACTGCCGGCTCAGGCACAAGACGGGCAAACGCTTGCCACCATGGGTCGTGGCCCCATTCGTAAGCGAGACCTCCAATGAAGCCTGGAGGCCCCATCGCAGCAACCATCCGCCTCGAGCCGGCCGCACCGGGCCCTGGCCGGCAGTTCACCTACGAAGAAATGGGGGAGCTGGAGCCAGGTGCTGGTTGGGTCCGCCGATCACAAGACGAACTCAAGCAGCACCTCCGCCGAGCGAAAGCGCGGCCTGGGGGGCCGCGCGGTCACGGCATGCCTCCCCTCGGCAGCCGGGCGCTCACCACCGCGCAGGCGCCACCTCCACGGCTGCGGGAAGCCACTACAGGGACCGCGGGATGCTTGTGAGGGCGGCCACGACCGCGCTTGGTCAGGGGGGAGTCAGGCCCTGCCTGACAAGCCTTTCCTTTCTCCGCGGCCGAGAACCTCTTCGGCGGAGCCATGGGAATGGCGAGTAGCCAAGAAGAAGAAAAGGGAGTAGTAGGAAGGAATGGACTGAAGGGGCTCATGCAGCCCCGTACTTATAGCCGGAGAAGGCAAACCGCCGAGCACCACGATCGCATGTAATCATGACCCGTTTCTCTGCATGCAGGGACTTGTCAAGTTGTGCGGTTGCCGAGGCGTCGTGGGGAAGCGCAGACGCCCACGTCCAGTCGATCGCCACGCGACCCCTAAGGTCAGAGCTATTAGGGCCCCGCGCCAGCGCTTGCCCTTCGCTTCCTCGCTAGGCTGCCCGGCGCGCTTTGGGCCCGGGCTATTGTCGGTGTTCGGGAACGGGGTCCCTGAACTGCTGCGTGCGCCTGCGGCTTGGCTCAAGTGGGGGCCAAAGACGCCCATCCTCATCACTAAGCTCAAGACCTCACGAGGGACCAGATTGCTGGGCGGACGACAGGAGGCTTCTCAAGAGCAGCCTCATCAGTGCTGGCTCGCGAGGAGGCGAGAGATGAAGGCAGGGTACCTCGCGAGGAGCCCATGACGCAAGCCATGACGATCGAGACCAAAGGGCGCGCCAGCGGGCGCCGGCTCACAGAAGTGTCCTTGTTTCCCTTTCGGTGCAAAGGGGGCAAGAACAGGCCAAGGCATCGGGCAAAGGTTACCATTCCGGTGCAACGAGACCAAGACCAGCAGAGCGGCGGGACGAAGGTCACCGTGGAGCCCAAGACGGCGTCATCACCAGTGCTTTTGGCAGCCGAAGACCACCTTTGGTCAGGATAACCTGTACTAGATGTTCCCCTTCAAAACGGCCAATTGTTGGCGCCCTTCCCTCTCATTATTTTGGGGAGAGGCTCAGGGCCTCTATAAATAGAGCTAGCCACCACCGAGTAGGGGGGGATCTATCGAATCGGATAGAGAGACCAAGTAGAACACATCGCACCAGCTCAAGAACACCCCTCGCGAGGCTGTTCTTCCTCTGTACTGTTTCATCATCAGCCCCTGAGGCAATCCACCACACCACACACTGGAGTAGGGTATTACACCACAATGGTGGCCCGAACTAGTATAAATCTCGTGTCCCTTGTGTTGTTCATCGTTTTCCAGCTTAGATCACGCGAGGAGATCGGACGTAGATAGGTAGGGGAGAGATCTCCGCGCGCACCCCAGAGTTCGAACCTTAAGGGTCTGCCGGAACCCGAAATCCGACAACAGTAATACCTCCCTTCTTAGGGACACAAGGGACATGACTTACCCACTCACTATCAGCAACATGATAAATTATACATGCCTCTAGAAGCTTTAGTAGTTCTTTCCTTACCACTTCTTTCATCTTAGGATTTAACCGTCGTTGGTGATCAACAACCGGTTTAGCGTCTTTCTCCAATTTTATTTTGTGTTGGCATAGAGTGGGACTAATGCCCTTAAGATCATCAAGAGTATATCCAATAGCAGCACGGTGCTTCTTCAGAGTTTTCAATAATTTCTCTTCTTCCTGCTCTGAAAGGTTAGCACTAATAATAAAAGGATAGATCTTCTTTTCATCAAGATAAGTATATTTAAGAGTATCAGGTAATTGTTTCAGCTCAAACCCGGGATCACCCTTGGGTGGAGGAGGATCCCCTAGAATTTCAACAGGCAAGTTATGTTTCAAAATAGGTCCCTATTTAAAGAATACTTCATCTATTTCCCTTCTTTCATTCATAAACATATCATTTTCATGGTCTAACAAATATTGCTCTAAAGGATCATTAGGAGGCACGGCAATAGAAGCAAGACCAATAATTTCATCTTTACTAGGCAATTCTCTATCATGAGGTTGTCTACGAAATTTAGCAAAATTAAAATCATGAGACATATCTCCTAAACCAACAGTAACAATATCCTTTTCGCAGTCTATCCTAGCATTAATAGTATTCAAGAAGGGTCTACCAAATATAATGGGACAAAAGTTATCTTGTGGGGAAGCAAGAATAAGAAAATCAGTAGGATATTTAATTTTCCCACACAAGGCTTCAACATCTCTAACAATCCCAATTGGTGAAATAGTATCTCTATTGGCAAGCTTAATTGTAACATCTATATCCTCTATCTTAGCAGGTGCAATATCATGCATAATTTCTTTGTATAAGGAATGAGGTATTGCACTCGCACTAGCACCCATATCACATAAGCCATGATAACAATGATCACCTATTTTAACAGAAACAACAGGCATGCCTACAACATGTCTATGTTTATTTTTAGTATCGGGTCTAGCAATTCTAGCAGCTTCATCACAGAGGTAAATAACATGCCCATCAATATTATCGACCAAGAGATCCTTAACCATAGCAATACTAGGTTCAACTTTAATTTTCTCGGAGGGTGTAGATGTTCTAGCATTACTCTTACGAACCACAGTTGAAGCTTTAGCATGATCCTTTATTCTAATAGGGAAAGTTGGTTTCTCAATATAAGCGGTAGGAACAACAGGATCAACATTATAAGTGATAGTCTTTTCTTCAACTTTAATAGGTTCAACTACTTTTACTTCAATGGGAGGATGATATTTTAACCACTTCTCCTTAGGGAGATCAACATGAGTAGCAAATGATTCACAGAAAGAAGCTACTATCTCAAAGTCAAGTCCATATTTACTGCTAAATTCACGGAAAACATCGGTATCCATAACAGATTTAACACAATCAAACTTAGGTGTTATAGCTGACTCCTTACCTTCGTCGAGTTCCCAATCTTAGGAGTTGCATTTAATTCTTTCTAATAAATCCCATTTGAATTCAATAGTCTTCATCATAAAAGAACCAGTACAAGAAGTGTCGAGTATGGAGCGATTATTGAGAGAAAGCCGAGCATAAATTTTTTGAATAATAATTTCTCTTGAGAGCTCATGATTGGGGCATGAATATAACATTGACTTAAGCCTCCCCCAAGCTTGAGCAATGCCTTCTCCTTCGTGAGGCCAAATATATATATATATATATATATATATATATATATATATATATATATATATATATATATATATATATATATTACGATCACGATGAACCGATGCATAGGATAAAACTTCCGATGAAATTCCAATTTCAATCGGTTGTAGTTCCATGATCCAATATCATCACATAGCCTAAACCATGTCAATGCCTTTCCTTCAAAGATAAAGGAAGACCTTCTTCTTGATAACATCCTCGGGCATACCGCAAGCTTAAATAATCCACAAACTACATCCACATAGATTAGGTGCATATCGGGATGTAATGTTCCATCTCCGTAAAAGGATTAGCTAGCAGCTTCTCTATCATACTCAAGGAATTTCAAAGTAAACATTTTCAGTAGGTTCAGAGGTTGAGGAGCAACTCTTTGTTTCATGGTCGGGGTGAATATACCCTAACAAGCCCCTCAAAGGATTATGTTCCATAGTAACAAGTGACAATAAATTTCAGTACACTATATAAATTTTTCCTGACCAAAGGCGCTTCACTCCCCGGCAATGGCGCCAGAAAAGTGTCTTGATGACCCACAAGGATAGGGGATCGATCTAGTCCTTTCGATAAGTAATAGTGTCGAACCCAACGAGGAGCAAAAGGAAATGACAAGCGGTTTTCAGTAAGGTATTCTCTGCAAGCACTAAAATTATTGGTAACAGATAGTTTTGTGATAAGGTAATTTGTAACGGGTAACAAGTAATAAAAGTAAATAAGGTGCATCAAGATGGCCCAATCCTTTTTGTAGAAAAGGACAAGCCTGGACAAAATCTTATATAAAGGAAAACGCGCCCGAGGACACATGGGAATTATCGTCAAGCTAGTTTTCATCATGCTCATATGATTCCCGTTCGTTACTTTGATAATTTGGTATGTGGGTGGACCGGTGCTTGGGTGCCGCCCTTCCTTGAACAAGCATCCCACTTATGATTAACCCCTATTGCAAGCATCCTCAACTACAAAAGAAGTATTAAGGTAAACTTAACCATAACATGAAACATATGGATCCAAATCAGCCCCTTACGAAGCAACACATAAACTAGGGTTTATGCTTGTGTCACTCTAGCAACCCACCATCTACTTATTACTTCCCAATGCCTTCCTCTAGGCCCAAACAATGGTGAACTGTCATGTAGTCGACGTTCACATAACACCACTAGAGGAAAGACAACGTACATCACATCAAAATATCGAACGAATACCAAATTCACATGACTACTTATAGCAAGACTTCTCCCATGTCCTCAGGAACAAATGTAACTACTCACAAATCACATTCATGTTCATAATCAGAGGGGTATTAATATGCATAAAGGATCTGAACATATGATCTTCCACCAAATAAACCAACTAGCATCAACTACAAGGAGTAATCAACACTACTAGCAACCCACAGGTACCAATCTGAGGTTTTGAGACAAAGATTGGATACAAGAGATGAACTAGGGTTTGAGAGGAGATGGTGCTGGTGAAGATGTTGATGCAGATTGACCCCCTCCCGATTAGAGGATCGATGGTGATGACGATGGTGATGATTTCCCCCTCCCGGAGGGATGTTTCCCCGGCAGAACAGCTCCACCAGAGCCCTAGATTGGTTTCGCCAGGTTCCGCCTCGTGGCGGCGGTGCTTCGTCTGGAAAGCTTGCCTATGATTTTTTCCAGGGAGAAAGACTTCATTTAGCCAAAGATGGGCACCGGAGGCCTGTCAGGGGGCCCACGAGTCAGGGGGCACGCCCAGGGGGGTAGGGCGCGCCCCCCACCCTCGTGGATGGTGGGTAGCCCCCCTCTGGTACTTTCTTCGCCCAATATTTTTATATATTCTAAAACTGATTTGCGTGGAGTTTCAGGACTTTTGGAGTTGTGCAGAATAGCTCTCTAATATTTGCTCCTTTTCCAGCTGCCGGTGTTCTCCCTCTTCATGTAAACCTTGTAAAATAAGAGAGAATAGGCATAAGTATTGTGACATAATGTGTAATAGTAGCCAATAATGCAATAAATATCGATATAAAAGCATGATGCAAAATGGACGTATCACCCCGCTGGCACTGAGGCGAAGGATTTCGCTAGCTTCGGTGAGGCCCTTCTCCGCCGAGGACCCGCCGCGCCAACAACAAGGCAGAGGACATCGTCGGCTCCGCCGAGGCCCCGCCCCGCCAATAATGAGGCATAGGACATCGCCGGCTCAACAGAGGCCCCACCCTCCCGGCAACGAGGGGGAGGATTTTCCCCGCTCCGCCGAGGCGCCGCCCCGCCGGCAACGAGACAGAGGACATCGTCGGCTCCGTCGAGGCCCTGCCCCGCTGCCAACAAGGCCGCGCCACACAAAAAAAGAGGAAGAGTAGAACACGGTAGGTCGCCGCCGCTCGGGTCCAAGTAAGGCCACCGTTGCTACCCTCCGGTTGAAGACAAGCTAGGTGGGTTGACCATTGACGGCCGATTAGCTTCTTGGCGGCGACGTGGAGTCGGAGAACTATGTAGGAGATGGACGCTGCTGCAGTTACTTAACTGCTGGTGCAGTTGGGTCACTAACACGTGGACCCAACAGGCATCTAGGCCACATGTTAGTTACACAATTGCATCTGCAGTTAAGTCACTAAAGCTCAGTCCGCTGGAGAAGAAGCTTCTGTTCGGCACAACCGGACACAGGTGGGTAGCTACGGTTAATTAATTATACCTCCAGTTCACCCCTTTTTAGTTGAAGAATGTATGAAATGTAATGAAATCCGACATGTTTATATGAAATCCAACCGTGTATGAATGAATTTAGTTCGATTAGTTCGAATTCTTGTATCATTGGCATTGGATGAACATGCAAAGCAATACGTACTAGCATTATTCATAGAGAACATTCAAGCAAAGGAACCAAGGGAATACAAAGAGTTTCAACATCTTTTTAGCATTCCTGTACATTGCAATCAAACACACAGGCCCGACAGTTCATAGAGAATATTCAAAATCATTGATGATTATGCATCTCAGCGATTCACATGTCAGAGCCAATATTTACTTCACAACTAAAGAATAAAGAAAAATCAATTAATGCTGCTGACAGCAAAGGGCGTCCCATTCGAAAATATCAAACGCATGTCTTCTTGCTAACATCAATGAGCAAAATTTGACAAGGTTGTCCCATCCAAAAATGTCAAATGCGTGTTGTTTTGCGTCATCAATGAGCAAACTTTGACAAGGTTTTCCCATTCCAAAATATCAAATGCCTACGATTGTGGAATGGGCAGGGTTTGCCATCAGTTCAGACATTGACATGGCACCTCGTGCTAAATAAACTAGCTGTTCTTTTTGTGAAGTTCCACCAAAATCAACCAAATTCGCGCGTAGCTTGTATCATTTATATGTTGCAACTCCTTGAACATATCGACACCTACTTTCTTGTGGTGGAAATGAATGAACATTTTGTGTAGTTCCCATTGAAATCAAGCTGAGCAGCCCTGTTTGCACAAATACAAAAAAAATGATTAGTATAAAGCAAACTGTACTATGAGTTGAGAGTTTAAACAGGCACCTATATGGTCCATGTAGAGCACGCTTTAGAAAAATGAAACTCACCGGAAAGAATCCTAGAACAACATTGTACTTGCGCATCATAGCAAAAAAGACGGAGATCTGTCAGTCCTTCTGAGCTGCAGTTAGTTTGGTCTTGTGGGAGTAATGAGCATCCTTCAACTGCTCCTTCTGATGAGAAGATAGACAGGGTTTCTTCATCCTGGCATAATCGAAACTAGTCACTTCACGTACTCCATATTCTTCTTCAGAGGAGGATGATCTTGTTGTGCAAAGACAAGAGGGCAACTAAATGCTAGCATCCCTGTTTGCTCGGAAAAAAGGAAAGGAAATATTTAAAACAACACAGATGAAGCACTTCTCAAGGACAATACCACTTTCTCATGACAGTATCTAAATAGTAGCACAACACCTATAAAGATGACAAAGCTCAATCATATGGATGAAATCCGTGGGCGAGTACCAATCTTTGTCAGGAGGCTTATGGCGTAGAGCATACAGATCAAGCACTTCTTCGGAACCATCTGTTGTTATCTACTGTGGTTGCCATGCTTACTATATACTCTTCGATTAATTTAATGTATCCAACATCTTCTTGTGCAGTTCCACTAAAATATATGGTATCTTCAAAGAAGATCCCTGTTTGCACAGGTAGAGATAATTTCATATTACATTAAGAGTGGCATCAAATCAGTGGCAAAACAATTGCTCGTTCCAGCCATAGCAATAAATTAAGATGCAAAACTATCATTACTTGTGTCATCACAGTTCTAGTGCTTCATTACAGCATCGGGAGTTGATTTTTGTTTTTCTTCCGCTTGTTCTCCCCCTTCATCACTTGGTTCAATAACAGACAAGCTTCGCCTTCAATGTAAGATTTGGCATGTCAATTAGGGAGCACAAGTATAGCACTAAACAACGACATTAATTTTCTGATGAAAGTGGCAAAATACAGCCAACAGCCAGAACTATCCTTATCTTACCTCAATGGGATATTACTGCACATACAGATTGGAAGTCTTGTCTCCATTTGTGCAGTTCACTAAAATCAAGCAACATTGTCGTACGAGTAGCACAACATATGAAAGCACACTGCACAATTATGTGAAAGAAGGCTAGTACTGACCTCTGATGATGCGGAATTCAAACAACTCACAAGAAGATCTGAACCAAATTTGCCAACACGGATAGGAAGTAAGATCTCCTCTTGTGCAGTTCCACTAAGATCAAGCAATCAAGCAACATTGTCGGTGTGACATTTTGGTTGAACTGCACAAAATACTCTTAAAACAAAAGTGTTTTGTGCAGTGCAACAAAAGGTCACAATAGCAACGAGATGAAGTAGATAACCCTGTTTACATAGAGGTGCAAAGGAAACAATTAGTGGTCAATAATGGTGGATGACACAGAAGCCAACAAAAAGAAGCATCTAACTTATCTAAATGGGAAAGAAAGCAAGACAGTAGCATTTCTCAAACGGTGGCATTGATTCATATTAACAGAGAGATTATATTAACAATAAAATTCGTTAAACATGTAATTTGCTTTTAACTGTGGCATTGCATCAATTTTCCAGCGACATTATTAGAGGGTGTTTGTTTACATGGACCTTTTGGTGTAGGGACTAAAAAAGTCCCTTTCAGTCCCATCTAAACCAAACATGAGGGACTTTTAGGGACTAAAAGTGGGCATTTGGGACTAAAGAAAGAAGACCCCGAGGGAGAGTCTTTTTGGGACTTTTTCCAATAGTTGCCCTGCCCCGCATCGCACCTTATCTCTATTAGTTCATTTACTAGGGGTAACATGGTCTTTTAGCATGTCATTTAATAACCTCTAGTCCATGTTTAGTCCTTGGAACCAAGCAGGTAGGGAATAGGGACTTCTTAGTTGGGACTAAAAAAAAGTCCTAGGACTTTTTAACCAAACAGGGCCTTAGATTAACAACAGCTAAAGAGTTGCACGGGACAGTGGACGCACCAACAGCATGTGCATCTACCGATGTATGAAGGGGTGATGCACAGTATATTGCAACAAAGAACAAACAACCAAGGAGCATATTTGTGTTGGTCCCAGTTTTGTTATCTTTAGACACCTTTTCCTATGTGAGCGCAGCAAATCTAGTCCTGCTCAAACTCTACAGCCTTGTCCCCCAAAACAAAAAAGATCAGTTCGTTACAGATGTGTGTACTGCGTTTGTCACTATTTTCCCTTTTCGACCAATGTAGGTGCTGGATAGCCAGTCTGTACTAGTACTTTCCACCCTTCCTTTCCTCTTTGAACCACGTCCTAGATTCATGCTATACAACTTTCCCCACTACTTTCCCCCATTCCTTTCCTCTTTGAACCACATCCTAGATTCATGCTATACAACTTTCCCCACTACTTTCCTGTTTGATCCAACACCTAGATTCGAGTACAGAAGCGGAAAAAGCCCACATGCAGCTAGAACAATGCATGTGGAATAAGTAAATTATACCTTAAGGTTCTTGGGGTGTGGTTCGGTGGGCGACTGGAGGCCGTTCTGCCCACACTATGTATGGCGGCAAGGAAGAAGGGGTTGGAGGCCCTCCCGCGCCGCCATTGGGTGAAAGAGAACAACTGCGCCGGTAGTAGATTCCCTCCCTCGCCGACGGCGACAGTGTTAAGCCTCCTTCCCTTCCCGGTGGACGGATCCTGCCAGCTCTTTGACCAGCAGTGAGGGGGAGAGAGAGAGGCCAACAAAGTCTTTTTTAGATCTGGAGAGGGTGAGGGAGTGTGAATAGAGCAACTACAAGCGTTGAGGCTCCAGCGTGTATATATATAGTGGAGAGAGAGAGTGTGAAGAGTGCAAACCCTAGAAAACAAGCGCTGAGGCTGCAGCGTATACGTGATGAGGTGATTATACGGTCACTACGAGATCATATAGCTCAGATCCATCCATTTTGACCAATCAAAGAATCTTCCTAGCACCGCCTGCATCACTTTCTCTCTCATCATGCGGGCCTACCTGTCATTGGGTGGAAGAAAGAAGTCGAACAAAAACAAAATTATGCTCAAGTGTGGTTATCGAACCCGAGACCTCAAGTTTGATGAGGAAACATGCTAACCAGCTACACCACCCCCACGTTATGTTTAACGAGAGGAAAATAACCTTTTATACATTCATGTATTCGTGTGACAAGCATGCCGTGTTTTTTTTGTGTGGGAGTCATTGGGATTTAAATCATAATCATGTCATGTGGCTTTGGTGGTAAGGTCTTTTGGGATTTAAAGTAGTGTTGGTAGTACAGAAATAATGCAGCCTTAGTCACCTTACCTCTCTACATGTAGTACGTTGGGTCCCACCAGTCAGAGGGTGAAACAAACAAATTAATAAAAATAATTAAAAGCGCCAGCGGTGTATCTTACCTCACACATCTCGCTACTGCTCGTGAACACTGTCCAATTGATCCCTCTATTTGCTCACGTACTATTTTAAGTGAATCCTTATTATAACATGCACACAATTTTGGGCACTTTTATTCGACCTAAGTCAGTGTGCCACCGTATCTCGTACTACTCCCTCCGTCTAAGTGTAATAAGTCACATTAGAAGGTGCTGCGGGACCAAGGTGCAAGTAGATTGGAGGAGAAGGAGAAACTTGCCCGGTCCTTCCTCCAATCAAAGCCCTGATTTTCGTCTCTAAATGCAACAATTAATCACAACAACTAAGAGATGCCATTTTAGCTACCATGCAAGGCTAAGTATTAACTCGCATGCAAGTCGACTTTGATTTCTTGACTGATCAACGCGTAGTTGCGCTCCATGCACTGGGTTTCCGGGGGAGATAACAAGGCAGAGTAAGGATCGTTTGGTTACATTGCTTAGGCTGGTCATAACGGTGAGTAACTTGGACTAGTAAGATGCATATGTTACTAGTCTATGTTACTACCTTCATAGTGGGTAGTAACATATGGATGGTAACATGCAAGTCTTCATTAATTGAGATATAGACTCATTTTACCTCGGGGTGTGTTATGTTACAGTAACCATTGAGAAAGGGTATAATCTGTTCTTGCTAAGGATCCAAACGCTCCCTAAGTAACAATGCTCGCTAGCAACGAGGCCAGGATGGGATTGAGATGCGAAGTTAATGGACGATGCCTAAACATTTCGGGAATATCTAATTTTCGTAAGATAACTTAACACCTAGACGGAGGGCGTACTACTCCTCAGTCCAGGTTTGATGGAATATTCATCACCTCTTCTCTTCTTGTACGTACTCCATTTGTATCTCACTTCCTGTGGCTTCACACTCACACGATATTCCTATTCTATGAACCTGTGTGTGCGTGTGCGTGCGTGCGTGCGTGTGTGTGTGTGTTTAACAACATGTGTGTGTTAGAGAGAGCGACACATCGACCTACTCCTACCGAGAGATGGTGTGTAGTGTACAATTTAGCTGCGAGAGTCGGTGCATCCTCTCATTTCTGGGCATCCGGTCGGGACAGGCGGACAACTGCCACGCCCGCTCCTGACCAGCCTGGCCCACCCAAAGCCCCTCCATTGCTCGCGCGTGCTTCCCGCCGAAACGGTCAGTGCCGCTCCAAAGAATCGATGCCGCATTCATGCCCGAGCAGAGCGGACGCGACCTCTCACTGGCGCCTGCGTTGAAGGGAGAAGCGGATTCAAGAGTGATGGTTGCTTCATCCGTCCAACTTACTGCTGGGTCTATGTGATTTGACAGCTCATTGGTCATTATTACTGAGGTGGTACGACGGCTGGATGTCCCACGCTTTCGGCCGAAAGGAGGTACTACTAGATTACAATTTTCTCCATTCTTACAGCGGAGGAGTGCGAAAGCATTGAAAACACGCAGGCTCAATGGTTACATGGCACACCTCACACTATCACCATATTTTCTGGACACCATGCGACACCTAACTCTTTACATAGTACTAGTATAGTATGTACTGTAATTTCTCAGCAAGATAAATTTGTACAATGCTATAAAGCTTCCAGCTTCTGTTTCATGTATCTTGTGTCCAAGGTTGCCCGTTGCAACATTTCATCAAATACAAAGGAGACTAACATGCATGCTATTGCATCTCAATGATTGACAGATCATAGCCAATATGTACTCCCTACGTTCCAAAATAAGTGTCTCAACTTTTTGCAAACTTTAGTACAAAGTTGTACTACTACTAAAGTTGACACTTATTTTGGAACAGAAACAGCTAAAGAAAAAAATGATCCATGCAGACCCTAGCCCTTGAACCGTAAACCCTAACCAGGCTTTAATTTGCTGGCAATGTTGGAGCTTCCCAAGAAATGAAGTTTGCAACCCTTTGACCATGGGATCATTTACTGCAGTTTCACCAAAATCGAGATGAGCATCCCTGTGGCAAAGAAATTGAAGAAGCGTGATTAGAATAAGATTACTGGGACTAGTTGGTGAGACATAAACTCATCACAAATACAGTATGTAGAAGCCAGTAGAGGTATGTGCGGGGCAAAGAAGTAGAGAAATATCCACATGGAGTGATGTGGGCAGCTGGAGCAGTGGTGCAACCCGGCTGTAAAGGAAGTTGTACCTGAGGGATGTCGGGACGTAGATCAACCTAGAGGAGGGCGGCAGGAGGCAGCAACTGCCCACGTCACGGCAGTGAGCAAGGGAGGAAGTCAACCTCACCGGCTTCATGAGAGAGAACGGCGGGGACCCCTGATCGGGACGTGCCGACAGTGGGTTTTTGCCGTCGGCGACGGTGACCGCATCTACACTAAGCATCCACCCTTCCCCGTGGACGGATCCGCCGGATGTTAGAGATGTGGCCACAATGCTTTTGTGCGAGAGAGTGTGAAGAGAGCAACCCCAGCAAGCAACCGTGTAGGCTCGTCCTGGCTATGTATATAGTGGAGCGGTTTCCTTTTCTCTCCATATGAACCTATTTATATTGCGTATGTGCCACTGAAGAAAAAAAACTTTATTTATAAATGACGCAGCACCGTTCATGCGTGGTTCCCAACCCTCCATTATTTATTAGTGAGTAACTACTATTAGACGCGTCAAATTATCACGTGGGCTGCATCATCTTACAGAAATGAGCTCCACCATGTCACGTGTGTGGTTGGGGAAGACGCAAAAGATGCAAAGCGTGCTACTAGTACACTACGTGTGTGGGTGTGTGCACCTCTTCTCTTAGAGCATGGTTATTAAGAGTATATAGCCCACTACTATACTACCACGCAGTTATTATATATGGGCAAACAGTGTAGGCAGTAATAATGACTAATAAGCCGTGAAATCACGAGGCCCACCTTTCTCTATGTTTGACCGAGGAAGCAGCCATCATTTCACTCCTCGTTGAATATCCATCCGCTGCTACCTCCACGAATAAATAAAAATCCGCTTCTACCTCCGTAGCATGGTTAATAATATAGCCATGTCAATCACCGCGCAGAAATATCATTCACTGATACAATAGGGCTGGATCTAAGGCTGGTGATTTTTTTACTTTGTCTCTTTCTCTTTTTGTCTCATTTACTCATTTTACATAGGAGCACGTGTAGAGGATGGCTATTCCTTTCGATGGGACTTCTTCATGGGGTTTAAGACTAAGCAGCTCCGAATTATGCCCGTTGCCCACCACTCAGAATCGTGCCATCTATGATAGGGAGTAGTCCCATTGCAACAATGAGGTCCACTAGGTCTAGCACGTCCTGTAAGAAGAGACTGTCACGCAAAACATACATCTTGTTGCCTTCTTCCTCGTACAGTACATACCACTGGTACGTACTACTAGTACTACTACTACTCGTTCTCCTATAAACCTTGTGCTTGGCATCTCCCAAATATTAACCTTGCGATTGGCTCTTCGCCTCTTCAGGAAGTCGAGCAATAATGGTACTGCAGTATATATCGTTCTGGCTATATGAGACCGAATGAATTGCTGTACGTCCACCACGTGGGCAATGGTCGAGGGGAGAGGGAGAGTGCGTACTATTAGGTCAGTTTCAATATGGACTACATATGGAGCAAAATGAGTGAATCTACACTCTAAAATATGTCTATATACATTAGTGTTTGGAGTATGTACTAGTAGTTCATATTGAAATCTAAGAAGGACATATATTCTGAACATGATAATCTCTCTAAACAAGGTAGGGACGAGGAGTAAACGGAGGGAGTAGTAAAATTTTATCCTCGTCCTGCGAGCCACCACGGGCGTGGGCGAGGGAGCGGGCGTAAGGCGTAGTAAGCAAGCTTCACCTCATCCTGCGAGCCACCGCGCCCATGGGGGGGGGGACGGCATACTAAGCAAGCTTCTCCTCGTTCTACGAGTTGATGGGGCACATCAAAATAATATGTACAGAGCATCTTGAGTGTATAGAGCCTTGCCTCTAAGGTAGGCCCCACATGGTTTGCCTCGTTGGTGTTCATCGCCGCCCGCTATGAACCCTTGATAGATCTCACCCCGACGCCCTTTTCTGATCGTCAGATGGTATAGAACTGCTGCGGTAGCTGTTTCACTCCCTTTTTATGTGCAAACAGATCCCTTTTCCTTTGTTCAGAAGCTTCCTTCGAGTGTATAAACTTCTCTGTACTTGCCTTAGGTCTAGAATTTTTTCTTTTCTGAACGACCATTTGATCCAAAATAATAGTTGTAACTTATGAAATCTGTTTTTATCACCTGGAACACTTCTTATGTTAGATGCCTTCAACATAACTGTCCAAATATCCGGTTTAAACGCATCCCACTTGATCTGTAAACCTTGGCACCTTCTCAGGTCTTTAAAACTTTTTGAACTGTTGCTAACACTTGTGGCGGCTTAAATAATGCTGCCCAATTATCCTTATGTCATTAGGCCCCTTTATGCCGTTACCATTCAGCAATTTGAATATTTTCTTCCGGGTTAAAGTTTAAGCTGGAACTTCTTATTTTGCAATAGGCCAATCTGTTGTCATGGCGCCTAAGTCAACCAAAGCTCCTGTAACCTGCAACTGACACTGTCACCAAAAGAAAACTGGCTGAATTTGTGAAATCTAGTCATTTGCCAAAGAAGGAAGTCATGTCTTATCGTGTCCCTAACCCATCTGAAGAGAAGCCTCAACCCAAAGAAGGGGAAGTAATAGTTTTCACGGATCACATGAGCCGTGGATTTGCCCCTCCCGGCTCAAAGTTCTTCAGAGAAGTTTTAAATTTCTTTGACCTTAGGCCTCAAGACATTGGACCCAATTCCGTGTCCAATCTTTGCAATTTCCAAGTTTTCTGTGAGGTGTACCTGGGAGAGGAACCAAGCCTGCTCTTATTCAGAGAACTGTTCTACTTGAACCGCGAATGAGCGCTGCTTAACGGGCCAAGTCTTGAACTTGGCGGTATATCAATCCAGCGACGGAGAGACTGTCTGTTTCCTTACGCTGAGCTGTCGAGTCACCCCAAATATGGAACCAGTCATGGTTCTATTGTCGATACTTCCCACCGATGAGCCGCCTCGCGGCTTCGCGCCCGCGACTTGAATCCAACCACCCATCAAGGATAAACCGACCACCGTTGAACGCTCCGCCACTCAACCCCACCATCAAGAAGATTAAAGCCCTTCTAGGAAATGGTTTAAACGGCATTGACTTGGTCCTCGGTCAGGTCACTTATGATACTCCCATTAAGCCGCCGCTCCGCTTAATGTGCACTTATACAAAGTAACAGAGTGACCCAATGCGCCTACGCTTCGACGACTTACTGTGATGACGAGCCGATGCTTACAACCCGATCCATCGCTGAAGGAGGGTATCGTTATCAACAATACCTTCGGCTACTTCCTTCGCAAGAATAACCCGGCTCTATGAAGAAGTTACCAATCTTAATAAGTACTTTTAATAGGTTTTACCTCCTTGTACTTATAATTCCTTATATTTCCCACATGCCAGTGATGATTTCTGGAAAGTCAAATATGACCACGAGGCTGCCCAACAAGCCAGAGCCGCCAAGAAGAAAGAAAGGAAAAACGCCAAGATAGGGACTTCAAAGAAGAAGAAACCCAGCGCCTCTGAATTACTCAAATTGGATGACTCTTCTTCAGATGAGGAAGAGGTAATCTCTTATTCTCTTTAACTCCTTTGTTACTGTTTTATTGATATTTCCGCCTTTCAGGAAGACACTGGAAACAACCAAGCTCATAGTGAAGAGGTAACTATAATTTCCTCCGACTCGAGCCTTTGCCAAAGCACAAAACCCGCGGTGACCCGAAAGTAAGATTTTCACATCCCTTAGCTTATCAAGATCCTCAATTTCTTTTGAAGCAACAACAGCTTGAGAACCGGAGGCAAACCTGCATAAGCAAGGATGTAGAGTTTCTTCCACTTACTCGACGAAGGTGAAGCGCCGAATCGAGGTCATCTCCGCTTTGTGTTCTGCTTATCCTTTGGCGGGTTTAATTCGCGACCTCTCAATTCATCTCGACTCCAATTATCGTGATACCTCTCCTTCTTCCGGCGTAGTCTATGCAATCCAACATGCCAGCTTTCAAGACTGCCTCGGGTAACATACCTTGTTATCCTCATGCTTTGCTTTACTCATATTTTGTACTCATCCCTTTATTTTATTCACGATTAAGGCGGTAAAGCCCAAGAAGAGGGCAAAGAAGAATAAGCCAATTGAAGATCCGGTAGCGACGGAACCGAACCCGAACCACCGCCTCGAGGCTTCTACTCATCAACCTCCTTCCGAGCCGCCCATGAAATTCGGCACCATCTTCCCACCCGCTTCAAGAAAGCACTTTGATAACTCCGATAAACCGAAATTTCTAGCCCGTCCGGATGGCTGAACCGAAGTTGAATACTTGAAAAGCCAAGATGTTGAGCCGGGCGGCCTACTCGTTTTGCCAGTGCACCGCGAAGGAAGAACTTGTCAAAAGCCGAAGACCAAACAGACATCGCTGATTATGCCCACTTAAGCATTGGCGATATAGTCTCAAAGTTATCTCAATCAAGTGCATAACAGCCGGACCTGAAATTGACATGGTGAAACAGATACAACATAAATCTAAGGTATAACTTATATCATTTCTCCTGAATCTTACTTATCAGACCAGCCCCAAGTTCATCGCTTTTATGTAAATATGTCAGAGACTTAGATAACTTCCATCGTTAGCTCACCCGGTTTATAAGAATGCATTTTGAACCCGGCTGTAATGTAGCATCTTTTTAAAGAAACGATACACATTAGCCCCCAAGTGTCAAGCATCTTTACTTGTAAAGTACTTGAGACTTTAATATGCATAATCTGACATTATAAAGTAAAATTTTCTTCAGCATACATTAGCCCCCAAGTGTCAAGGGTCTTTATTTGTAAAGTGCTTGAGACTTTAATAACACCTTACCATAACCTTACCATAACCCGGCGTGTTGCGTGTCTCCACCAATCAATTTAATTGCAGATTGTCGATTCAAGACCCTGGCATGCCCAAGAGCTTGAGATTCAAAAAGTCGACCCCAAATTCGCCTTTCAAAGATCTCCGAGCAAGAAAAATCAAAGAAGGATTTTGACGCGAGAGGCAGGCTCCGGCGGATGAAAAATCTTCACTTGTGACCCGGCCGAGATAAATGAAGCAGCTTTCTTTCAAGCAACCGCCGAATTGTCCAGCTTTAAAAACCAGATATCCCAAATGGTCTCAAAGAATTTTGGTAAGTGACTATGTGTAACCTTTGAACATCACCATGATTCATTTGATAACTGTTTCAGATATGATCTCCGGCTTAATCTTATATGCATAAACGCAGTCCCGTGAGTACCAACCAAGCGTAATATGCCGATCAAGCTTAAGGCGGTGTACACTCTAGTGGAACAACAGACACCGGTCACAACGTGCTTTGGCCGTGGCTTTATCAAATGATACCCTTATCTCCCGCAGATGTACTCAAGCGGCTTGCCGTGTTACCTCAACGGATTCGGAGTTAAGGCGAGCATCCGGTAGAGCCGGGCCATAGCCGCTTTAAGCCGGGCCAAATCATTGGCTCCAGAGCTAGACTTAGCGATGTTGCTCTTGGATACCCCACTTAAAGGAGGACGGCTCAGATTCACCAATCGACTTCACCACCTATGTGAGAGTCGACGTCCTGTGGCCACCATCATCGGCAACGATATTGATCTTACAAAGTACCAAAGGGTTATGACAACTAGAACCGGAGGATTCCAACTCCGATTATGATGATGTCACCGATCCCTCCAACTCGTAAGCATACCTTTGCTCCTAAGTTGACCCGCCGCTTTAATAGATGATGAAGCTGAATTTGAAGCCTTAAGCTGCATTGATCGACCTCGCCAACCTTCCAGACAAAGCTCAAGAGGCGGAGAAGGATAACCCGAGTCATCAAGTCCACCAAAGGAGTAATCCGCTGCACTTAAGTCTTTAAAGAAAACAATACTTCATTATTCATACTGTGGAGTCTTGTAATAGGGTAGAAAAACTTCTTAACTCGTCATGCCTTCACGCATGTTTTGCGGTGCTTAATAATGTCTCAAGCCGCCAAAGAATGTGTACTATCGGCTTGCTTGATTCATCCAAAAGCTTTCGCTTTACCTCATGTATAAAACAAACACTTCCTTTGGCATCTCACCAACATCCGGGTTATGTAAGATAACGTTAATCCGAGTAGGAACCAAAACATCATAAGTATCACCGTTTAAGGCGTACCTTACCGCTTACTTGATCCCAAAAAGCGTATGCTTATACTTAACTTCAAAATTGGCACATGTAATGTTTACGGCCCTTAGTATTATTTACTCTTATAGAATAAAGTAAACCTGATTTTCAAAGGCCTCGATTCAATACGATCAAGAGAACTGCTCCAGAGGGGTTAAGCTAAGATTCGGATACGATCATATAGCCCCAATGGCTTTGGCGATGCCGATCAAATGGGTATCGATACTATGTTCTCTTTGGTTCAATACGACCTATGTTTGAACAGAAGCCCCAAGTGACCATGAGAGTTGTTTAATGACGCTGATTCGAATACGATCCACGCCGGACCCAAAGAGGTTAAGCTATGATTCAAATATGATCGTAGCCCCCAAGTGGGTTCGCAGGTGCCAATCAATTGGGTATCGACAGCTATGTTCTCTTTGGTTCAATACGACCTATGTTTGAACAGAAGCCCCAAATGACCATGGCTTGATTCGTATGATCATAAGCCGCACTAAAGGGAAAACCGGATTCGGATATGATCCGCTCCTCGTTAGTCGCTTCCATCACTCAAAGCCGCCGCTTAAGTATAGTAGGGCCGAGATGCGCTTATGTTCCACGGCCGGGGGTCTCCTCCTCCGACTTACGTGAGTCTTTGTGCTCTCGAACATCGATGAGGTAATATGACCCGTTGTTGAGATTCTTGTCGACCACGAAAGGTCCTTCCCAAGGAGGGGACAACTTGTGCATATCAGCTTGATCCTGGATGAGCCGAGCACTAAATCACCTTCCCGAAAGTTCGCTTCTAACCCGGCGGCTGTGATAATGGCGCAGGTCTTGCTGGTAAATCACCGAGTGGGCTATAGCCAAGTCTCGCTCTTCATCCAACAAGTCAAGTGCATCCTGATGAGCTTTTTCGTTATCAGCCTCAACGTAAGCCGCCACCCGGGGTGAATCATGCCGATGTCACTTGGCGAAACCGCCTGCCTCCGTACACCATGAAGAAAGGTGTATAACCAGAGACCTGTTAGGCGTTGTGTTGATGCTCCATAGCACGTAAGGTAATTCCTCCACCCAACAACCCGGAGTTCGCAGTAAAGGAACTAAGAGCCGGGTTTGATACCTTTCAAGATCTCTTGATTAGCTCTTTCTCGCTCGACCATTAGATCGGGGTGAGCAACAGCCAAACATCAAGCCGGATGTGCTCTTGTTGATGAATCCTTCCATGGCACCCTTGGAGAGATTAGTGCCATTATCGCTATAATATCGTATGGAAAACCAAAACGAAATATCACCTTTTGATGAACTGAACCGCCGTGGCTGCATCACACTTATCGACCGCTCGCTTCAACCCACTTGGTGAATTTATCCACCGCCACCAACAGGTGTGTCTTCTTATCTTTAGACCTTTTGAAAGGTCCAACCATATCAAGCCCCCAGACTACAAACGGCCAAGTAATTGGAATCATCCTCAATTCTTGAGACGACACATGAGCTCGTCTTGAGAATTTTTGACATCCGTCACATTTGCTGACCAGATCCTCCGCATCAGCATGAGCCGTCAGCCAATAAAAATCATGACGAAAAGCCTTGGCTACCAGAGACTTTGAACCGGCATGATGACCGCAATCACCTTCATGAATCTCACGAAGTATCTCGTGACCTCCGTAGGTGATACACAACGCTGAAACGCCCAAAGGACGCCAAGGTGATGCAACTCGCCGTGAACAATCGTCATGGATTTGGACCGCTCGATGATTTGTCTTGCCAAGGTTTTGTCCTCGTGCAACTCTCCCCGGTCATATAGGCTAAGTATGGAACCGCCCAGTCGGGATGGCATGGAGAGCCGCCACCACCGCGCCTCTGGTCTGCATCGCAAGCTCTTCCTCTGTAGGCACTCGACGTAAGGGTTATGCAAAACGTCAAGGAAAGTATTAGGCGGCACCGCTTACGCTGAGACCCTAGCCGCTTAAAGCATCACCGCCTCGTTCTTCCTTCGATCAATGTGCTCTACTTGATAACCCTTGAAGTGCCCAGCCACCGTGATCAACTTCACGCCGATAAGCCGCCATAAGGGGATCCTTAGAATCCCACGTGCTCGACACTGCTGAGCAACGAGGTCTGAATCGCCCAAGCATCTTACCCGCTTTAAATTCATCTCTCTTGGCCATCCGGAGGCCATGGAGTAAGGCCTCATATTCAGCTGCATTGTTAGTACAGGAAACATAAGCGGAGCACATAAAAAATTTGTCACCTCGAGGGAAGTTAAAACAACTCCAGCCCCGAGCCTTCCAACCGTCTCGACCCATCAAAGTGAATAGTCCAATACGTGTTATCCGGCTTCTCCTCCGGTGCTCGCAACTCCGCCCAATCATTAATAAAGTCCACTAGGGCTTGAGACTTGATAGTCTGTGCACGGCATATACTTCAAACCGTGAGGCCCAAGCTCGATGGCCCACTTGGCAACTCGGCCCCGTGGCTTCCCTGCTCGATGATGTCTCCCAAGGGGCTGAACTTACTACGCTTATAGGATGACCCAGAAGTATCGCTTAGCTTCCGCCGCCATGAACACCCCATAAACCAGTTTCCGCCAATGCGGATACCTTTTCTTGGATTCTATGAGCACCTCACTGATGTAATAAACCGGCCGCTGAACCGGATGCTCCTTGCCAGACTCCTTACGCTCCACCACAATGGCCACACCAACAGCACGTGAGTTAGCCGCAACATACAATAGCAATGGCTCTTTGTCAATCGGAGCTATGAGAACCGGCGGCTCAACCAACTGTCTCTTTAAATCTTCAAAGGCAGCATCAGCAGCCTCACCTGCATAAAGGTTTCGCTTTCTTCATCATCCGACACAGCGGTAGAGCCTTCTCCCCACCGGCTTATGAATCGCTTAAAGCAAAGAACGACCCCGCCACCACGAACATCATTGATGCACGCCGGTTTAGCCAGAGAGGTAATCGCCTTGATCTTCTCCGGTTAGCTTCAATGCCCCTGCTTGAGACCGTGAATCCCAAAATTTTGCCTCGCAGTACACCAAATACACATTTGTCCGGTTAAGCATCATCTTGTAGACCCGGAGATTGTCAAGGGTTTCCTTTAAGTCGAGATCAAGGTCTCTTCTCTCGACTTCACCACAATGTCGCCCACATAAGCATGAACATTGCGCCTAATCTGTTGTGGAGACAATTACGCACACACCGCCGATAAGTCGCCTGGGCACTCTTGAGCCCAAACGGCATAGACACATAGCAGAAGGCTCCAAATGGAGTAATGAAAGCCGTCTTCTCCTGGTCCTTAACTGCCATCTTGATCTGATGATAACCAGAGTAAGCATCCAAAAAACTCAATCGTTCGCAACCCGCTGTAGCATCGATGATTTGATCAATGCGGGGTAGAGCAAAGGGATCAGTCGGACAAGCCTTATTTAAGTCCATGTAGTCCACAGACATCCGCCAGGTGCCGTTCTTCTTGAGCACAAGCACTGGGTTAGCCAACCACTCTGGGTGAAAAGCTTCCACGATGAACCCGACCGCTAAGAGCCGAGCGACCTCCTCCCCTATAGCCTTTCGCCTTTCCTCATTGAATCACCGGAGAAAATGTCTGACCGGCTTATACTTTGGATCAATATTAAGAGTGTGCTCAGCGAGTTCTCTCGGGAACCCGGCATGTCAGAAGGTTTCCATGCAAAGATGTCCCGATTCTCACGGATGAACTCGATGAGCGCGCTTTCCTATTTGGGATCCAAATTGGTACTGATGCTGAACTGCTTGGAAGAGTCGCCTAGAGTGAAGTCAACCAATTTTGTCTCGGCGGCCAACTTAAATTTCAACGCCGAGTCTTGCTCTGTGGTCAGCTTCTTCAAAGAGGTCATATCTGCCGGGTCAACATTAGTTTGATAAAACTTCAGCTCCTCTTCAGCACAAACGAATTCGGCATAAGCCGCATCGCCTTCTTCGCACTCCAAGGCCACCTTTCGACTCCCATGCACAGTGATGGTGCCCTTGTAACCCGGCATCTTGAGCTGTAGATAAACATAACACGGCCGTGCCATAAACTTGGCATAAGCCGGCCGTCCAAACAGAGCGTGATATGGGCTCTCGATCTTGACTACCTCAAAGGTCACTTCTCACTCGAATCATATTCATCTCCAAAAGCCACTTCCAGCTCGATCTTTCCAATGGGATATGCTGACTTACCAGGTACCACCCCATGAAAGATAGTGTTAGACGTCCTTAAGTCTTTATCAGTCAGCCCCATACGGCGAAAGGTCTCATAATAGAGAATATTGATGCTGCTTCCACCGTCCATGAGTACCTTAGTGAATTTATATCCACCAACCTGAGGGGCCACCACCAAGGCCAACTGACCCGGGTTATCAACCCGCAGAGGGTGATCTTCCCTACTCCAAATGATAGGCTGCTCTGACCACCTCAGATAGCGGGGAACCGCCGGTTCAACCGAATTCACCGCCTTTTATGAACCTTCTTCACGTCACGCATACGTTAGTGGTAAACACATGGTATTGCCCACCATTTAACTGTTTTGGATGGCTCGATAACTTGACCGCTGCCGCTATCCTCCTTGACCAGATCGTGCTGATTATAGCCACCTTGACCACCTTGAAAACCGGAACTTGAGCCACCACTGTGGCCATGGAAACCACCTGCTCTCGAACCGCCTCCGATCCATGATTGCCATCAAACATGTTTGAATTCTTGAAAGCCTTCATGATCGCGCAGTCCTTCCATAAGTGGGTGGCAGGATTTTCTCGAGTACCGTGTCTTGGACAAGGCTCATTCAGAAGCTGCTCAAGAGATGGACCTGAGCCACCAGATCGAGGAGGGCCTCTCCCCTTACGCTTCTTGTTATTACCCTGGGCATTAGAATTGGCCACAAACGCCGGGTTACCGTCCGGCTTACGCTTGTTGCCACCTTGACTTACCGGCTGTTGCTGCTGACCCTTTCCGTTGCCGTTCTTCTTTCCCTTCCCTGTCTTTTCCTCCTTAGGCACGGGATCATCAGTAGTATCAGAATCGACATATTTAACCAAAGCCGCCATCAGCGCATTCCATGTCATTGCAACCACGCTTAAGGCGCCCGCTTCGCTTCAAAGGGCACAAAACGACAATTCGATGGAGCATAAGCACCATAGAGTCGGCATCCATCTTATCGATGAATGTATTATTTCCTTGACCCGCGCGCACTCCAATGAGTTGTGGACTCACCTCCTCCTCTTCTAGCTGGTCAAGTCCACAATGGACATAGACTGCTTGCAAGTATCTTTAAAGTTTTGATAAACCGGCCTTTAACTCGCCCATGAACCGATGGAATTAGAGGCAAACTTTTCAACCAAGTCCGGCCGCTCCATCTAGCATCATGGTGAAATACTTAGCCATTGCCGCGTCGCTGACTTCCAAGAACTCCATGGCCATCTCGTAGCTTTCAATCCATGCCCCGGTTGTAAGTCGGCCGTAATTCGCACCTTCGAGGACCTTTGAAATCCTTAAGTAGACACACATCTCGCAGAGCCGGCACTGTGCAAGGGACACCACCAGTTCTAGTGGCCACCCTCGCCCAACAAGCCATTGGATACTCGGGAGACCATCATATGCCGCCTGCCGAGCCGCTTAATTGAGCCGCCTCGCCATCCTCCCGACGCAATCGATCCTTCACCGGGTTATAGCCGCGGGTTGGTTGTGACGCTGGGCATTGCTTGAAAAAGCTTCGACTCCATGTGCTCGTCAGAATTCGGACTCGGGTTTGGACGAGGTGCTATCCAAGGCCGAGGAGTGGAATGAATCCTGTCCTCGCCAGAAGAATAGGTCTCTTGTTGTGCCAAGGCCGTCTCAAGAAGATCCCTAACCCTTCGGTTTCCACCGCCGTCGGTCATCACCATCCACTGGAAGAGCCGCCAGACGCGCCGATGCTGCTATTAGGTTCTCCATGGGGTTGGAGAAGTGGCCCGAGGTGTAGGTATGTATCGGGCGGGCCATGCTCCCGTGAACAGTGCCGCCTCTCAAGGCTGAACCGCCCTCCCGCCCGGGTGTCATAAATTGATTGGCTTCAGGCGGATTGCTAGGACCAGCTCCCGGTGTCGTGAAAAGATTCCGAGAATCGTAAAACGGAGGCAGACGGGACTGGGTTTTCTGATGTCTCCTTCTCATCACCTCATTGGATGCGCTCGGACTCATGTTAAGCCGAAAGCCTCAAATGGAGTCGCCGCGCCTGCGCATCCAAAGCCGCCGCTCCGCAGCTAGCCTGGTGTCCTCACCGCCAAGGCCTCCTTGGCCTTGGCTATCTCCTCACGCACCTTTGGCACCTCCGCGTTATGCTCATCTCGATTTGCAGGAATAACCGTGGAGGTTAACAAGGCCGCCAACTTGTCCATAAGATCTATCAAGACTGAGCCGGCGGCGCGCGGGGCCTCCTGCCCCGGCTGCTCCTAACCCGGACGTCATTGCTGTTGCAGCCGTCGAGTTTTGGCCAGGTTGGTACCAGCCATGAAGACTCCTGCCCAGCTTGGCGGCTCATAGCAATCTCGAACGCTAGAGTCGTCCGAACAGCCCCCTAGCATGCCTTCATGGACCTGATACAGAGAATCTGTTGAGCCGGAGGATGAATCATCATCTGATGGGACGGCCGTCTCTTCGCCATCTTTAGACCCTTCAGAAAGTGCCTCTCCATGAACACAGCCCACAAAGGCACGCTTCATGACTGGTTGAATCGGGGCGGGTCTCGCACACTGAGCCGTCTCAATGAGGTCGGTGCAGCTGTCCGGCTCCGGGCCTGACTCACCAATCCGGCCGATGAAGACGTGGATTTCGCCAAAGGGGACCCGCTACCCGTACTCAATTGAGTCGGCCTCGGGCCCCACCTTCGTTGTCGATGTAGAACTTGCCGCGACGACTCTTGGTCATCCGCCCATCACAGATCCCTTGAGCCCTTCAAGTTGCCCTTCAAGAACTCAAAGCCACCGCAAGCTGGCCCCATGGTGGGCGCCAACCGTCGTGGAATTGTCACGCAGATGTCCTCTTGCAAGGACTTAATCGTGGAGCCATCGCAACTAGGAAGCTTAAAGGGGTTAATCAGGACAAAGGACACGAGAGAGTTTATACTAGTTCGGCTCCTTAAGGTGAAGGTAAGCCTACGTCTAGTTGGGTTGGTATTGCTTGAGGTTTCGATGACCAGGGAGCGAGATACGCTATGCCCGGTTCTCGAAAGGTTGTTTCTTGCCCTAAGCCGCCGTCGGGTCATCCCCTTATATACACGGGTTGACGCCCTGCGGCTTACAGAGTCCCGGCCGGCTCATAAACAGTGTCCGCCTCGGTGACTAGTCAAGTCTACCTTATGATACAAGTCATGCCATTATGGCGGTTTACTACAACGGCCTTAAGTCGCTCAGGGGCCTTAGGCCCCTTATTGAGACGCCATCTTCATGCTTGGACTTGGGCTTCTGTCTGGTAACTCTTTACGTAACCCGGCCCCTCCTGGGCGGCTTACACAAATAGTTATATCCCCAACACAAACTGAGGGTAAAACTGCAATATTATCAATAAGAGTGGGGATGTGTGCCTGTGTGAGATAGATGTGTCGGGATGCATGCATGGATGATGAAGGGGAACCATTTGTTTGGTAAGCAAACCTAACTAGATTGGTAGATCAATTGTTGTTTGTCGGAGGAAGGGAGAGACATAACTAATGAGGTAGAATGATTGACACGTGGGGGAAAACGAGTTATAAGGACCTAGCTAGCTATATGTATAGCGGGATATTGGTCGGTGTAAATCCATTTGTTAGAGGCAAATAAGGCCCAGCGAGACGGATAGACAGAGAGAATGGAGCTGCTAGGAGTGGTGCGAGAGGCCGAGCTACTAGCTAGATAGGGGGAGGAGTGTGCGATTGTGAGATCGATGAAAAGAGGGGCGAGAGTTTACACGTGTGTGGGACCGTATGAGAGACACGAGGCATGGCTACAGAAAGGAGATGGAAGGTGCGTGTGTATGTTGTAGGCAGACATCGTTGGAGAGGTTTATCGATCGGTGTGTGTCGGAAAGGAGTTGTGGAGACTGTGGGAGAACAACCTAAAGAAAAAATGAATGTGCGCGATGGATAGAATGCTGAGGGAGGGGGAGGGAGAGGAGGGCGTGTGCATGCACAAGAGAAAGTTAGTGCTAGCTACAAAGGTTAGAGGATTGTGTGGGTGTAAGAGACTAACAAAATTCATAATTTGATATAAAAGTGGATTCATATGTTTGAATAGTAGATCATAGTGTTATAAACATATGCATGTATGAATATAGCGGTGATACGCGTGCTGTGGTTTTGCACATGTTATACCATAATGTGATAATGCATGGCGTTTGAAACTCACAGCTAAATGTCGAACAATCTAAACCATACTATACATCAAACAATCTCACATTTTATTTGACTTTGTGATAATGTGTGGCGTTTGCAGCTTACAACTAAATATCGAACAATCTAAACAATACTATATGTCGAACAATCTCACACTTTATTTGAATTTGTGGTAATGTGTGGCGTTTGCAACTCACATCTAAATACTTGTAGGCGTAGGGGGCGGGGCACCATACATTATGTGATAAACACATTATACATATGAGACATGGTTTAGATTATGAAGATCTATCTAGAGCTTGAAATGTACTGTGATTTGAAATCAACATAAAGTGGATTCAAAAAATCGAGTTCGAGTTCATATAGTACACATACTTCATATCTAACTCAACAGTGATCATGTGGTGTGCTGTGAAGATAATACACAAACGATGGTTTAACTTGACAATAATGATGATTGTAGATATTATTAAAATAGAGAAATGAATTCAAATGATTTGACTTCACAACAATCGTTATTGTAGATCTTATTCAAATAGAGAAATGAATTCAAATTTAGTTCATTTGAGTAGCAGGTTGCATGCATTATACACGTAGCGAAATATTTTAATTGAACATAACATGAATTCAAAGTTTTGAATGGCATTTGTAGTGCTAATTGATTTGGTACAGTACACGGGACTAGACTCTCTTGTGTGGTGCGAATCGATTTCTAATTGTTTTTCATCGACGGAAGTGCGAATTGATTTGGTACAGTACACGTTAGGCTTGTC
The DNA here is from genome assembly GCA_021605205.1 of Aegilops longissima. NCBI lineage: Eukaryota > Viridiplantae > Streptophyta > Magnoliopsida > Poales > Poaceae > Aegilops > Aegilops longissima. The sequence goes on from CM038676.1 coordinate 318,529,078, forward strand.
CGAAAATTTCAACCCGCGCCTTGTTACCCCGAAATATTTAAGATATATCTTTATCTCGTTGTGCTCCGAAAACTCCCTCCATCTTAACCCGCGCCTTGCTACCCCAAAATTACAACACGCGCGAAAACTCCCACCTCATGCGAAATCCCAACATGCGAAATGCCCGTGATACCCCTGAACCGAAAGAACCGCCTAGCTCAAATTGGTGGGGGTACTTTCGTAACTTACCCCACATTTCGGACAAGTGCGTTGATACGTCTTCAAAGTATCTATAATTTTTTATTGTTCCATGCTGTTATATTATCAATCTTGGATGTTTTATAATCATTTTATAGTCATTTTATATCATTTTTTGGTAATAACCTGTTGACATAGTGCCAAGTGCCAGTTGCTGTTTTTTCCATGTTTTTTACATCACAGAGAATCAATATCAGATGGAGTCCAAATGCCCCGAAACTTTACGCAGAATTTTTATGGGCCAGAAGGAACACAACGGGCCCTGGCTATGCCTGCAGGGTGCCCTGAGGGACGCACAACTCACCAGGGCATGCCAGGAGGCCCAGGCGTGCCCTCGTGGGTTGTGCCCACCCCGGGTGCCCCCCGGACCGCCTCTTTGATCTATAGATACCCCAGTATTCTAGAAACCCTAGAGGAGTCGACAAAATATTCATCCAGCCGCCGCAAAGTCCAGAACCACCAGATCCAATCTATACACCATCTCGGATGGGGTTCACCACCTCCATTGGTGCCTCTCCGATGATGCGTGAGTAGTTCTTTGTAGACCTTCGGGTCCGTAGTTAGTAGCTAGATGGCTATCTCTCTCTCTCTCTCTGAATTCTAAATACAATGGTCTCTTGGAGATCCATATGATGTAACTCTTTTGCGATGCAAGAAAAAGACACATTTGTGACATTTTGGGCCGAATGATTTTTCTGTCATGCTTATGACACTTGTATGACGGTAATTGTGACAAAACCCGGTATCATCATAGATGTGGTGGGCTCCTAATTCTATGACAAAAAATCATGACAGAAAATGGCCTTTTTGTCCTAGGTGGGCCGAAGACGCAGCTGCATGACATTCTTTGGGCCGTCCATGACGGAAAAAACCGTGGTAGAAGCGAGGGCGAGGAAAATATCGGGGAATTCTCGATTACGGTGGGTGGTCGGGGGACCGAGCGATGCGCGTTTCTCTTGTACGTACGCGCGTGTGTGCGAGGTGTTGCGCTCTAACTGAACCCGACCGAGGCATTGGGCTCTAATTGAACCCGAGCAATTGCACTATAGGCTACGCGTTACTGAACCCGAGCGGTCGATCGATCCCTTGCTGTTAACTGAACCCGAGTGATTCCTTCGCTACTGCTGCTAACTAAAGCCGATCGAACCTTGCTGCCTCCTTCCCTGGATGAACAGTGGAGCGTTGTTGGGGGGTTTGGATGAACAGTTCCCGGTGGGGGGTTGGATGAACAGGACCCCGTGGTAGTAGAGGCGATTGCCGCTGGATGAACAGGACCCCGATCGAGCTGGTTGGGAGGTGGATGAACAGGACCCCGTGGAGGGCTGGATGAACAGGACGACCCCGTGGAGGGCTGGTTGAATAGTAGCCGGTGGAGGGCTGGATGTACGGTGGCCCATGGAGGGGTGGTTGAACAGGACCCCCTGGAGAGGGTTGGTTGAATAGTAGCCGGTGGAGGAGCGGTGGAGGCTGGGTGAACAGGAGCCCGTGGATGAACAGTCGCAGGTGGAGGCTAGAGAAGGTCGACGGTGGATGAACAGTAGCCCGTGGAGGCTGGAGGAGGTCAACGGTGGATGAACAGTAGCCCGTGGAGGCAGTCGACGGTGGAGATGAACAATATCTCATGGAGTCCCGTTTTGCGGTACGCCACACCCCTCCCGATGAACAGGACCCCCGTTTCGACCGTAGCGCTCCAACACAAGTCTGTTCCCTCCGTTTTGCGGTACGCCACACCCCTCCCGATCAACAGGACCCCGTTTAGACCGTAGGAGGTCCAAGAGAAGTTCGTTTCCTCCGTTTTGCGGTACGCCAGACCCCTCCAGATGAACAGGATCCCGTTTCGACCGTGGCAGGTCGAACACAAGGCCATTTCCTCTGTTCTACGGTACGCGAGGCCTCGTTTCCATTGGTTCTTCCGTCCAAGCCGGTTGGCTCCTGATGAACAACAAGCGTTCCGTTGCCTCTCGATGAACACGAGCATTCTGTTGCCTCCCCATGAACACGACGCCGACGCGGTTTCTCTGTTCCCACGCAGCCATTTACACAAACCCTGGCCGTACGTATGCGCGAGTAGGTGTTCGAGACCCCGCCCGTATGTACGTACGTGGCCGTATTTTCTTTCTTGCACCCTGGCCACTATACGTACGTGCACATGCTACGTGCGCGCTTCTACTACGACACGTGCGCGCCTCTACATCGACCAGTATGTACGTACATGTTCCAACCAGAATGACAACGCTACGTACACTTCGACCAGGTGGGCCCCGACTCTCAAGCACTTCCTTGCATGCGAAGATGTAGTTGGGTCCCAGCAGTCTGGGGGGAAAGGTTTTTTCGCGAAATATGGTGGCCCGTCCGGTGGGTCCCTGCTGTCAGGTGGAGGAATAATTATTTTGCGCGTAATAAGGAGGCACTTCCTTGCTGCTGTCGTGGACCCAGCTATCAGCCTCTCCACATACAGTACTCTTTTGATGGAAGTCGTTCCTTGACCACGTTGACCACGCCGCACCGAGAGCACCAGGGCGGTGGACGACGGCCGGGCCTAGGAAGGGGACGACGCGGAGCTGGGGAAGACGTGGTAGTGGATGCCCACGTGGAGAGGAGTACGAGGGTTCACTGGTTCGGCTTTGGTGTGAGGGTGCCGTCGCTGCAGGGCCTGGCCAGCGGTGGGAGTAGTAGGGGGCGGTGAGGCCTCAGCGGCAGCACAGCCGCCACGGGAGGCAAGAGCATGCAACACGACCGGCGCTGCTTTGGGCGGCTGGAGCAAGAAGACCAGAGGTTGAAGAAGCACTACGGCCGTTGGATGGACGTCGTAAGTTCACTGGAGCTAGGATCGTTCACATTGAATAAGTTAACAAAGCCCTCTGTCCCCGTCAACTTAGTAGGCCCACAAGTCAGCCTCCCACTATGCTGGGTCCCAGCTAGCAGGGGGTATTCATTTTTTTGTGCGTAATAAGGAGGCACTTCCTTGCGTGCAAAGATATAGCTGGTGGTCCGGCCTGTCATCGGGGGGAACGTTTTTTTCATGAAATACAGATGCCATTCCGGTGGGTCCCAGCTGTCAGGTGGAGGACTCATTATTTTGCGTGTAATAAGGAGGCATTTCCTTGCGTGCGGCCGTGGACCCAGCTGACAGCCTCTCGACGTACAGTCCACTTCTGATGGATGTTGTTCATTACCGCATTGACCTCGCCGCGCCGAGAGCACCGGGGCGGTGCACGACGGCGAGGCCTGGGAAGGGAATGACACATAGCTAGGGAAGACTCGGCAGTTGTTTCCCACGCGGAGGGGAGTACGAGGGTTTACTGGTTCGTCTGCCGTCGCCAGAGAATAACAACAGGTGTGGGTGAGTAGAGGGATGGCTAGGCCAGCGATGGGAGTACGATGGGGTGGTGAGGCCTGCACAACAGCATAGCCGGCCGCGGGAGGAGGGAGCAGGCAGTCCCGCCGGCGCTTGTTTGAGCGGCTGGAGCAGGAAGAGCGGAGATTAAAGAAGCACAACGACCGTTGGACATCCAACAGTCACTGCTCTCGTGTGTTGACTAAGTTGACACAGCGTATGCAAAGGCCAACCTTTTTTTAGGAAAGCATACGATCAACCTCGTAGTAGGCGCACAAGTCAGCCTCAAATTTGTGGAAAACAAAGATACAACCCATCTGCCATTATTTCTAATAATTTACAGCCCATTTGCTAATTCTTAAGAATTTTTTGAGCCCATCTTCTTTTGTTAGCATTACACCCCATATTGTGGCCACGTTAAAAATTATACTGAAATTTTGCATATTTCAAGCGTCAACTATTTTTAATCCTAAAATATCGAGTCACATTCAAACTATTTTGAAAAATAATTTATATAATATAAAATCCAAATAATTGTCCACGCATAAAAATAAATGGAATTTAAAATCTTTAAACTCTCCTCGTCTTGAAAGATTTGCAGCCCAGCAGGGCTGATAAAGCAAGTAGGCCTCGTTTCAGTATTTCTTAAAAAAATAGAACTGGGCTAGCCATTTTCAGCAAGAAAAAAACACAACTGGGCTTATGATGTGGTAAACATAAATAAAACCCAGGCTAGACGGGCCACAGCCCCCGCACAGCCCCGTTGTGACCCTGATCCATTGCTAAAACTAGTATAAATAACAATTGCTTGTTTCTAAAAAAAGTAAATACCAACTGCGCGACCTGCTGGGTCCCTGGTGTCAGCCACTCGTTGTGTAATTCTCTCGTTTATTGACTATGTTGACAATGGCGTGAGCCCTAGATGTCCAACCATTAGGAGGAACCTTTTTTTGGGCTTGTAATAACGAGGCACTTGCTTGCGTACTGTCATGACGCTAGTGTGCCCCTACTGTCATCCCCTCCACGTACAATCATCTCCTTGTTCCTCTCGGTTGTTGATGACGTTGACAACGCAAGAGGGCGGCGCACCGCGCCCGGCGAGCGATCCAAGGCCGAGGACGACGGCGAGGCCTCGGACGGGACGAACAAGAGCCATGGAAGATGCACCGGTCCAGTTGCAGGCGGAGGGGAGTATGAGGGTTGACTGGTTCGGGTGCGGGTGCTTGTTGGGGCTGACGTCGCCGGAGAATAATAGGACGTGTGGGGGAATAGATGGAGGGACTAGCCAACGTTGGAGGGTACGGTAGGGCGGTGGAGGCGGGAGCAGGCGGAGCCGATGAGGTGGTTTGGTTTGGGCTGCTGGAGGAAGAAGACAAGAGATAGAAGATACACGACAGATGTTGGATGTTAATCCAACGGCTGGTAGGAAGAATTGTTTGTTGACTAGCTAGTAAGTCGACACCACCTTGGATAGGCTATTTCCTCGTGGGTCCCAAATGTCAGAATAAAAATCTGTCACGGTCATGCAACCTTTCCTACGAAATTTTACAACCCATTTGGTGTGCTAGTTCAAAATAAGTTTGTGGGTGCTGGTGGGGGCTAATCACTTGGCTTCAGAATGCACAAAGGAGCTCAAGCAATGACGAGAGTGATGTTATTTCCTTGGTTGGGATTTGTTACAATATTTCACTCTAAATTAAACAAATGGCAAGACATTTGCCTTGTTTCAAAGAAAATATGACAGTCACAGCCGAGTTGAAAAGGGCAAGAACATCTAAATTCAGCTTACAAACTGTACAAAAGCATGAGGGTTAATTGTTTATCAGGTTTAGACAAAGCCCAGGTTGAAAAGGGCAACAACATCTAACTCCAGCATTGTTTTCGGCACTCGATGTCAAATGGATCGGTCAGTCCATAGAATGAACATCTGGGTCGTAAATTTCTTGGATTATGACCACAATATGTTGTAAATAGAAGCCCGCACGCTCGTAAGCTCTTTGCCCACACAAACTAATTTTTTTGCTCTTCGACACACGCATCCGTCAAAACCATGCTGCTAATAAACTTAAGCCTGATGGACAATAGTAACCTGGTACGTCCATTTTGCATCATGTTTCCTTGCTGTTATTTATATTGTTTTTATCCATAATAATGCTTTTTGGAGTAATTATAATGCCTTTTCTCTCATAATTTACAAGGAACACACCAAGAGGGAGAATTCTGACAGCTGGAAATCTGGACCTGGAAAAGCTACGTCGGGCCACCTATTCCGCACAACTTTAAATGATCTAAAACTTTACGGAGTTTTCTTCTGGAATATTTAAGAAATATTGGAGCCAATAAGTACCATAGGGGGGCTACCAGGTGGGTACAACCCACCTGGGCGCGCCAGGCCCCTCTGGCGCGCCCTGGTGGGTTGTAGCCCACTCAGCCCACCTCTGGTGCCCATCTTCTGGTATATAAGTGGTTTTGACCTAGAAAAAATAAGAATAATACTTTCGGGACGGAGCGCCGCCGTCTCGCGGCAAAACTTGGGCAGGAGCGATCCTCCCGGGGGAACTTCCCTCCCGGAGGGGGAAATCATCGTCATCATCATCACCAACAATTCTCCCATCTCGGGGAGGGCAATCTCCATCAACATCTTCACCATCACCATCTGATCTCAAACCCTAGTTCATCTCTTGTATTCAATCTTGTTACCGGAACTATAGATTAGTGCTAGGGGTGACTAGTAGTGTTGATTACATCTTGTAGTTGATTACTATATGGTTTATTTGGTGGAAGATTATATGTTCATATCCATGATGCATATTAATACTCCTCTGATCATGAACATGTTTATTATTTGTGAGTAGTTACTTATGTTCTTGAGGTCACGGGAGAAATCATGTTGCAAGTAATCATGTAAATTTGATATGTGTTCGATATTTTGATGGTATGTATGTTGTGATTCCCTTAGTGGTGTCACGTGAACATCGAATACATGACACTTCACCATATTTGGGCCTAAGGGAATGCATTGTGGAGTAGCAATCAGATGATGGGTTGCGAGAGTGACAGAAGCTTAAACCCCAGTTTGCACTACAAAAAAAGACACGTCTTTGAAATTTTGGGCCGAACGATTTTTTTCTGTCATACTTATGACACTTCTATGACAATAATTGTGACAAAACCCGGTATCATCATAGATGTGGTGGGGTCCTACTTCTATGACAAAAAATGGGCTTTTCGTCCTGGGCGGGCCGGAGACGTGGCTGCATGACATTCATTGGGCCGTCCATGACGGAAAAAACCATGGTAGAGGCGAGGGCGAGGAAAATATCGGGGAGTTCCCGGTTATGGTGGATGGTCGGGGGCCGAGCGATGCACATTTCTCTCGTACGTATGTGTGTGTGTGCGAGGCATTGCGCTCTAACTGAACCCAAGCGAGGCGTTGGGCTCTAACTGAACCCGAGCGATTGCACTGCAGGCTACGCGTTACTGAACCCGAGCGATTGACCGATGGCTGTTAACTGAACCCGATCGAGCGATTCCTTCGCTACTGCTGCTAACTGAAGGCGATCGATGTTGCCTCTGGATGAACAGTGAGCATTGTTGGGGGGTTTGGATGAACAGTTCCAGTGGGGTTTGGATAAACAGGAACCCGTGGTAGTAGAGGCCGTTGCCGCTGGATGAACAGTACCCCGATCGATCAAGCCGGTGGATGAACAGTAGCTCGTGGAGGGGTGGTTGAACAGGACCCCATGGAGAGGGCTGGTTGAACAGTAGCTGGTGGAGGAGCGGTGGAGGCTGGATGAACAGGAGCCCGTGGATGAACATTCGCAGGTGGAGGCTGGAGGAGGTCGACGGTGGATGAACAGTAGCCCGTGGAGGCTGGAGGAGGTTGACGGTGGAGATGAACAATATCTCGTGGAGTCCCGTTTTGCGGTATGCCACACCCCTCTTGATGAATAGGACCCCTGTTTTGACCTTAGCGCTCCAACACAAGTCTGTTTCCTCCGGTTTGCAGTACGCCACACCCCTCCCGATCAATAGGACACCGTTTCGACCGTAGGAGGTCCGTTTCCTCCGTTTTGCGGTACGCGAGACCCCTCCCGATGAACAAGATCCCGCCACCGTGGCGGTCGAACACAAGGCCATTTCGCCGCTCGCGTGACGCTAGGACTCATTTCCATCGGCTGTTCCGTCCAAGCCGGTTGGCTCCCGATGAACAACACGCGTTGCGTTGCCTCCCGATGAACACGACGCATTTCATTGCCTCCCCATGAACATGATGACGACGCAGTTTCTCCGTTCCGACCCAACCACAGCCATGTACATGAGCCCTGGCCATACATATGCGCGAGTAGGCGTTCGAGACCCCGCCCGTATGTACGTACGTGACCGTATTTACTTTCTTGTACCTTGTCCGCTGTACCTACGTGTACATGCTACGTGCGCGCTTCTACTACCACACGTGCACGCCTCTACTACCACACGTGCCCTTCCTTAATTACACGGCCACGGTTCATCGCTGCAGCCTGCAGACAGACTGATCAACCAATATGTACGTACATGTTCGCGACCAGAATGACAACGCTACGTATGCTTCGACCGGGTGGTCCCGACTATCACGCAGTTCCTTGTGTGCGAAGATGTAGTTGGTGGGTCCCAGCAGTCATGGGGTGAATCGTTTTTTGCCCATAATATGGACGCACTTGCTTGCGTGCGAAGATGTAGCTGGTGGGTCCCAGCAGTCAGGGGGCGAATCATTTTTTTCCCGTAATATGGACACACTTCCTTGCGTGCGAAGACGTAGCTGGTGGGTCCCAGCAGTCAGGTGGAAACATTTTTTTTTGCGAAATACGGTGGCCCGTCCGATGGGTCCATGCTGTCAGGTGGAGGAATAATTATTTTCCGCGTAATAAGGAGACTCCTCCTTACTGCGGCCATGGACCCAGTTGTCAGCCTCTCCACGTACAGTACTCTTCCGATGGAAGTCGGTCGTTGACCACATTGACCACGCCGCGCCGAGAGCACCAATGCAGTGGACGATGGCGAGGCCTAGGAAGGGGACAACGCGGAGCCGGGGAAGACGCGATAGTGGATGCCCACACGGAGAGGAGTACGAGGGTTCATTGGTTCGGCTGCGGTGTGAGGATGCCATCGCCGCAGGGCCTGGCCAGCGGTGGGAGTGGTAGGGGGAGGTGAGGCCTCACGGCGGCAAAGACAACCACACGGAGGCAGGAGCAGGCGGCACGACCGGCGCTGCTTTGGGCGGCAGGAGCAAGAAGACGAGATGTTGAAGAATCACAACGGCCGTTGGATGGACATCGTACGGTCATTGCAGCTAGAGACGTTTATATTGACTAAGTTGACAAAGCCCTTGGTACGTGTCAACTTAGTAGGACCATAGGTCAGCCTCCGAAATGGTGCCCCCCAGATGTCAGGGGGAGGAATCATTTTTTTGGGCGGCTGAAGCTAGAATATCCGATATTGAAGAAGAAGCACGACATCCGTTGGATGGACATCCAACGGACACTGCTGCTAGAACCGTGTGTTGACTATAAGTTGACAAAGCCTTGCATACGCGTCAACTTAGTAGGCCCACAAGTGTGTGGCAGAGTACTTATAGCCCATTTGCGATTTGTAAGAATGCACAACCCATTTTTTAATTCTAATGGAATTTACTACAACCCATTTACTGTCTGTTAAAAGTACATCCCATTTTCTAGCTAGGACAACAATTAATAATTTCAACCAACCGTTCAAAACAGAATTCAATAAAATTTCCCACATTTTGGTAGGATCCGAAATATTTTTGTCCTGAAATTTCTAGTCAGATTAAATACAATTTCAATATAAAATTTTATTACGTAAAAATCCAACGAAACATTGTGCGCGCAACAATTAATGAAATTAAAATTTTCAAAGTACAAAAGTAATATTTTATAAACTAATTACGTGTTTGGTGCATTTTCTTATAGTTACTGCCCAGTTTCTATAATTACATCCCATTTATTATTTCTTAAAGCCCATTTTCTTGTTAAGCCTAATGCATCCCTTCTAGGAAAGATTTGTAGCCCAGCGGGGCGGAGAATAACAAGTTGACCCGGATTGTGTATAACTGTCGGCCCAGTTGCATTGCCGATGTTAAAAAAAAGTCCTGTGTAGTACAATACAACCTTACATGGCTACTCATCCCACATTCAGCAACGCCGGAAAGGCCCAAACAAGGCTTCTGTACAACTTTTTGAAGTCAGTGAGCTCAATTAATAACTTAAGATAAAAGTTAGAGTACAGTGGAACCTAATTAAAAGCTGTCACGAGCGAAGAAATAATTCAACGGGTCCCACTTGTGCGTGTGTGTGTGTGTGTGTGAGAGAGAGAGACCCATCGGTCGATGCTCATAAATACATCTTTCAGCCATATGTGTAAAAACTTATATAGTTGACACAATCATATAGAACATCATAGCACACTGAACTTGCATACAAAAATTTCACGCAGGCGACACAATAAGGGTGGAAGCAGTGGATCGCTACGGGTAGAGCTATGTTGAAACCGACAAACTTGTACATAACGGTTCATCGTCTTTATCAATGACGGGGAAATATCTTGAATGCTGTGCAAAGAAAACAGATAGACAACACAATATATAAGTTCTGCTAGAACATTAAGTTGATGTACAACCCTTTCTAAAAAAAGTTCAGGTAAAAAAATAGAACAGGTCATCTGACAAGATTCAGTTGTTACCTCAAATTAGAGCACATCCAGGCAGCCAGCCCTGCCTCTTCTCCCAAAGAAGCAGTGGCCTCCGCCACGCGATGGAGTAGGCCCTGTGCCATCCATCATTCCGAGCAACACGGGGAAAGTCTAACGTTGACTCCTGTAATGGACGTCATCGACGGACCCGGGCACCAGCTGCGGCGGCAGGACCTCGGTTGATGGATTGACCACTTCTTCGACATGCACGAACACTCGATACAGGTACATCCCTAACGTGGTCCGCAACGGCCTTCGTGGCGACGAATAGTACAACCCCGGTTCCTGCACCGGTATCTCAACACCAATCACCTTCGGTATGGTGGACGGCGTCTTCATCTATGCCATAACCGTCAGAGCCCAGCTGTCTGATGGAACAAACATACTCACGACTCACCTCCAAGGTCGTTGATAAGCTCATTCATGGACTCGCTGTTCCAAGCACGTCGAGGCATGCCGTGGAAGGTAAGCTTTGTTAAAAAATCAAGCTCAGAGGGCACCGAGCCCCATCCTGGGTGCCGCCGATCAAAGCTCACCAGCGCGTCATCGCAGAACAAACGCTGGGAAGATTCGAACACACGTCTGCAGTTGAAAGTTTTTCGGAACCTGACGAAGAAATCAGCAAGTGGCGGACAGACTTCGACGAGAAAGTCACTTATTTGGATGCCGTGCGCAATGCCAAGAGCTTTGACAAGGTCGTCCGGCGAGACGGGAGGCCGGTTGCCGTTGATGATTACCATCAACACTTTGCCGACAAACTGGTCGTCAAGCGCCGCCATGCCACTGTTGAGCGACAGCACGCAGCGCCCGAAGGCAGGACGGACCTTAGGATCTCCGGCTCGGAGATCTGTGTTGACCGGCGACATGATAGTGCGCTTGACCACAAGGAGTACAGGAGGGGGATTTGGGGGAACTGGAGTAGGAATTGAGATTCTAGAGGTGGGGGAGGGGCGGTTGTTTCGAACACGCGCCAATATGCTCTCGTCGCGCAAGCGCACGAAAACACCGGTGGCGCCCACATGTCGGCCTAAGAGTTCCTATTCTTTATTTTTTTGAGAGCCCGACCTTTTTTTAGGATCTTTTGAGAGCCCGACCTGAGAGTCATAATTGACCTATTTGGCATTGTGTTACTACTCATCCCATATTCAATGACACCTCACTAGCCCAAACAAGTGTACATCATCGAAAAGACACTGAGCTCAAATTATAACTTGAAAAAAGGAGATATACTTTGAACACTTGAGAATGGTGATGCCCTCATTTAGCCCACCAGCAGTTCGAGACAATAAACTGTTCGAAACAACGATATATACAACATTCAAACACTGACTAGTGACTACTACTGACATAAACAACAAGACATGATGGTTCATCAGAAGTCTTGCTACACCACCAAAAAGCACCCATCTGCAGCGCTCAGACTCTCGTGATCCAGACGAGAATGACATTCTCAACAGAGGCAACTATTGCATAGTAAGAGTGACATAGACGAGGATGACCGAATGACAAGGAATATGCATAACAAAAGAGAGAACTACTGATACGTCCATTTTGCATCATGCTTTTATATCGATATTTATTGCATTATGGGCTGTTATTACACATTATGTCACAATACTTATGCCTATTCTCTTATTTTACAAGGTTTACATGAAGAGGAGAATGCCGCAGAATGGAATTCGGGCTGGAAAAGGAGCAAATATTAGAGACCTATTCTGCACAACTCCAAAAGTCCTGAAACTCCACTGAAGTTATTTTTGGAAATAATAAAAAACACTAAGCGAAGGAAATACCAGAGGGGACACACACCCTGGGCACGAGGGTGGGGGGGCGCGCCCTACCCCCCTGGGCGCGCCCCTGCCTCGTGGGCCCCCTGGTGGCCCTCCGGTGCCCATCTTCTGCTATATGAAGTCTTTCGTCCGAAGAAAAATCATAAGCAAGCTTTCGGGACGAGGCTCCGCCGCCACGAAGCGGAACCTTGGCGGAACCAATCTAGGGCTCTCGCGGGGCTGTTCTGCCGGGGACACTTCCCTCCGGGAGGGGGAAATCATCGCCATCGTCATCACCAACGCTCCTCTCATCGGGAGGGGGTCAATCTCCATCAACATATTCACTAGCACCATCACCTCTCAAACCCTAGTTCATCTCTTGTATCCAATTCTTGTCTCCAAGTCTGAGATTGGTACCTGTAGGTTGTTAGTAGTGTTGATTACTCCTAGTAGTTGATGCTAGTTGGTTTATTTGGTGGAAGATCATATGTTCAGATCCTATATGCATATTAATACTCCTCTGATTATGAACATGAATATGCTTTGTGAGTAGTTACGTTTGTTCCCGAGGACATGGGAGAAGTCTTGCTATTAGTAGTCATGTGAATTTGGTATTCGTTCGATATTTTGATGAGATGTATGTTGTCTCTCCTCTAGTGGTGTCATGTGAACATCGACTACATGACACTTCACCATTATTTTGGCCTAGAGGAAGGCATTGGGAAGTAATAAGTAGATGATGGGTTGCTAGAGTGACAGAAGCTTAAACCCTAGTTTATGCGTTGCTTCATAAGGGGCTGATTTGGATCCATATATTTCATGCTATGGTTAGGTTTACCTTAATACTTCTTTTGTAGTTGCGGATGCTTGCAATATGAGTTAATCATAAGTGGGATGCTTGTCCAAGTAAGGGCAGCACCCAAGCACCGGTCCACCCACATATCAAATTACCAAAGTACCGAACGCGAATCATATGAGCGTGATGAAAACTAGCTTGACGATAATTCCCATGTGTCCTCGGGAGCGCTTTTCTCTATATAAGAGTTTTTCCAGTCTTGTCCTTTGCAACAAAAAGGATTGGGCCACCTTGCTGCACTTTATTTACTTTTGTTACTTGTTGCTCGTTACAAATTATCTTATCACAAAACTATCTGTTACCTACAATTTCAGCGCTTGCAGAGAATACCTTGCTGAAAACTGCTTATCATTTCCTCCTGCTCCTCGTTGGGTTCAACAGTCTTACTTATCGAAAGGACTACGATAGATCCCCTATACTTGTGGGTCATCAACCACCCATCCAGAACAAGCAGCAAAGACAACAAGTCATTTGAAGAGGGATGATCCAACACCATCATAATTTGCAGCCCCGGTTTAACCACCATTGATCCGGAGACACCAGTACTCCACCCTTTCGATGCAACAGCCCAATTACCTATCAACCTGAAGGCTTGAACCACATCATTGCCTGTCGGACTCGACACATCCAAGGATCAAAGTTAATCCAGATGCCTTTGTCATTCTCACCTTCTTTTGGCTGCAGGCTATATCGTTGATAATCAGGGGAGTTTGCTCCCGAACTCCTAGGGCTCGCCATGTAGACACAGTTTTCCATAGTAAACAGAGCCTCTCTACCATCAAGGTACTTGGCAACGGTGATCTCCTGGTTAATCGGATAATTGAGTCCGAGAAACAGAGAGTATGGATAATATAATAGTATGGAACAATAAAAAATTATAGATACGCTGGAGACGTATCACCATCCACCAAATTAGAAGGTAGTATGCAGGCAGAGAGTCACCCTGGTCGTAGCGCGGCAGTAACGAGCCATCGTATCAGAAAACACCACCTCCCCACAGTCTAAGTTTAACGGATGAAGCAACCATGATTTCACTCTTCGCTGTATCTGCTACCTCTTTAGCGTGATGGTTTTCCCTTGAAGAGGAAAGGGTGATTCAACAAAGTAGGGTAAGTATTTCCCTCAGTTTTTGAGAACCAAGGTATCAATCCAGTAGGAGACTACACGCAAGTCCCTAATACCTGCACAAACAATCAAGAACCTTGTAACCAACGCGATAAAGGGCTTGTCAATCATGATCTTTAGTTTTAATTTTAATAGTAGGTTCCCACTCATCATAAAGTTTTCTAAGGATAGAAACTTCTAATTCAAGCTTTTCTTCATAGGATTGCAGTAAAGCATGAACGATGTGTTTAGTAAAAGCTTTATTTTGATCATAAGCATGAGGAGAATTTAACACGGATTGCAACAAGGAGATACAATCTATCAAAGAGCAATTATCATAATTAAATTCCTTAAAATCCAAAATAGGGGGTTCATTCCTATGTAAAGTTTTGACCTCTTCAATCCCACTTTTACCAATTTTTTCATCAAGATCTAAAAACTCCGAATCATTGGGACGCCTTTTAACTAAAGTTGACTCATCTCCAGTCCCATATTTATGAATATTCATATAGGAAAACAAATATTTAATAGGAGACACATCAATCACTTTTAGATCTTCATCATTATTACCTTGAAAACTAGAAGAACACGCTTTTACAAAGCAATCTTTTCTAGCATGCATCCTAGCGGTTCTTTCTTTGCACTCAACAATGGAAATTATCATAGATTTGAGAGACTCATTGATATCATGCTTAGGTGGAATAGATCTAAGTTTCAAAGAATTAACATCAAGAGAAATTCTATCCACGTTCCTAGCCAACTCATCAATCTTAGGCAATTTTTCTTCAAGCAAGGCAGTGAAATTCTTTTGCAAAATCATAAATTCTTTAACACTAGTCTCAAAATCAGAGGGCATATTATTAAAATCTCCATAAGAGTTGTTGTAGGAATTACCATAATTGTTAGAGGAATTACTAGGGAACAGCCTAGAATTAAACTTTCCTCTATACGCGTTGTTACCAAAATTGTTCCTACCAATAAAATTCACATCCATAGATTCATTATTATTCTCAATCAAAGTAGACAAAGGCATAACATTAGGATCATAAGAAACACTCTTATTAGCAAACAATTTCATAAGTTCATCCATCTTTCCACTCAAAACATTAATCTCTTCTATCGCATGAACCTTTTTGCTAGTAGATATTTTGGTGTGCCATTGAGAATAATTAACCATAATATTATCTAGGAGTTTAATAGCTTCTCCTAAAGTGATTTCCATAAAAGTGCCTTTTGCGGACGAATCTAAAAGATTTCTAGAAGAAAAATTCAATTCGGCATAATTTTTTGTATAATCATCCATAAATTCAAACCATGTGTAGGGTATTATGTATCATTAATTTCATCCTCCCCCAAGATTGTGCAACATGCTCATGATCAAGTTGCTTAAAATTCATAATATCGTTTCTAATAGAGATGATCTTAGCGGGAGGAAAATACTTAGAGATAAAAGCATCTTTGCACTTATTCCATGAATCAATACTATTTTTAGGCAAAGAGGAAAACCAAGTTTTAGCATGATCTCTAAGTGAAAACGGAAATAGCTTCAATTTAACAATATCATTATCCACGTCTTTCTTCTTTTGCATATCGCACAAATAAAAAAAGTTGTTTAAATGGGTAGCGGCATCTTCACTAGGAAGGCCGGAAAATTGATCTTTCATGACAAGCTTCAACAAAGCAGCATTAATTTCACAAGATCCAGCATCGGTAATAGGAGCAATCAGAGTGCTAATAAAATCATTGTTGTTGGTATTGGAAAAGTCACACAATTTAGTATTGTCTTGAGCCATCGTGACAAACAATCAATCCAACACACAAGCAAACAAGAAGCAAGCGGAAAGAGACGGGCGAAAAAGAGGGCGAATAAAACGGCAAAGGTGAAGTGGGGGAGAGGAAAATGAGAGGGAAATAGCAAATAATGTAATGCGAGGGAGAAGAGTTTCTGATGGTACTTGGTATGTCTTGACTTGTGCGTAGATCTCCCCGGCAACGGTTCCAGAAATCCTTCTTGCTACCTCTTGAGCATGCGTTGGTTTTCCCTTGAAGAGGAAAGGGTGATGCAGCAAAGTAGCGTAAATATTTCCCTCAGTTTTTGAGAAGCAAGGTATCAATCCAGTAGGAGACTACACGCAAGTCCCTAGTACCTGCACAAACAATCAAGAACCTTGCAACAAACGCGATAAAGGGGTTGTCAATCCCTTCACGGCCACTTGCAAAAGTGAGATCTGATAAAGATAATAAGATAAATATTTTTGGTATTTTTGTTGTATAGATTGGAAAGTAAAGATTGCAAAATAAACGATGATAAAAATAGCTAATTGATAGGAAATTAATATGATAGAAAATATACCCGGGGGCCATAGGTTTCACTAGTGGCTTCTCTCAAGATAGCATAATCTATGGTGGGTGAACAAATTGCTGTCGAGCAATTGATACAAAAGCGCATGGTTATGAGAATATCTAGGCATGATCATGTATATAGGCATCACGTTCGTGACAAGTAGAACGAAACGATTCTGCATCTACTACTATTACTCCACACATCGACCGCTATCCAACATGCATCGAGTATTAAGTTCATAAGAACAGAGTAACGCATTAGGCAAGATGACATGATGTAGAGGGATAAACTCAAGCAATATGATATAAACCCCATCTTTTTATCCTCGATGGAAACAATACAAGATTGAACCCAAAGCTAAGCACTTCTCCCATTGCAAGAAAGATCAATCTAGTAGGCCAAACCAAACTATTAATTCGAAGATACTTGCAAAGATATTAAATCATGCATACAAGAATTCAGAGAAGAATCAAGTATTGTTCATAGATAATCTTGATCATAAACCCACAATTCGTCGGATCTCGACAAACACCGCAAAAAGAATTACATCCAATAGATCTCCAAGAAGATCGAGGAGAACTTTGTATTGAGATCCAAAGAGAGAGAACAAGCCATCTAGCTAATAACTATGGACTTGTAACGCCCGGATAATCATGCTACAGTAATCCCACGCTAATCATACCACGTCACCTCGGTTACTGTTGCTAACCTCGCAATGATTCCAAACCGTCTCAAAATTTAAATTCTTAATATGTCAAACAACAAAAGTTTTCAAAAGTTGAAACAAAAATGTTCGGTGGGTGCCGAATATTACAAGGGTAATTATAGTAAAGAAAACATATTTTTAGAAAGTGCCTGAATATTTTATAATGGATTAAAACAGAAAAGAATAAGAAAAGACAAAACAAACCAAAAAAATAAAATTAAAACAAAGAATGCCCGCCGCTGGGCCTCGCCCACCGGCCATCAAGAAACCAGGCTGCCCAGCCGGCGCCCCCCTTAATGCCCACTTCCCCCGTGACCTAGATCGGGTCAACTACTCCCCCACTCCTCTCCCACGACCCCCACTTCGCCTCTCCCCCTCCCCCCTCACCTCTCGATCCCATCGGGATCAAGGAGGGGCTCGACCTCGACGCTGCCCCGGATCGCCGTCAATGTCACCGCCGCCTGAAGGACCGCCGTCGCCCGGAGCCGTCAACCGTCGCCGTCTCGCTCCACCAAGCCTCCCCCAAGCCCGCGTTCGGACATCTGCAGGGCCCGGTGATCCCCTCAGATCCACCTCGCCCGCGCCTCCCCGCTGCTGCTACCTCCGTCCTGCGTGCTCGCCCCGCCGGCCGCGCGCAACACTAGCGTGCGCCGCACTGCCCATGGCCATGCCCTCCCCGCTCTCCCCTGTCCCGTGCGCGCACCGGCGCCAACCTTCGCCGCGCCCAGCCCGTGTCCACCGCGCATTTGGCCTCGCCCTGCGACCCATTCCCCCCAGCTGCTCAACGCCTCGCGCCACGCTCCCGCCCGTCGCGCGCTCTCCCCTACCCACCGTGTTGCACGCCTGACGCTCACGCTGCCCGCTTCTACCCGCACCGCAGCTCGGCCCCCGCTCGTGCCGCACCGCCTACTGCCGCCCTGCCTCGCTTCTCGCTCGCTCGGCACCGCTTTTCGACGACGCTTCGCTCACCTTTCAAGCCGCGACACCGCCTCCCGCTTCCTTGACCACACCAGCCGTCCCCGCGCCGAACCGCTCCGCCCTGCGTGATGCCCTCGACCCCGCCCTCTGCTACCGCCGCCTCTCTCACAGTCGGCGCCCCGCTCCTTCACCCCGACCGCACCGCTCCGGCCGGTTGCGTCCCCGGCCAAACCTCGCCGGCGCCCTACCGCGGCCGTTGTCCGGCGGGTTGTGCCTGAACCGTCTCGCGCGCCAAGCGCCGATGCCCGTTCGGGCTGCGCTCACGCCCGCACCGACCTGTGCCCACTAAGGCCTCTGGGCCAATGACGTGGGCGGCCCACGCCACAGAACAAAAAAAAAGAATTAAAAAATATATAAATAATAATTAAAATATTAATTAATTAATTAAAGAGTTAGTTAACTTAATCAATCCTGGTTAGATTAACCTAATCACTAATTAAACTAATTAATCTTGATTAGTTAGTCTAGTAAATGACATGCGGGACCCACACATTAGTTTGACCCAGTCAACATTCTGTTGACTACTGACGTCATGCTGACGTCATGATGATGTCAGCATACACTGATCTGGATAATGTTAATTTAAAATAATTAAATAAATCCTAAAATTGGTTTAAATCTTTGAAAATTAATATAAAATAAAACGTAGCTCGGATCAAAAAACTTTGTACATGAAAGTTGCTCAGAACGACGAGACGAATCCGGGTACGCAGCCCGTTCATCTGCCACACATCCCTAACCTATCGAACTCGCAACTTTCCCCCTTCGGTTACTCTGTCCGAAAACGCGAAACACCGGGGATATTTTCCCAGATGTTCCCCCCCTTCACTAGTATAACCTCCCACCGCGTTAGGGAACACTTAGCACCGCGCTTTGTCATGTCATGCTTCAGCATGCATTTGTTTGCATTGTATTTATTGTTTCTTCCCCCTCTTCTCTCGCTATACACCGAGACCGACGCCGCTGCTACCCAGTACGACTACGGTGTTGACCACCTCTCCTTCTTGCCAGAGCACTCAGGCAAGCCCCCCCCCCCTTGATCACCAGATATCGCCTATTCTTCTCTATACCGCTTGCATTAGAGTAGTGTAGCATGTTACCGCTTCGGTTAATCCTATTCTACCGCATAGCCTCGTCATTGTTGCTACACTTGTTACCCTTACCGCTATCCTACCGCTTAGTATAGGATGCTAGTGTTCCATCGATGGGCGACACTCTTGTCCGCTCGCCATGCTATACTCTCGCCCGTGATCACTTCGGGAGGTGATCACGGGCATATACTATATACTTTACATCGTTACATTACCTGTGATACTGTTCGAGATGGGGGTTGTAGGCGGTGGTTCCACCTGTAGTGGTGGGCCCGGGTTCCCGACGCCCCGATCGTTACTTTGTGGCGGAGCGACAGGCAGGTTGAGACCACCTAGGAGAGAGGTGGGCTGGCCCTGTCGGGCGCTTTGTGGATACTTAACACGCTTAACGAGATCTTGGTATTTGATCTCGAGTTGGGTCGTTGACCTTATACGCACTAACCGCCACGTGGGACAAGATATGGGCAACCGCGCCGTGGTATCAACCGAAGCATTTCGTGACGTCACGATCGAGCGGCGCGCTACCGGATTGGAACGTAAGCTCGCTCTTGTATTAAGGGGCTAGTTCGCTTCCGGCCGCCCTCATAGCAACGCAGTGTGTGCTAAGGCGATGGGCCTGCACTTCGCGGCGCTTAGGTTTAGACCGCGTCTTGACCTCTCTGTTGTGCCTAGGTGGGCTGCGACGTGTTGATCTTCCGCGCCGAGCATGATCCGTAAAAGTGTGTCCGCCAAATGGGATCGAGCGTGTCGGGTAATGTGGTGCACCCCTGCAGGGAAGTTTATCTATTCGAATAGCCGTGATCTTCGGTAACAGGACGACTTGGAGTTGTACCTTGACCTTATGACAACTAGAACTGGATACTTAATAAAACACACCCTTCCAAGTGCGGATATAACCCGGTGATCGCTCTCTAACAGGCAACGAGGAGGGATCGCCGGTAGGATTATGCTATGCGATGCTACTTGGAGGACTTCATCTACTCTACGCTACATGCTGCAAGATGGAGGTGTCCGAAGCGTAGTCTTCGACGGATTAGCTATCCCCTCTTATTCTCGGCATTCTGCGAGCTCACCCACCGATATGGCCCTTTACACATATACCCATGCATATGTAGTGTAGCTCCTTGCTTGCGAGTACTTTGGATGAGTACTCACGGTTGCCTTGTTCCCCTTTTCCCCTTTTCTTTACCCGATTGCCGCGACCCGACAATGGAGTCCAGGAGCCAGACGCCACCGTCGATGACGACTCCTACTACACTAGAGGTGCCTACTACAACATGCAGCCCGCTGACAACGACCAGGAGTAGTTAGGAGGATCCCAGGCAGGAGGCCTGCGCCTCTTTCGATCTGTATCCCAGTTTGTGCTAGCCTTCTTAAGGCAAACTTGTTTAACTTATGTCTGTACTCAGATATTGTTGCTTCTTCTGACTCGTCTATGATCGAGCACTTGTATTCGAGCCCTCGAGGCCCCTGGCTTGTATTATGATGCTTGTATGACTTATTTTATTTGTAGAGTTGTGTTGTGATATCTTCCCGTGAGTCCCTGATCTTGATCGTACACGTTTGTGTGTATGATTAGTGTACGATTGAATTGGGGGCGTCACAAGTTGGTATCAGAGCCAACTGCCTGTAGGAATCCCCCTTCCATACTCCTTGGCCGAAGTCGAGTCTAGTCATTACAAAACTTTTACTAACATGGCTGTGTGTCTTACGGGCTCACGTCGCCATTGGGTGATATTAGGATCTTTTACTCCTCGTCTATACTCTGGGACTCTGATCTCTCTTCTATTCGGGTTAAATGAATTTTGCTAAATCTAACATTAGGATCTCGTGATCACTTTCACCCGGAGAGCACCTTATTACAGATGATCACCTGCTGCATCAGAAGATCCTGAAGATTTTCTCTGATGTTCTCTCAATACTTTGTCCCCGTTGCTTTTGCAAATCCCTACCAACGAAACATCACTATGGATAAATGCATACACCTGTCGTTCTTACCTTTATTACCAGTTGGACTTGTTATTACAAGATAACCCGAACTTCTCTCTATTGCTCTGAGAAAACTTTGTGCTTACTGCCTTGTAGTTTCTTGTCGCCTGAATACACCTACAAATTATTCCTCACACTTATCGAGGATTTGTTTCTCCCCAGTTGTTCACGTGTTTACAAAAGTTTTCGGAATGCCATTGGATCTTCCGAAAATCCTCAGCAACCTATTGCTCTTGAAATTCTTGCTTGCTTACATTATGGTTAATCCCGTAAGTCCCTAATTTTATTGGCATCCCTTGTCATTATCATTTTGAGTCCGTTGATTCAAAATGTTGCGAATGCTCGCAATCCTCAATCAGATCCTAGAATTCATCCTTTCGGCTCAGACGTCATTTTAAACATGAGCTGAATCTCGACCAATTAAATTGTTGTCAATTTTACCCCTAAGCTTACTCAACGTATCCATCCTTAATCAGAGTGTTTGCTTCTGATCCTTTAATTTGGAAATCATAATTCCTTTACATGTGATCTTTGAATTAGCCAGTTGCTTCTATAATCCAATGCCTTCGCATTGTTTCTTCCTCTGGTTGTGTGCCGATACTCACATCAGCTTCGCTATGGACCGTCGGATCCTTTGTTGAAATATCATCCAACAGTGTCCTTTGTATACAAAAACCTCGAGAAGTTCTTTCCGTGATACATAATGCCTTCGGTAAATTGTATCCTCTCGTTTTGTCACCCATGCTCTATTATCGAGCTTGTGTTATTTACTATTGAAGCTTGTGGTATAAGTTCCCAAGATGCCCCTAAGGGTTGAACCTATGCCTTCCCAGATCCGGGTAAACCCAAAAACTATCACGAGTCATAGTCTTGTGGTGTTTTGCTAGATAAAATTTAAACATTACAACTTCTTCGGAAAATGAGAAGTGAATGAAAGGTTATGCATTAGAGAAGTGGGAGTTGACCTTGAACTTCGTGTTCATGCCCATGGACATGATGTAGATCCTATCATGGAAACTTCTTGTAATAATAACTATTTCCTTCATAAATATCATCTGGTATCTGTGAATTGATCCTTTGCAACCGTGGTTCTGACCATGATTGTTCTCCTTTGACTCTATTTCTCGGACAAGTTAAAGTACCTGCCTTCTGCAGACTAGTACGCCTTCCCAACCTCTATTTTTTTCTACCTTCGAGTATTACCCCATGGTATCTTGAGGATATCAACCCATTGCACTTCATCTTATGAATTTCTGATGAAGTAGTACCTTTCCCCATCATAGTCACTCCATGGGTTCTGGATTGTCGTCAACCGAGAACACCGATTTTTGAATTGAATCAACACTGAGATTCAGTACTCTCAGTACTTTGTTGTTGAGAAGTTTAATACTCCATCACGTCACTCCTAGCCTGGTCGGCTATATTGTTATCGTGCTAAAATTTTAACTGTGCTACTTGGCCCTTCTCCCCGTAGCAAAATTTTTGACGATGAGCTAAGCTTACGTCCATCTTCCTCGTCATATCATTTCTCCTTGAACAACAAACTTGATTTCGAGTTTGTTTCCTACCCATGGTTCCAATGACCTTTCGCTGCATCATTCCTGTGACTTGATGTCATCACTGGTTGATTACAGCTGCATGAAATCTCTGAACAAATGTGTCGTGATCATCATTAGCTTTCTGAGATCTTCTGGGATATCAATTGAATTCATGATGAGAAATACCATCCTTGCCCTCGATGAATTTTATTATCATCGACCACCTTATTGCCTTCCCACCAACACAAGCTTGTTCGTGTTTGGTGTTATACCTTGAGTTCCTTGCTATCCAGTAATTGTTCTTCTTTATCTTGGAACATTACCATCTCTTATGTCATCAATGTTGTGAGAATTACACCACCTCTTAAGAATTCGTGATACAATGATGCTTCTCGCCATCACCATTCTTTTCTTGGCCCCCGTGTTGAGTGAACTCTGTTGTGCGAATTTAATATCTCTAGCAACCCTATTGCTTCAGAGTTATTGGACAATAATTCTAATTTAGTGTGTTCGTTGCTCAATCGCCATTCCGACGTTGGGCGTGCAACCCAGCCCATATTTTGGGTGCACCTTTCAACCCATGTTTAATTGTGTATGTTTTCCTCCAGCATACATCATTAAGTCATTTGATCTGGGTAATGTTATCTCCTTGTTCACATAGTTGTGGAAATCCATCCTTTTTGGAAATGTCAATGGATTGTCGCTGAGTCAATCAGTCACCTCTTCACCTCTCCACGATTTAATGATGAACTCTTGTTTCAGAACTCGCTCCCATGGTTTAAGTCCCGAGAATCTTACAATGTCACCTCGACAATTTGTGTTGCACCTTTCTTCTCAGGCACCCTGAGTCTAAGGTATCTTGACACCAATCAGATCTGAATCTCGGTCAGATATGATGGTTGGAACATATTTTCAAGAGTTATAACATTGGTCATTATATGACCCGGTAAGGTGGTGTCATCCCAGTACACCTGGCCGGAGGCCTTATTGTTATAGATTCCTTTTTAACAAGGTTATCCATTCTTCCATGAGGAAATTGTAAGACTTATTCTATAAGTTGTCCCTGATGAATCCTTCGTGTATCCAAAGTACGACCTTTGCTTGAAGACCATGTCAATGCTATCTCGAAGCATGTCTATGGTGCTCCGATTTTCAACAAGAACATTTGAAGCCCAATGCTAAATGTTTCCTGCTCAATTATCCAAACACCGTTGTATGGGTAATGTCATGAAATTTCTGTCCCCTACCTAAAAGGTTTCTACATTATATCCTGTCATGGATATCATGCTCTGCTTGTCCTTGGGAAGGGTATACCCCTGGTATATGTGTCAAACACATTTTCCTTTCCATTGTTCTGTTTGATCTGATGATCACATTTTCCTTCCATTGATTTGCTTAACCTTCCTTGTGATCTATATGATCTAAGCAGTAATATTCTCTGCTTAGGTAAACACCTTGGTGTACAACTGTGTCAGTAAGACTGTGTTACTATTGTTGATGACATTTCGGTAACCACCGATGGACGAGAATTTTGCCTATTGGTCCGCCTCGTTTCAACGAGCAGGAAAAATAGTTCTCTTCGTCCCTCGCCCTTGGTACCAACGATGCTGCCAACATAACTGGCCGGTTATTCTCTGACATGCCTTGCTTACATGTTCGTGCAAGATGTCCACCCCTCTTCCTACTTTTAACCCACCTGGTGGACCTGTCGGTGTCAAAACCGGCGGATCTCGGGTAGGAGGTCCCGAACTGTGCGTCTAGGCGGATGGTAACAGGAGACAAGGGACACGATGTTTTTACCCAGGTTCGGGCCCTCTCGATGGAGGTAATACCCTACCCCGCTTGATTAATATTGATGATATGGGTAGTACAAGAGTAGATCTACCACGAGATCAAGGAGGCTAAACCCTAGAAGCTAGCCTATGGTATGATTGATGTTCGCCCCACGGACTAAAACCCTCCGGTTTATATAGACACCGGATAGGTTAGGGTTACACAGAGTCGGTTACAATGGTAGGAGATCTACATATCCAGACGCCAAGCTTGCCTTCCACGCCAAGGAAAGTCCCATCCGGACACGGACGAAGTCTTCAATCTTGTATCTTCATAGTCTTGGAGTCCGGCCGTGACGATAGTCCGCTATCCGACACCCCTAGTCCGGACTCCTCAAGAGCCCCTGTACCAGGCTTCAATGACGATGAGTCTGACGCGTTGATTGTCTTCGGCATTTCGAGGCGGGTTCCTCCTCCGAATACTTCATAGAAGGTTTTGAACACAAGGATAGTGTCCGGCTCTGCAAAACAAGTTCCACATAACACCGTAGAGAGAATAATTTTTGCACAGATCTGCAGACGTATTCCGCGGCGTGACATTACACCACGGTCAGGCCTTTATATGAATCGTTTTTTACTGTTCCCACCTCAGCGTGTTTAGCGAGGCGGTTTCTTTGGCACGTCTTATCAAAGCATAGATCGTGCCCCTTATTCCGGATTCTCATCAATACGGACGTGTAACCCATCCGCGCCATTGATTACGGCGCTTGGGAAATAAGCGAGTTTTACCAGTTGGTGGGGGCGATAGCCGTCCGTCTATATAAGGGATAAGGATCCACCTTTTCACCCACGCCTTCTTCCTCCTTTGCTTATCCATTCCCAGACTCGAGCTCCAGCGCCTAAGTCCGCACACCCCACCTCAACCTTTCTCCAATGATGTCAAGAGCGGAGGCAGTGGATGGCCTCCTCCGTCACGGAGGGGCACATCGCAAGATCTGGGAGGCCGGATACTTGTCCGCAACATCGCACACACAAGCTTCCCGACGAGGGCAGCTCATTCCGACCCCGGGCCCCGTGAGAGGGTGGTGTTTCTCCCCCACTTCCTCCGTGGACTAGGTTTTCCTCTTCACCCCTTTGTCCGGGGGCTCATGTTCTACTACGGCCTGGACTTCCACGACCTGGCCCCGAATTTCATCCTCAACATCTCGGCGTTTATCGTCGTGTGCGAGGCTTTCCTCTGCATCCAGCCCCACTTCGGCCTATGGCTGAAGATCTTCAACGTCCGGCCAAAGGTAGTGGGCGGCCGTCAAGCGGAGTGCAGAGGCGCCATGGTTGGCAAGATGGCCAAAGTCCCATGGCTCGAAGGCGCCTTCGTGGAGACAATAAAGGGGTGGCAATCGGGGTGGTTCTACATCACCGAGCCCCGCAACACCAAATGGGCGGCGGCCACCGAATTCAGATCTGGCTTCCCCACACGGCTCTCGTCATGGAAAGAGACGGGCCTGACGTGGGTGAATGCGGACGAGACATCCGGACTTCAAACATGCGTCCGAAACCTAGTGGCCAAGAATCTTAGGTTGGTCGACGTAATCCAGGTGATGCTCATCCGCCGGATTCTCCCATGCCAACAACGGGCTTTTAACTTGTGGGAGTTCGATCCGGCGCAACACCAAACCTTGAGCCGGCTCTTCGACACTACATACGAAGACGCCTGGAAGGTGCTGTTCAAGGGCGCCGAAGCCCCAGCATCCGCTACCAAAGATCACGGATACAGCTCGCAGCGTCCAGCCGGCGAGGTAAGTCATTTTACCCTTTACGGGACTCTTTTTTCATAGATTGACTCTACATGGGATCTAAAACTCCCTAATCTTTGACAGAACTGGCTGAAGAAGTCCGGACAGATTAACTGTCCGCCCTTTGCCGAAGACCCAGCCAGACGCTCGATTGACGGGCTGCTTGGCTCCGGCGCCAGACGTGGTGCCGGAGAAGAAGGCTAAGAAGGAGGCCACGGAACTCAAGGAGCTCCCGACGCCAGTCTTTGTCGATTCGAAGCTGAATCTTCTCCACAAGACAAGGAGGAAGAAGAAAGCTCCTCCCAGCGGGGAGGAGAAGAAAAGGAAGGCCGCCTAACTGGGAGGCCGGAGGGTCCAAGAAGGGAAGAACCCTTCCTCCGGACTTCTCCACCAACATTGACGACGACGAGGAGGACTGGCCAACAAGGGCCAAGCCCCTGGCGAGATCGTAAGTGTCCGGATACCCATGGTTTTTTATAATTGCAGAGTGTTCTCTAATGTTGAACAACCGTGCAGCCCGCCTGAGGGAGTCCCGGATTAGGGGGTGTCCGGATAGACGGACTACCATCATCAGCCGAACTATCATTGGCCGGACTATCGTCATCGACCGGACTCCAAGACTATGAAGATACAAGATTGAAGACTTTGCCCCGTGTCCGGATGGGACTTTCCTTGGCGAGGAAGGCAAGCTTGGCGATACGGATATGTAGATCTCCTACCATTGTAACCGACTCTATGTAATCCTAGCCCTCTCCGGTGTCTATATAAACCGGATGGGTTTAGTCCGTAGGACTAGAAGAACAACAACCGTTACAATCATACCATAGGCTAGCTTCTAGGGTTTAGCCTCTTTGATCTCGTGGTAGATCCACTCTTGTAAACATCCACAATATCAATATCAATCGAGCAGGACGTAGGGTTTTACCTCCATCAAGAGGGCCCAACACAGGTAAAACATCGTGTCCCTTGTCTCCTGTTACCATCCGCCTAGACGCACGCCGGGACCCCTACCCGAGATCCGCCGGTTTTGACACCGACATTGGTGCTTTCATTGAGAGTTCCTCGTGTCGCCACCGATAGGCTTGATGGCCTCTTCAATCAACAACGACGCAGTCCCGGGTGAGACTTTTCTCCCGGACAGATCTTCAGATTCGACGGCCAGACCGCGCGGCCAACTCACTTGGCCATCCGAGCAGATCGAAGCTACGCCCCTGGCCGTCGGGTCAGGTTTGAAGCCTAAACTTCACGGCCGATATCCACGGGACTTGATCTTCGATGGATCTGAGCCACACCGAGCATGCCGCGGCTGTCACGACGGGCATGACCTAACTCGCCGCGGACAGCACCTTGAGGTCGACACTAATCCGCCCGACCCATAGTCCGGAGCCGATCGCTCGGATCGAGGACGGATGGCTGGACACCGCCTGAGCTGCAACTCCTACGGAGATGGAGCCGAACACTTACCTTGTCCCGCATAAAGCTCATGACTCCGAGGTGCCGGACTCTCGCGGACTCAACCTCCCGTGCCCTCGCCAATCGAATCCGATTGGGCGCCGATCATGGAATTCACCGCTGCGGACATCTTTCAGCACTCGCCCCTTGGCGATATCATAAATTCATCAAGCATCTCTCGCTGTCCGGAGAGCCTGGCCGAACTACGCCGGGGCGGTTGGGACGCGGACGACGAAGAAATTCAGAGCCCACCCACCACCCACTTCAGAGCCACCGCCGACGATTTAACCGACGTGCTCGACTACGACTCAAGACATAAACGGTATGGACGACGATGCGGAGACTACCAAGAACCAGTGCCTATAGGACACCGAAGACCACCGCCATCATCGACATATACATGGTGGACAGCCCAAATGGAAGCGATAACGAGGAACAACGGACGCGCAGAGGATAATCCCGCCGATAAAGAACCAAAATGGCGACGTAGACGCCGCCCTAAGTCCCGCCTCGATCAAAGCAGCCTTCCTAACGACCCAGCGATAGAGCAGGGCAAACCAGCGGACGGCGAACAGAACGAGCCGGATAATCAACCCTTCACGGAGCAATCAACAGTCCGCACAACACCGGAGCACAAGAACACACACAAAAACTCGCCGCCATCGCAAGAAGTTTGAAGAAAGCGAAACGGAAGCTCAAAACAGCGTAAGACACACTCGTAATGAAGTGGAGCAAAGTATTCAAGACTGCAGACAAATATGGCAATGGCCATCAAACTAAGAGCTACCCAAGCGCAAGTTGCTGCCAGAATTTGACGAGGAAGCCATAGAGCCTGCAGTCAAAAAATAAAGAGGCCGCTGGCGGATGGACGCCGATGACAGCCCAAAGCGACAAGCGGGCTGCACACAAGCCAATTATAATCCTGGAAAACGGACGACCCAACTAGGTCCATCTACGGGCCAAAAAGAGGACCCCAGAAGTAACACAACACGACAAGTGTTCAAGACAGCGGCACACCCAACATAGGGCGCCAGACACCCGCTTATGTTTTATCGATGAGGTGCCGGATCATGAATTTCCAGCAGGTTCAAACCCATAAACATAGAGGCATACGACGCACAATGCACCCGGAGTCTGGATAGAAGATTACATACTACACATACACATGGCTAGAGGAGATGATCTCCACGCCATAAAATACCTACCCTCAAGCTCAAAGGTTCAGCTCGGCATTGGCTCAAAAGCCTCCCGTAAAACACTTGCTGGAAGTTGGGAAGAGCTTGAGGACGCGTTTAGCAAATTTTCAAGGGACTTATGTCCGCCCTCCGGATGCGAGACGATCTGAGTCATATAACCCAACAGCCCGGAGAGTCAGCGACAAATTCAGAACAGGTTCCTTACCAAAAGAACCAAATAGTCGATCGTCGGGACGCTGAAGCCCTAGCAGCTTTTAAACACAACGTCCAAGACGAATGGCTCGCTAGACACCTCGGCCAAGAGAAGCCAAGAACAATGGCCGCGCTAACAAGCCTCATGACGCGCTTTTGCGCAGGAGAAGACAGCTGGCTAGCAAGATGTAGCACCAGCGACCCGAGTACATCCGAGATCAGAGATGGAACGGAAAGTCACGCAGCGAGGAAAGACCAAAGGCCGAATAAAGAAAAAGCCCAAAGGGCACGGCGGTCAACGCCGGATTCAAAAGCTCGCGGCCAAACAATAAAACACGGCCTCTTAAGGAGAACAGAGACGAGCTATCAAATTTAAACAAAATTTTAGATCGGATATGTCAAATCCACAAGATTCCGGAAGGCTCGCAAACCATACCAACCAAAATTGTTGGTTTTAAACAGTCCGCAGACTCAACGCCGACACAAGGCCTCGATGCGCCAAGCGAGGACGATGACGAACCCCACCAGCAGAGCACCGAAGTCAAAAACTTTCCCACAAGAAGTCAAAACAGAAACTCGCTTCACGTGATAGTACGGAAAGCAAACACGGCACTCGCTAAAACAAGTGTCGCACGATCCACCCCAAAGGACCGAGATTGATGTCAAAACCAATCACTTTCGACCATCCGGATTAGTCCAGAAGTATCTAGAACGCAGGATAGACTGCCCTGATATTGGATCCCATAATAGACGGACTGCAATTAACGCAGGTTTTGATGGACGGCGGCAGTGACTTGAACCTGCTATATCCGGACACAACCCGCAAGTTGGGATAGACCCTACTACAATTCGGCATAGCCGCACTTCCTTCAAAGGAGTGGCGCCAGGCCCTTACGCCACGTGCACAGTTTCATTATTACTAGAAGTTGTGTCAGGGTCACCTGACAACTTCCGACGAGAAAAGCTAACCTTTCATGTCGCCCCATTTAAAAGTAGCTATCAAGCATCACTGGGACGGGAAGCTCTCGTCGGCCTCAATGCAATACCACATTACGCGTCTCTTACGCTTAAAATGCCCGGTCCACGTGGCATCATTTCATTAAAAGGTCGTTTTAGACCCCGGACACGGCTGGACGAGTCCGGAATAAATAAGCTAGGGGCTACCTAGCCGCACATCCCTTCACAAGGGTTGGCACATATAAGCCATAATGAGCTAGCATAGGCTCAGCTTTCTTAATCTATATTTCAATTTTTTATGCACTTTCTCGCATCGATTTCTTTTCCAACCAAGTTCCTCTCTTTTACAGATGAACAGCGTGCACACCCGGCCCAGATACGACACAACGGAGACACAGCGCAGACGCAAGAGGGACCCGCTGCAAGGACTCTTTTCGCACTAAGACCCTCGTAAACCTTTCTTCTGTCTCTTGTTGCTATAATCCCATGGTTTATCATTATAACCAGAGTGGAGACTCGACGTTTTGGCATAGGCGGCGCTAGAAGAACCTGCCCGCACTCGACACAAGGGGCTTAGGGCTTTGTTTTGCCCGCTATTATAAAGACCGAACACCTTCGGAGTGTTCGCGTCTCGAGTTAGGCCTTATATGCATCAGCTCCAATCATGTCTTTGGTCAAATGTTGGGTTTGCCCGCCCTGTGTTTTGCTGCCTTACGCTCAGATCATCGCTAACGCGCTCCGGAGAACTATGCGACAGCCCCGCCTCGCTGGGCGAGCACCTCAAGAGAGAAAGCCAAAACCGATCGTCATGATACAGCGAGAGACCGGTCAACCACTCGACGACCTTGGGAATGTTTAGGATTCCTCCGCTGACAAAGGGCCGCTTCGCCAGGCACATACGCGCCCCAATTCGGAGAGCGCTGGTGCCCCGTGGGCTATGTCGTAGCCCCACCCTCGAACTCCATGGCTAAGTGAAAGTGATAAAGCATTATAGTCTGGTTGCCTCGCTTGCTACGCTACCACCTCCTTTACAGACCGAGACGCCGGATTAAGTGTGAAATCGCGCTATTTTTATGAACACCCCGCACCTTGTGCGTGGGGGCTGAAGCCGACGACGCCATCTTTCGTGTTATACACACGATACATGAACGGCCGATAGGAGATATTCTATTACTTGAACGCACAAGTATAAAAGGCGCTTACATCATAAATATCGCTTTACATCACATAAACGCTCATTCAACGCAACATTTTTGAGCATCGCGACTTATTACACGAGCACCACGCAGCACTTCGCCAAAATAGTGCTCGGCGGGTAACCGTTATCATCCAACCCGGGTCGCAATAGCGGTGGCATCCATCTCGGTCAATGTGTCTTCACACGGGCGAGCGCCATCCGCGCACCCTCTATGCAGGCCGACCGCTTATCGCTTTGATATGCGGCACCGCCCAAGAAATTGCTGCAATAAGCCAAAGTAACTCTTCGGTGGGGCCTATCCGCCGGATATGGGTCACTATATCCGCTATAGCAAGCCCGGACAACCTATTCAGCTCAGCCCACTCAGCCAAACGGTCGGTCAGCGGAAGTGAACGCCCGGACTATGGAATTGAGACCAAAACAGCTCTTCCATCTTGTGATCCTTCGGCCTCGAATGCACAACGGCATCCGCCGCACTCGCTGCTAAGTCCATATAAGGTCCTCCGGACACCACAGTTGGCCCAAATGAGCATATTTTGATCCGTGAACCTTCGCGCGCAGCGTAAAAGGCTTGCCACCTACAATATCCCCGCCCGGCGTAGTTTTTCCTTCATAGCCCGCATTGCGAGCGGGCATTCTTGGCTTCGGCGGTGGCTTTCCGCAGGTCTTCTTGCCCTCTAGGCGCTCCTTCCCAAGAGCCTCATTGCGGTCGGTAGCATCTTTTAACTTCACGGCCATTTCGCTATCTCTTCCTTGCTCCGCAGAGGCGACCCTTTCGCCGCTAACTCCTCGGCCGCCCTCGAGGTCGCCACATTACTCCTTCCGCCTGCTCCTTGGCTTGAGCAAGTTCGCCCAAGGCTCTCCACGGCAGCGGCACTATCTGCATTTCACGCACATGTTGTAAGGAGATGGCTCGGCCCCTTACCAAGTGACCGCGCGAAGAACACTTACCTTGCGACTCATCAAGTCGCTTTGTTGATCAGCGTGATGTCCGTGATCCGCAGCATCGAGTTGCCGCTTAGTTCAGAACTCCATCAGTCCGGCTGGCCCACGGACGACCCGCCACCTGCATCGGCACGACGGAATTCAAACCTGCGATTTTGATCCTCGACACCTGTCGATTTCGACAACCTACCGAGTCTCGGGGCTACTATCTATACAGGGCGCATTCTATATGCAAAACTGTTCAAAGGTGTGTCATTTTACGCACCTCAAACCCCGCCAAAGAAACTCCCCGACGACATCAGGTAACCCGCCTTCATGGACGAAATCTTTTCAATCACCATGCTCATCAATGTGTGGTGATCTTTTGAGATAGACGCCTTCTCAAGCAGATCCTTCACCGACACCGCTTGGCGCCGAACTATCCGCCTTGCCAAACCCGGGCTCCCTCTGACGACACTTCAGTGCTTGTCCGCCTCTATCCGACGGCGCCCGGCGGAGGAGTCTCGCCTCTATCATCTCCTGGACGAAGGTCCCCGAAGACGAGCTCATTTATGAAGGACGGAGATCCGAACTACAAGGTAAAACTTTAGTTATCCTTAGAAGCACAAATAGGGATGTCCCTTATTATAAAACTCCTTTCTTTCTACTTACGGCTCGTTGGAGGGCTGACTCATTAAGGAGATTGTGCGGCGGGGCCTCCCGGACGCAGGACCCTCTCGTGAAGATTTCTTCCCCGTTTAGGGGCTTTTGCCCCGGGTCCCTGAGGCAGTCCTCTTCTCCCCTTGGTGGGGGATTCTCGATCCCCTCTTTCAAGAGCCTCCTTAGGCGAGGCAAGAGCTTTCCTGTTTTCCCTTCGCCTTCCTCCTCAAGGCAACCTCCAACATCCGGACCAGCACGGATCCGCGCGGTCTCGGGAGGGTGGCGGACACCATATCAATTTTGCTTCCGCTATCCACTCCTGTGTAGAAGGAAGTTGGTCATAAGGAAAATCATCGAAAGGCAAACAAACGGTATGTCCGGACTCGGAACTACTTACTTGAGTATCCGGGCGATTGCAGCTTAGGCCAGCATCCTCGGTCAATTCCGGACGCATCTCTTGCGATCCGAAGAATAATTTGTACATCTCCAGGGGTGTCATACCCATGAAGTGTTGAAGAATCCGTGGGCCCTCCGGATTAAACTCCCATAGCCGGAGAGGGCGGTGTTTGCAGGGCGGGAGACGCCTAATCAGCATAACCTGCATCACCACCACCATATCGACCTCCCTCGTTTGGAGATCTCGAACTGCCCTGCAAGAGGGGCACGCCCTTGACGGCCCCCGCTTGAGCTCCTTGATTGACCCACCACATCAACAATGTGGAGGTCTCGGCGGAATAGGGGCGGCGGCATTTGTCTGCGGCCCCTCGGAATGGTAATATAGAACCACTCTTGCTGCCACGGGCCGAGCTCCTCTTGGAAGGAGCCCGCGGGCCACGGGGCATCAGCTCTCCTACTTATGGCCGCCCCACCGCACTCCGCTTGACGCCCCCGACCATCTTCGGTTCCACATTGAAGGTCTTCAGCCACAGGCCGAAGTGAGGGGTGACGCGGAGGAAGGCTTCGCAGACGATAATAAATGCGAAGATATGGAGGATGGACTCCGGAGCCAAATCATGGAATTCCAACCCATAGTAAAACATGAGCCCTCTCACAAAAGGATCCATTGGGAAGCCTAAACCCCGACGGAGGTGGGATATAAAAATGATATACTCGCCGGGCTCAGGGGTGGGGATGGCCTGCCCTTCGGCAGGCAACCTGTGCGAAATCTCATAAGCCAGGTACTTGGCCTCCCGCAGCTTTAGCACGCCCTCCTCCGTGATGTAGGAGGGCATCCACCGCCCCGAAGGTCGGAACCGACATCGCTGAAAGTCCGGCGCCGAACTGGAGCTCTAGGTGCTGGAACTTGGAGCGGGAGAGGATTCGATGAAGGATTGAAGAAAACAAACGAGCCTTGGTCCCGTTATAAAGAGGAGAATACCAAGAGCCGCCTTCGCGACTGCTTGGGACTCGCCGATAGAGGGGGCGGGCGACGGGCGCGTTGGGTTACCCACGTCCGTATTGATGAGAATCCCGGATTAAGGGGGAACACGATCTCGCTCGACAAGACGTGTTAAGAAACCGCTTCGCTAAATGTGCCGAGGTGGTAAAGTAAAAACAATTCAAGTAATGGCTTGGTAGTGGTGTGACGCCATGCCACAAAAACGCCAGCAGATTGAACTTGTGTATATATTATTCTCTACGGTGGAACGTGGAATTTATTTTGCGAGCCGACACTATCCCGGTGTTCACAATCTTCTATCATTCGGAGGAGGAACCTCCTTGCAATGCCAAGCAATATACGCCCCGGACTTATCGCCATTGAAGCCTGGTTCAGGGCTACCGAGGAGTCCCGGATTAGGGGGTGTCCGGATAGCCGGACTACCATCATCAGCCGAACTATCATTGGCCGAACTATCGTCTTCGACCGGACTCCAAGACTATGAAGATACAAGATTGAATACTTCGCCCCGTGTCCGGATGGGACTTTCCTTGGCGAGGAAGGCAAGCTTGGCGATACGGATATGTAGATCTCCTACCATTGTAACCGACTCTATGTAACCCTAGCCCTCTCCGGTGTCTATATAAACCGGATGGGTTTAGTCCGTAGGACTAGAAGAACAACAACCCTTACAATCATACCATAGGCTAGCTTCTAGGGTTTAGCCTCTTTGATCTCGTGGTAGATCCACTCTTGTAAACATCCACAATATCAATATCAATCGAGCAGGACGTAGGGTTTTACCTCCATCAAAAGGGCCCGAACCTGGGTAAAACATCGTGTCCCTTGTCTCCTGTTACCATCCGCCTAGACGCACAGTTCGGGACCCCCTACCCGAGATCCGCCGGTTTTGACACCGACACAGCCCAAGGGCGAGTTCGCCGATTCATCGAGCGGGTCCCTGGGCTCGTCGGAAATGGAGAGTACCTCGCTTCCGACCGCCTCCTCGCCTCATGCTGCGGGCGACGCCACAAGGGGCCCCAAGGGGGCTTGGTCAAGAGGAGGTAGCGCAGAGGTTCCACGAGGCGACCTCCAGACTCAGCGCTGGGGGCAAGACCCCAGGGCTCTAAGCTCGACCTCGTCCGGACTCCATGCCGGAACCATCAGCGTTCCGAGTCCGACAGCGGATCCTTCGCAAGAAGGGTAAGACGCCGTGTCCTCCGCCCAACCGAGGCACCGGATAGCTTACTGGAGGCGCTTAACAGCTTCCATCGAGGAGGAACACCGCACCGCCATGAGTGCGTGATCGTGACAGTTCACCGCCAAGAGCGGGCTGACCTAAGCTGCACCAGCCTTCTAACAAAGCTTTGAGGTAAGTTTTAGAATATGTAAAAATATAACCGCATAGACAGAGTTCTCGATGCTTAGTTCGTGTTCGGAAAGAAAAGCCGACTAAGGATCTAAAAGATATATGCAGGAGTCTAACATAAGTATGTCAAATATGGGAATGCAGGCTGCGCTGCCGACCTCGCCAAGACCGATCGCGAAGGTCAATGCATTGAAGCAGAACCTCGAAGGTCCGAGAACGAGCTCGGACAATCCAAGAAGGAGCTCGAGGATAAAGAAGGTAAGTAATACCTTATTAAAGAAATACCTTATAGAAAAGGCTTTGGTTGCAAAAATAACAGTAATAACTTGGGTACTGCAGGGCCACGAACGAGGTGGCGACTTCAAGGAAGCAAAGGTCCGTGGGTCGAAAACAAAGCGGCTGCGAACGCACCGAGCGCGAGAAGGGGAGGCGCAGCTAGCTACAGAGTGCGGCAAGAGCTCCAAGCTCGTGGAAAAACACGAGAGTTTGAGCGTGACTCAAGACTCGAGAGTCCGAGCTCGCCTCGGCTCTTGAGAGTGCCAAAGCTGCTAAGGCCGAGGCCCAAAAGCCCTCCAAGAAATTGAGTCTTTAAAGAAGATAGCGGCGGTAAGGCATTCTTTATGCAAAGCAAGCATGTGAAAGTGAATTACCTATTACTTACCCGGATTCGAGCTCTCCAGAGCATTCGCAGATTTGCCCCAGAGTGCGTCTGACGCTGCCGCATTCTACCGCACCTAGGAGGGGAGCTCCACGGAGAAAGTGTTCTGGTCTCAGTATGCTGAGGCCAACCATCCGGTGCCCCTGAGCGACCAGCTGAAGCAGCTGGTCGAGCTCCATAAGTTCGCCGAACAGGCCATGAAGGGCCTTATAGCGTGGCTGTGGCCATTGGAGGCCATGCCCGGAGCTACTTCGCTTGGTGCAGCGGCCGGTGGATGCCTGTCCGCGCTTGAAGTCATCAAGCGCCCGTCTGCATTGAAGGTGTCCGTTGGCCCTTGCCCGTGCTAAAGTGCACTGGGCAAGCTGGATGCGAGAGGCTTGTGACGGACGGGCCACCGAAGGGCCATGAGCATCGCACGCCCAAATGTACTATGAAGGCCTCTCAAGGGTGCCCGCCAATAGCGGATGAGTGCTCCAGATATAATTTTGAATAAACTCGCATTTGTTATCTTGTACGCTGAAAACTTGTTCATATGCGCTAAGCAACGCTTATTAATTTAAAATATTACCTTCAGGCGGCCGCTTATCAAATTTGAGAGATGGCAAGTCGTTGGCTTCAGCCCCCATGCCACGAGTCTGTGGGGTGTTTGGGATAAACTTGAGCACTCTTGTTCCCATTTTGGGTCCATCTAGGAGGCGCCAACACAACGAACAAGGCAACCAGACTTATAATGCTTGAACACTCTCACTTAGCCATAGAATTCTATAATTTTAAATTTCGTGAAGCCCCTAGTATTCGGAAGACTGAGTTCGGGAGCTATCCACGCCTTGGCGGACAATTCCGGTCCTCGCCTAAGCGGCATAAGTCTTTAGGGACCCAAAAACCTCTCGAATAGCGATCGCTCTCGCCCTATCATGACGGTCAGTTTTAGCTTTCCATCGAGGTGCTCGACCCAAGATAACTGGGGCACAATCGCAGTGGTTCTCCCGTGCTACCGTAGCCGATATAGCGGAACGTAAGGTACCAAAACACGGAGCCGGGCAAACCCAACTATTGACCCAAGACATGATTCGAGCCAATTCATATAATGCTATGAGTTCGGGGTGCCGCACTTGTGAAAGTGTTCGGACTTATCACACCATAATTTTGGGATACTTGAGCCCTCGGTGTATTGGCCGCACTAAAGTGTACGGTTGCAACATGTCTTGTAATGAACATATGTGTATATAAAGCAAGTAGAGCAATAATAAGCAAAAGCTATGTATTGTTTATTCAAAAGGTACTGCAATGGAAGCAGAACGATACAAATAGTGCGATAAGCAAGGGATGGGACTATCTAACATGTCCTCTCCGTGGGTAAGCTGCTGGATGATATGTAAAACAGGTATAATGCTCGTAATAGAGACCACCAACACTGACGTGGCTTTCCGCTTCCTCAGCTATTGCATCGTGAGTTCGGCGATTCGAGTGCCGGACAAGACTTCTCAAAGACGGAGTCCTGAAAGTAAAAAAAGGAAGAAAAAGGAAAATAAGTGACACAAACGGGAGCCCCTGGTGCGGTCGAGCCGCATTCTTGGCGTGTCGTTGTCTTGCCCCTGCCCATGGTATCTCCAGAGCGTAATTATGTACGCGTACTACTACCATCGCAATTTCGCGAGGGCTGGGGTTGGGGCCGGATTGCTACTCGTGCTTGAATCTTGCCAGGTGGTCTTGTTGCAGGTTACTCCGGGCGCGCTTGGCGGTGTCCGGACGCTTAGTGGCCGGACTCATGAATTGCTGTGAGAGGCTGCTTTGCACCTCTGCCACGAGGGCCGCCGTATGCTCCTCCGTTTGGAGAGAGCGTTCGGTGTTTCCATTGACCGTGATTACTCCTAGAGGGCCTGGCATCTTGAGCTTGAGATATGTGAAAGCGGCACCGCATTGAACTTTGCAAATGCGGTTCGTCCGAGCAAAGGCATGATAGCCATCATGAATGGGACGATGTCAAGATTAACTCTTAACTTCGAAGTTATCCGGAGATCCAAAGACCACTTCGAGTGTGACTGAGCCTGCATAATTGGCCTCTACACCCGTATGACGCCTTTAAAGGTCGCTCTTTGTAGGTTTAATCCTTGATGGGTCAATGCCCATTTTGCACATCAGATCCCGATAAAGCAGGTTCAGTTGCTACCGCCGTCCATCAGACTCGTGAGGTGAAATCCGTCAATGATTGGGTCAAGAACTAATGCGCGGTTGCCGTGTGACGGATTCTAGTGGGGTGGTCCTTCGATCAAGGTGATTGGGCAGGAGACCATGGGTTGAACTTTGGGGCGACCGCTCCATTGCATATACGCCCCGTAGTGCACGCCCACTCCCTTTTGGGTATGTGGGTTGCGATATCATGTTCATCGTCCGCACTTGTGTGGGAAAACCTTCGCCCTCTATTGTTCAGCGGCCGGGCTCTTCCTCGTCATCACTATGCAGCCCCTTGTCATTGAGTTCGCACTTAACTTGCTCGCTTGTTTGAACACCCAACAATCCCTGTTGGTGTGATTGGCTGGTTTTTGGGGTGCCATGTATTTGGCACAAGCGATCGAGTATGCGGTCCAAGTTGGACGGGCCTCGGTATTTCTTTTGAACGGCTTCTTCCGCGACCGGTTTAGAGCTCGAATCCGCATTGACGGTCAGATCTTCAGATATCGCCGCACGCGGCGCTTTGTTCTTGTTGCGACGCGACCGCCATTGCTGTCCTTGGTATCCGGACTATCGTGATGTTTGGCCAAGTTGTTGCTTCGAGCTAGCCAGCTGTCCTTTCCCGCACAAAAGCGAAGTCATGAGGGTTGTGAGGGCTGCCATAGATTTCGCTTTTCCTGTCCCCAGTGCCGGGCAAGCCACTCGTCATGGATGTTATGTTTGAAGGCTGCAAGGGCCTCGTGATCCGGACAATCAACGATTTGATTTTTCTTTGTTAGGAACCGAGTCCGAATTGTCCGCCGATTCTTCCGCTGCTGAATTATGTGGCTAAGGTCATCGGCGTCGGTGGTCGCACATATGTGCCCCGGAAGTTATCAAGGAATGTGGCTTCCGTGTCCTCCCAACAACCAATTGATTCTGCTGGTAAGCTATTGAGCCAGTGTCGAGCTGGTCCTTTTAAGCTTGAGTGGGAAGTATTTGATGGCATGTAGATCATCACCGCGGGCCATGTGGATATGGAGGAGATAATCCTCGATCCGCATCAAGGATCTGTAGTACCATCGTATGATTCGATGTTTACGGGCTTGAAGCCCTCGGGATTTGATGATCCATTACTTCGTCTGTGAAGCATAGTGGGTGTGCGCGCCTCAGATATTATATCACGACATAGCTCATATGAGCTTTGTTCATCGTGTTCGCCCGCCGCTTTATTTGTGTCCGTGCGGCGGTAATCATCCCGCATTGCTGGGCGCCCACGCGATCCGTAGATCGATCTTGTATGTTTTGCCTTATCCTCCAATATATCTTGCAAGTCCGGCGCCTTTTCCCGTGCCTTGGCACTTTTTGAGCGGCGTCGGGGTGTGGCTTGAGCGAAGGGCCGAGAGGCTTCTCTGTCGCGGCCACGAGGTGGCCGATCTGCCATGTCGTGTGCCGGTGACTTGGGTGCTTCCTCCTCTAATCGAGGCAACGGCCTGTGTTTGGGGTAGCTTTTGGAGGGGCGTTCGAGTTCATACTCTTCGCCTGCAAGGACTTCAGTCCATCTGTCAGCTAGCAGGTCTTGATCAGCTCTAAGTTGTTGCTGCTTTTTCTTGAGGCTGCTTGCCCTGCCTATAAGCCTGCGTTTAAAACGCTCCTGTTTGGCGGGATCCTCAGGCACGACAAACTCGTCGTCGTCGAGGCTTGCCTCATCTTCGGAGGGAGGTGCATAATTATCGCCCTCAACCTCTTTTTCTCGCAGACCGTCAGGCGGACTTGCTTCTCCTCCTCCCGCGCCGAGTCCTGCTGGAGGGGTTCTCTTCGCACCGTCCGAGGTGTTATTATCTCCGTGCCGGAATCACCGCTTTTATTGTGGCGGATTTAGAGCGGCGCCACGACATCGGCGCTTCAGCTGTTTCTTGGAGGGTCATCCTCCGTTGTTCCGTCGCCGCTCCCATCTTTTGGGATGTCCACCATATATATGTCATATGACGAGGTGGCCTTCCAGGCGCCTCAGTAGGCGCTGGTCTTGGTCGCCTCCGCATCGAAATCCATACCGCCGATGTCTTCGAGTCGAGACTAGCATGTCGGTTAAATCATCGACAAGGGCTACAAAGTGGGTGGTGGTGGGCGTTGAATTTCTTCGTCGTCCGATCCCAACCTTCCCGTCCGTAGTCCGGCCAGGGCTCTCCGGATAAAGAGAGAGACTTTAGTGAATTCGGGATGTCGCCAAAGGGCGAGTGCTGAAAGATGTCCGCGGCAGTGAACTCCATGACCGGCGTCCAATCGGATTCGATTGGCAGGGGCGCGAAGGGTTCGGAGTCCGGAGCAGAGTCCGGCACCCTGGAGTCGAGGTCTTCGCAACGGACAGGGATGGAGTTCGGCTCAATCGCCATAGAGATTGTAGCCCCCGAGGCGGTGTCCAACCACTCGTCCTCAATCGGGGAATCCGCCCGGATTAAGGGTCGGAGCGAATCGTGCGGCCTCCGTGGCACCGCTCGCTGCAGAGCTAGATCATGCCCATCGAGACAAGGCGGCGCGCTTGGCTGCGGCTCGAATCCATCAAGATCAAGTCTCCGCGATATCGGCCGATAGTTCAGGCTTCCAAATCTGACTTGATGGCTAGCGAAGCTTCGATCTGCTCCGATGGCTGCTTAATTGCCCGCAGGCAAAGCCGCTGAACACGAAGATCTGTCCGGGAGAAAAGTCTCACCACCGACCGCGTCGTTGTTGATGATCGAGGAGCCATCGGGCCTATCGGTGACGACACGCAGGAACTCTCAATGAAAGCACCAATGTCGGTGTCAAACCGCGGATCTCGGTAGGGGTCCCGAATCGTGCGCCTAGGCGGATGGTAACAGAGACAAGGGACACGATGTTTTTACCTGTGTTCGCCCTCTCGATGGAGGTAATACCCTACTCCCGCTTGATTAATATTGATGATATGGGTAGTACAAGAGTAGATCTACCACCAGATCAAGGAGGCTAAACCCTAGAAGCTAGCCTATGGTATGATTGTTGTTCATCCTACGGACTAAAACCCTCCGGTTTATATAGACACCGGATAGGTTAGGGTTACACAGAGTCGGTTACAATGGTAGGAGATCTACATATCCGTATCGCCAAGATTGCCTTCCACGCCAAGGAAAGTCCCATCCGGACACGGGACGAAGTCTTCAATCTTGTATCTTCATAGTCTTGGAGTCCGGCCGTGACGATAGTCCGGCTATCCGGACACCCCCTAGTCCAAGACTCCCTCAGGGCCCATAACCCACAGTTCCACAAGATCGAAACCCGACTCTCCTGTAAACCCCCTGTTCCCAAGGTTTTTTTCCTCGCGCGTGGCCTCGTATGTAATTCACGGGCCACCTTCCTTGTGATCTATTTTCGTAACAAACGCAATACTTAATCTCGTTGCTCTGGACCCCTTTCGCACTAGGTTTCAGACATCGAACCATTGCCTATCCATTTGAAACTTCTCATGGTACCTTCTTACTTTGCTCTCGATATCTTCTTAAGTTTCAATTCGAGAGATACTTATGCTTCTTCCCCCGAGTTAACCGTCTGATGCTCAATCCTATTAGAATCCGTCCTTATAGAGTTCTCCCCTCTTAACCTTTCGTAAGTACGGTGAAGATCCTGAAGGAAGGACGACAACTTCAGCATGATGACCTAGAGAAGAGGAATGAAGGCATCAACTTAATGGATCGACCTATTCGAGAAGAGTGACCAAGGCCGAGAAGATCCGTTAGAATTTCGTAACTAAATCTTCCCCCCTTTCACTATCTCTTAAATCTCGGGACGAGATTTCTTGTAGTGGAGGAGATTTGTAACGCCCGGATAATCATGCTACAGTAATCCCACGCTAATCATGCCACGTCACCTCGGTTACTGTTGCTAACC
This sequence comes from Aegilops longissima, assembly GCA_021605205.1. Lineage (NCBI taxonomy): Eukaryota > Viridiplantae > Streptophyta > Magnoliopsida > Poales > Poaceae > Aegilops > Aegilops longissima. The sequence continues at coordinate 318,571,371 of CM038676.1, forward strand.
TCGCAATGATTCGAAACCGTCTCAAAATTTAAATTCTAAATATGTCAAACAACAAATTTTTTCAAAAGTTGAAACAAAAATGTTCGGTGGGTGCCGAATATTACAAGGGTAACTATAGTGAAGAAAACATATTTTTAGAAAGTGCCTGAATATTTTATAATGGATTAAAACAGAAAAGAATAAGAAAAGACAAAACAAACCAAAAAAATAAAATTAAAACAAAGAATGCCCGCCGCTGGGCCTTGGCCAAGCTGGCCACAGGGCAAACCAGGCCGGCCCAGCCGGCGCCCCCTTTAACGCCCACTTCCCCCGTGACCTAGATCGGGTCAACTACTCCCCCACTCCTCTCCCACGATCCCCACTTCGCCTCTCCCCCTCCCCCCTCACCTCTCGATCCCATCGGGATCAGGGAGGGGCTCGACCTCGACGCTGCCCCGGATCACCGTCAATGTCACCGCCGCCTGAAGGACCACCGTCGCCCGGAGCCGTCAACCGTCGCCGTCTCGCTCCACCAAGCCTCCCCCGAGCCCGCGTTCGCACATCTGCAGGGCCCGGTGAGCCCCTCAGATCCACCTCGCCCGCGCCTCCCCGCTGCTGCTACCTCCGTCCTGCGTGCTTTCGCCACGCCACAAGACAACGCCAAGGCGCCAGACCGCCCATGGCCATGCCCTCCCTCTCTCCCGTCTCGTGCGCGCGACCGGCGCGACCTTCGCCAGCGCCCAGCCCGTGTCCATCACGCATTTGGCGCGCCTGCAACCCATTCCCCCGCGGCTCTCAACGCCTCGCGCCACGCTCCCGCCCGTCGCGCGCTCTCCCCTACCGACCGTGTTGCACGCCCGACGCTCACGCTGCCCGCTTCGCCAAGGCGCAGCTCGCCCCCGCTGTTCCGCACCGCTCATTGCCGCTTCCTTGCTTGCTTGCTCCGCTCCGCACTGCGACTCGATCACCCGCCAGCTCACGCTTTCGGCTGCGACACCGCTTCCCGCTTCCTTGACCGCACCAAATTCCCCTCACACAACCGCTCCGCCCTGCGCGATGCCCTCGACCCCGCCCTTTGCTACCGCCGCCTCGCTCGCAGTCGGTGCCCCGCTCCTTCACCCCAACCGCACTGCTCCGGCCGGTTGCGTCCCCGGCCAAACCTCGCGGCGCTTCTATCGCGTCATTGCTGTCCAATGGCTGCGCTGAACTGCCTTGACGCCTAGCGCCCACGCCCGTTCGGGCTGCGCTCGAGCCCGCACCGCCCTGTGCCCACTAAGGCCTCTGGGCCAATGACGTGGGGGGCCCATGCCCCAGAACAAAAAAAAGAATTAAAAAATATATAAATAATAACTAAAATATTATTTAATTAATTAAAGAGTTAGTTAACTTAATCAATCCTGATTAGATTAACCTAATCACTAATTAAACTAATTAATCTTGATTAGTTAGTCTAGTCAATGACATGCGGGACCCACACATTAGTTTGACCCAGTCAACGTTCTGTTGACTGCTGACGTCATGATGATGTCAGCATACACTGATCTGGATAATGTTATTTTAAAATAATTAAATAAATCCTAAAATTGGTTTAAATCTTTGAAAATTAATATAAAATAAACCGTAGCTCGGATCAAAAAACTTTGTACATGAAAGTTGCTCAGAACGACGAGACGAATCCGGATAAGCAGCCCGTTCGTCTGCCACACATCCCTAACCTATCGAACTCGCAACTTTCCCCCTCCGGTTCCTCTGTCCGAAAACGCAGAACACCGGGGATATTTCCCGGATGTTCCCCCCCCTTCACTGGTACAACCTCCCACCGCGTTAGGGCACACTTAGCACCGCGCTTTGTCATGTCACGCATCATCATGCATTTGTTTGCATTGTATTTATTGTTTCTTCCCCCTTTTCTCTCGCTAGACACCGAGACCAACGCCGCTGCTACCCAGTACGACTACGGTGTTGACGACCCCTCCTTCTTGCCAGAGCAATCAGGCAAGCCCCCCCCCCCCTTGATCACCAGATATCGCCTATTCTTCTCTATACTGCTTGCATTAGAGGAGTGTAGCATGTTACTGCTTTCGGTTAATCCTATTCTACTGCATAGCCTGTCATTGTTGCTACAGCTTGTTACCCTTACCGCTATCCTATCGCTTAGTATAGGATGCCGTGTTCCATCGAGGCCCTACACTCTTGTCCGCTCCGCCATGCTATACTATCGCCCGTGATTACTTCGGAGGTGATCACGGGCATATACTATATACTTTACATCGTTACATTACCCGTGATACTGTTCAAGATGGGGGCTGAGGGGTGGTTCCACCCAGTAGTGGTGGGCCTGGGTTCCCGACGGCCCCTGATTGTTACTTTGTGGCGGAGCGATAGGGCAGGTTGAGACCACCTAGGAGAGAGGTGGGCTCGGCCCTTTTCGGTGTTGGCGGATACTTAACACGCTTAACGAGATCTTGGTATTTGATCTGAAAGGGTCGTTGACCTTATACGCACTAACCGCCACGTGGGACAAGATATGGGCAACCGCATCGTGGTATCACCAAGCATTTCGTGACGTCACGATCGAAGCGGCGCTACCGGATTGGAACGTAAGCTTGCTCTTGTATTAAGGGGCTAGTTCGCTTCCGGCCGCCGCCAGAACGCAGGTGTGCTAAGGGCGATGGGCCTGCACTGTGGCGCTTAGGTTTAGACCGCGTGCTGACCTCTCTCACAGCCTAGGTGGGGCTACGACGTGTTGATCTTACGCCGGGCATGACCCGAAAAAGTGTGTCCGGCCAAATGGGATCGAGCGTGTCGGGTGATGTGGTGCACCCCTGTAGGGAAGTTTATCTATTCGAATAGCCATGATCTTCGGTAACAGGACGACTTGGAGTTGTACCTTGACCTTATGACAACTAGAACTGGATACTTAATAAAACACACCCTTCCAAGTGCCAGATATAACCCGGTGATCGCTTCTCTACAGGCAACGAGGAGGGGATCGCCGGGTAGGATTATGCTATGCGATGCTACTTGGAGGACTTCAGTCTACTCTCTGCTACATGCTGCAAGATGGAGGTGTCCAGAAGCATAGTCTTCGACAGGATTAGCTATCCACCTCTTATTCCGGCATTCTGTAGTTCAGTCCACCGATATGGCCCTTCACACATATACCCATGCATATGTAGTGTAGCTCCTTGCTTGCGAGTACTTTGGATGAGTACTCACGGTTGCCTTGTTACCCCTTTTCCCCTTTTCTTTACCTGATTGCTGCGACCAGATGATGGAGTCTAGGAGCCAGACGCCACCGTCGACTTATTCACTCCTACTACACTGGAGGTGCCTACTACTACATGCACCCCGCTGACAACGACCAGGAGTAGTTAGGAGGATCCCAGGCAGGAGGCATGCGCATCTTTCGATCTGTATCCCAGTTTGTGCTAGCCTTCTTAAGGAAAACTTGTTTAACTTATGTCTGTACTCAGATATTGTTGCTTCCGCTGACTTGTCTATGATCGAGCACTTGTATTCGAGCCCTCGAGGCCCCTGGCTTGTATTATGATGCTTGTATGACTTATTTTATTTGTAGAGTTGTGTTGTGATATCTTCCCGTGAGTCCCTGATCTTGATCGTACACGTTTGCGTGTATGATTAGTGTACGATTGAATCGGGGGCGTCACAGGACCCGAAGGTCTGCGGTATACTACTCACACATCATCGGAGAGGCTATGGTGTTGCTGTAGAAGCCCTCCGTGATCGATTCCCCCTCCGGCAGAGCGCCGGAAAAGGCCCCTAGATGGGATCTCATGGGTACAGAAGGTTGCGGCGGTGGAAATAGGGTTTCGGGTTGCTCCTGGATGTTTTCAGGGTATATGAGTATATATATAGGCGAAAGAAGTAGATCGGTGGAGCCACGAGGGGCCCACCAGGGTGGGGGCGCGCCTACCCCCTGGGCGCGCCCTCCTACCTCGTGGCCGCCTCGTTGCTTCCTTGACGTCCACTCCAAGTCTTCTGGATTGCGTTTGTTCCAAAAACGATCCTCGCGAAGGTTTCATTACGTTTGGATTCCGTTTGATATTCCTTTTCTGTGAAACACTGAAATAGAAAAAAAACAACAATTTGCACTGGGCCTTCGGTTAATAGGTTAGTCCCAAGAATAATATAAAAGCGCATAATAAAGCCCATTAAACATCCAAAATAGATAGTATAATCGCATGGAACAATAAAAAATTATAGATACGTTGGAGACGTATCAAGCATCCCCAAGCTTAATTCATGCTCGTCCTCGAGTAGGTAAATGATAAAAACAGAATGTTTGATGTGGAATTCTACCTAACATAATTTTCAAAGTAATTCTCTTTATTGTGGCATGAATGTTCAGATCCAAAAGATTCAAGATAAAAGTTTGATATTGACATAAAAATAATAATACTTCAAGCATACTAACTAAGTAATTATGTCTTCTCAAAATAACATGATGAAAGAAAGCTTATCCCTACAAAATCATATAGTTTGGCTATGCTTCATTTTTGTCACACAAAAATGCTCTCATCATGCACAACCCTGAGCGTGAGCGTGAGCCATGGACATAGCACTATGGGTGGAATAGAATATAATGATGGGGGTTGTGTGGAGAAGACAAAAAAGGAGAAAGTCTCTCATTGACGCGGCTAATCAATGGGCTATGGAGATGCCCATCAATTGATGTCAATGCAAGGAGTATGGATTGCCATGCAACAGATGCACTAGAGCTATAAATGTATGAAATCTCAACAAAAGAAACTAAGTGGGTGTACATCCAACTTGCTTGCTCACGAAGACCTAGGGCATTTGAGGAAACCCATTGTTGGAATATACAAGCCAAGTTCTATAATGAAAAATTCCCACTAGTATATGAAAGTGACAAAATAAGAGACTCTCTATCATAAAGATCATGGTGCTACTTTGAAGCACAAGTATGGAAAAAAAGATAGCAGCATTGTCCCTTTTATTTCTTTTCTTTTTTGGGCCTTTATTTTTTTGGCCTTTCCTTTTTTCTCTCTTTTTATTTGGGACAATGCTCTATTAATGATGATCATCACACTTCTATTTATTTACAACTCAATGTTTACAACTCGATACTAGAACAAAATATGACTCTATATGAGTGCCTCCGGCGCTGTACCAGGATGGGCAATGAATCAAGAGTGACATGTATGATAAATTATGCATGGTGGCTTTGCCACAAATACAATGTCAACTACATGATCGTGTAAGGCAATATGAAAATGATGAAGGGTGTCATAATAAATGACACGGTGGAAAGTTGCATGGCAATATATTTCGGAATGGCTATGGAAATGCCATAATAGGGAGGTATGGTGGCTGTTTTGAGGAAGATATAAGGAGGTTTATGTGTGATAGAGCATATCATATCACGGGGGTTGGATGCGGCGAAGTTTTCACCAACTCTCAAGGTGAGAGAGGGCAATACACGGTACCGAAGAGGCTAGCAATGATGGAAAGGTGAGAGTGCGTATAATCCATGGACTCAAAATTAGTCATAAAGAACTCATATACTTATTGCAAAAATCTGCAAGTCATAAAAAACCAAGCATTACGCGCATGCTCCTAGGGGGATAGATTGCTAGGAAAAGACCATCGCTCGTCCCCGACCGCCACTCATAAGGATGACAATCAAAGAACACCTCATGTTTCAAATTTGTCACACAACGGTTACCATGCGTGCATGCTACGGGACTTGCAAACTTCAACACAAGTACTTCTCAATTTCACAACTACTCAACTAGCATGACTCTAATATTACCATCTTCATATCTCAAAACAATCATCAAGTATCAAACTTCTCATAGTATTCAATGCACTCTATATGAAAGTTTTTATTATACCCGTCTTGGATGCCTATCATAATAGGAATAATTTTATAGCCAAAGCAAATTACCATGCTGTTCTAAAGGACTCTCAAAGTAATATAAGTGAAGCATGAGAGATCAATAATTACTATAAAATAAAACCACCACCATGCTATAAAAGATATAAGTGAGGCACTAGAGCAAAACTATCTAACTCAAAAGATATAAGTGAAGCACATAGAGTATTCTAATTCCGATTTATGTGTGTATCTCCAAAAGGTGTGTACAGAAAGGATGATTGTGGTAAAATAATAAGCAAAGACTCAAATCATACAAGACGCTCCAAGCAAAACACATATCATGTGGTGAATAAAAATATAGCCTCAAGTAAAGTTACCGATGGACGAAGACGAAAGAGGGGCCCAAGCTTAGGCATTTGGTTGTCCTTGAATTTTACCTTGGGGTGCCTTGGGCATCCCCAAGCTTAGGCTCTTGTCACTCCTTATTCCAAAATCCATCAAATCTTTACCCAAAAACTTGAAAACTTCACAACACAAAACTCAACAGAAAATCTCATGAGCTCCGTTAGTATAAGAAAACATATCACCAATTTAAGGTACTGTAATGAACTCGTTATTTATTTATATTGGTGTTAAACCTACTGTATTCCAACTTCTCTATGGTTCATACCCCCCGATACTAGCCATAGATTCATTAAAATAAGCAAACAACACACGAAAAACAGAATCTGTCAAAAACAGAACAGTATGTAGTAATCTGTACCAAAGGTATACTTCTGTAACTCCAAAAACTCTGAAATAAATTGGTGGAAGTTAGGAATTTATCTATTAATCATCTTAAAAAAGAATCAACCTAAAAGCACTCTCCAGTAAACAATGGCAACTAATCTCGTGAGCGCTAAAGTTTCTGTTTTTTACAGCAAGATCATAAAAACTTCACCCAAGTCTTCCCAAAGGTTCTACTTGGCACAAACACTAATTTAAAACATAAAACCACATCTAAACATAAGCTAGATGAATTATTTATTACTAAACAGAAACAAAAATAAAATTGGGTTGCCTCCCAACAAGCGCTATCGTTTAACGCCCCTAGCTAGGCATAAAAGCAAGAATAGATTTAGGTATTACCATCTTTGGTATGCAATCCATAAGTGGCTCTCATAATAGGTTCATAAGGTAATTTAATTTTATTCCTAGGAAAGTGTTCCATGCCTTTCCTTAATGGAAATTGGAATCTAATATTTCCTTCTTTCATATCAATGATTGCACCAATCATTTTATGGAAAGGTCTACCAAGAATAATTCCTATTTGCAACAATAAGAACGATGAAATCTACGGGCACATAATTCCTATTTGCAACAATAAGAACATCATTAATCCTTCCCATAGGTTTCTTAATGGTGGAATCCGCAAGATGCAAATTTAAAGAACAATCATCAAATTCACGAAAACCTAACACATCACACAAAGTTTTTGGAATCATGGAAACACTAGCACCCAAATCACACAAAGCATAGCATTCATGATCTTTAATTTTAATTTTAATAGTAGGTTCCCACTCATCATAAAGTTTTCTAGGGATAGAAACTTCTAATTCAGGCTTTTCTTCATAGGATTGCATTAAAGCATGAACGATGTGTTTAGTGAAAGCTTTATTTTGATCATAAGCATGAGGAGAATTTAACACGGATTGCAACAAGGAGATACAATCAATCAAAGAGCAATTATCATAATTAAATTCCTTGAAATCCAAAATAGTGGGTTCATTGCTATGTAAAGTTTTGACCTCTTCAATCCCACTTTTACCAATTCTTGCATCAAGATCTAAAAACTCCGAATCATTGGGACGTCTTTTAACTAAAGTTGACTCATCTCGAGTCCCATATTTACGAATATTCATATAGGAAAACAAATATTTAATAGGAGACACATCAATCACTTTTAGATCTTCATTATTATTACCTTGAAAACTAGAAGAACACGCTTTTACAAAGCAATCTGTTCTAGCATGCATCCTAGCGGTTCTTTATTTGCACTCGACAATGGAAATTCTCATAGAATTGAGAGACTCATTGATATCATGCTTAGGTGGAATAGATCTAAGTTTCAAAGAATTAACATCAAGAGAAATTATATCCATGTTCCTAGCCAACTCATCAATCCTAGGCAATTTTTCTTCAAGCAAGGCATTGAAATTCTTTTGCGAAATCATAAATTCTTTAACACTAGTCTCAAAATCAGAGGGCATCTTATTAAAATTTCCATAAGAGTTTTTGTAGGAATTACCATAATTGTTAGAGGAATTACTAGGGAACAGCCTAGAATTAAACTTTCCTCTATACGCGTTGTTACCAAAATTGTTCCTACCAAAAAAATTCACATCCATAGATTCATTATTATTCTCAATCAAAGTAGACAAAGGCATATCATTAGGATCAGAAGAAACACTCTTATTAGTAAACAATTTCATAAGTTCATACATCTTGCCACTCAAAACATTAATCTCTTCTATCGCATGAACCTTTTTACTAGTAGATCTTTCGGTGAGCCATTGAGAATAATTAACCATAATATTATCTAGGAGTTTAGTAGCTTCTCCTAAAGTGATTTCCATAAAAGTGCCTCCCGCAGCCGAATCTAAAAGATTTCTAGAAGCAAAATTCAATTTGGCATAATTTTTTTGTATAATCATCCATAAATTCAAACCATGTGTAGGGTATTACGTATCATAAATTTCATCCTCTCCCAAGATTGTGCAACATGCTCATGATCAAGTTGCTTAAAATTCATAATATCATTTCTAAGAGAGATGATCTTAGCGGGAGGAAAATACTTATAGATAATAGCATCTTTGCACTTATTCCATGAATCAATATTATTTTTAGGCAAAGAGTAAAACCAAGTTTTAGCACGATCTCTAAGTGAAAACAGAAATAACTTCAATTTAACTATATCATTATCCACATCTTTCTTCTTTTGCATATCGCACAAATCAATGAAGTTGTTTAGATGGGCAGCGGCACCTTCACTAGGACGGACGGAAAATTGATCTTTCATGACAAGATTCAACAAAGCAACATTAATTTCACAAGATTCAGCATCAGTAATAGGAGCAATCGGAGTGCTAATAAAATCATTGTTGTTGGTATTGGAAAAGTCACACAATTTAGTATTATCTTGAGCCATCGTGACAAACAATCAATCCAATACACAAGCAAACAAGAAGCAAGCGGAAAAAGACGGGCGGAAAAAGAGGGTGAATTAAACAGCAAAGGTGAAGTGGGGGAGAAGAAAACGAGAGGCAAATGGCAAATAATGTAATGCGAGGGAGAAGAGTTTGTGATGGGTACTCGGTATGTCTTGACTTGTGCGTAGATCTCCCCGGCAACGGCGCCAGAAATCCTTCTTGCTACCTCTTGAGCATGTGTTGGTTTTCCCTTGAAGAGGAAAGGGTGATGCAGCAAAGTAGCGTAAGTATTTCCCTAAGTTTTTGAGAAGCAAGGTATCAATCCAGTAGGAGACTACACGCAAGTCCCTAGTACCTGCACAAACAATCAAGAACCTTGCAACGAACGCGATAAAGGGGTTGTCAATCTCTTCACGGCCACTTGCAAAAGTGAGATCTTATAAAGATAATAAGATAAATATTTTTGGTATTTTTGTTGTATAGATTGGAAAGTAAAGATTGCAAAATAAACGATGATAAAAATAGCTAATTGATAGGAAATTAATATGATAGAAAATAGACCCGGGGGCCATAGGTTTCACTAGTGGCTTCTCTCAAGATAGCATAATCTATGGTGGGTGAACAAATTACTGTCGAGCAATTGATAGAAAATCGCATAGTTATGAGAATATCTAGGCATGATCATGTATATAGGCATCACGCCGTGACAAGTAGACCGAAACGTTTCTGCATCTACTACTACTACTCCACATATCGACCGCTATCCAGCATGCATCTAGAGTATTAAGTTCATAAGAACAGAGTAACGCATTAGGCAAGATGACATGATGTAGAGGGATAAACTCAAGCAATATGATATAAACCCCATCTTTTTATCCTCGATGGCAACAATACAATACGTGCCTTGCTGCCCCTGCTGTCACTAGGAAAGGACACCGCAAGATTGAACCCAAATCTAAGCACTTATCCCATTGCAAGAAAGATCAATCTAGTAGGCCAAACCAACCTGATAATTCGAAGAGACTTGCAAAAATCATGCATATAAAAGTCCAGAGAAGAATCAAATATTGTTCATAGATAATCTTGATCATAAACCCACAATTCATCGGATCTTGACAAACACACCACAAAAAGAATATATCGAATAGTTCTCCAATAAGATCAAGGAGAACTTTCTATTGAGATCCAGAGAGAGAAAAGAAGCCATCTAGCTAATAACTATGGACCCGAAGGTCTGCGGTAAACTACTCACACATCATCAGAGAGACTGTGGTGTTGATGTAGAAGCCCTTTGTGATCGATTCCCCCTCTGGCGGAGCACTGGAAAAGGCCCCAAGATGGGATCTCACAGATACAGAAGGTTGCAGCGGTGGAAATAGGGTTTCGTGGTGCTCCTGGATGTTTTCAGGGTATGTGAGTATATATAGGCGAAAGAAGTAGGTCGGTGGAGCCACGAGGGGCCCACGAGGGTGAGGGGTGCGCCTATCCCCTGGACGCGCCCTCCTACCTCGTGGACGCCTCATTGCTTCCTTGACGTCCACTCCAAGTCTCCTGGATTGCGTTTGTTCCAAAAACGATCCTCGCGAAGGTTTCATTCCGTTTGGATTCCGTTTGATATTCCTTTTCTGCAAAACACTGAAATAGGCAAAAAACAACAATTTGCACCGGGCCTTCGGTTAATAGGTTAGTCCCAAAAATAAAATAAAAGTGCATAATAAATCCCATTAAACATCCAAAACAGATAATATAATAGCATGGAACAATAAAAAAATTTAGATACATTGGAGACGTATCAGTATCCCCTTCTCCCTCACCGTCTTCAAGAAAGCCAACACTCGCATCTGCCGCTGTTCTTCTCTCCCAACAAAGGGAAGGTAAGCGGATCCGTGATATTGGTATATTTTTGTTCAGAGAAGAAAAGAACTTTTGCAAAGCAGTAACCGATCCTCACTCTGTTTTTTTTTGTTTCATTGTCATTGCGATTGTGTTTTCCTTTCAGTGGTATCCTAGTATTCGTCAGTTTCATGATGGACAAAGGAGAACCAGACAAAGATCTGCTGATATTGGAGCAGACGCGGGAGGCTGATCCCCGCGAGACAAAGAGGTCCAAGAAGATGGAGGCAGCCACCGAGCCGACCCCAGATACGCTCACGGCCACTACTGAGATGGTCAACGACCCGTTTGAGGTTACAACCCCCATGGCACTGCAGGAGCAGTTTTCCCCCTTCGAGGACGTGTCCCCCCTCCCCCGCTGAGTTGCCCGAGGTGATTTTCTTCTTTGCCGATCTCGATTGTTGTTTTTCATCTAAGTATGTGGTGATGAATAATGCAAAATTTTATTAGCTTCGATGCCATGCTATACATAGTGGTTTAAATAACTTGTGCTTCTTATACTGGTAAGTAATTCAGAATTTGTTTCTGTTTCAATTAGAGCCCTGATGCAGACAAGGGTTGTGTGGTTGTACATGTCACTCGCTATGAGGCGAATGACCTGAATATATGCACTCGGAAAACAGAGTTCTTAGGCTGTTGGATCCTGGAAGCCATTTGCACTTATACCAATGTCAAGATGTATTCCAGCCTCACTGTTGTCAGGCGTGTTGTCCAGGGTGTACTAAAGCACAAGAAGTTCAAAGCTACTCCTTCGTTTGTGAGGCATACTGTTCTTGTCATGCTTACACAGGAAGATGACGTGGCATGCCTCCACAATCAAGTTTATGAGTGGCAAGGCCACTGGGTTATCTTCATGAAGGTTCACAGGATTGAGCTGCTGCCGGACGTCCTCGATGATGTTCGTGGCAAGGTCCGTCTTGTGTCCAGCCCAAATTAGATCGAAGCATGAAATAGTCGCCCCAGCTAGTGTTTAATAGTAGTTTGTATTGTGTCTAATTATCCGAACCTTGCCTATTATCGAGCCCTCTGGGCCTAGTACTCTGTTTGAATTCGTCTATGGGAACTGCTGCTACTTTTGTGTGCCCGTGAATCATGTGAGAACCATCATAATTGTTGCTGAAACATATGCGTCCTCACTAGTTTTTTCATGAATATGGCATGGAAAGACATAAGTTGTCACGGTTTATCATATGAGCAGTGCGTGTTTGATGAAATAGAGTACTCGTTCGAGAACTGTGCGCCGACGTATACTGAAGTACTTGTAAACACTGTTGGTGCTACCCCACTTGTAAGCAGTTGTGCAAAACATGACACATTGGCTCAGCTCGGTTCAACACTAGGCTATAGACGAGCTAACAATCAATAATTTGTTGTCTGACATATAAGCAACTACGTATCTTGTTACAGTGGTTCATGCAGTTAACTGAGGTCACATTGTAAATTCCAAACAATCACACGCTAGTCCAGCGTTCATGTGGAACACTCATATTAAACTCGGCTTCATAAAAACTTGAAAAGCATAAGTTAAGCAATTTTATACATCTCATATACTAGTTCACAGCAAAAGACAAAGTTGTGAGAAGGTTTACAAATTAGGAAAAAATAAGGAAGGCTTCTCTGAGCAAAGGGCCTCCCGGTAGGCTTAAATTTCCCGGAGTTCACTCTGGGATTTTCTTGTTGCTACCATCCAGGGTTAGGTTTTCTCATTCCAGAATAACCAATTATAATTGTGTTCTCAGCTGGAATGCTGAACTAAACTATGTAGTGTACTGACAAGGTGAAATTCTTGTGCATTCCACTAAATTTAAGCACCGCTATTTGCAGAAATAAGCAGACCACAATGCCTCTTGTCCGCGCACCTGTCCCAAAAACCTTCGTGCAGCCGTGCCAGCTAGTCCTCAGTCCATGGATCAACTTGTAGAAAGTGCATTCCAGACTAGTATGCAGTTGTTTTCACTCGTCCCTACACTACAATCAGGAAGTAAAACGCACGAATCATCTTCTTTTAGATTGCGTTGGTCATTCTACCTAGTTACTACCAATGTAGGAATACCCGGAACACTGGTGGTTAGAGGACGGTAGCTAGGAATAGCCATCTCATTTTGTGCAGTTGTACTAAAACTAAGGTGTGTACTTTTGATTGTGCAGATAGAAACGATATGGAGACAGATATCCCTGTTTGTGCAAATACGAAATACGGTTATTTAAAAAGTGACATATATTTGCAGTGGCGTATGATTAACAACAACATCTATTGTGTTATATTTGGCACTAGATTGACAGTATGAAAGTGCCCTTAAGTAAGTAGCATCACATCACATCAACACTGCCACTAGATTAACATGCAGAACAATAGCATTAGGATTACTGTCATGAGAGTAGCACATGGTCAGTAAATGTGCAATCAAATTTGTGCAGTTCCACTTGGATGAAGCAATGTTAGCGGTGTGAGATTTAAGTGTAACTGCAAATGGGAAATAAAGCAAGACGGAAGCACTTCTTAAAATGGTGGTGGCATTGCTTCAATTTATCGACGACACTAGACCATTACTTATAGTGTCATTAGGTGGCATTGCTTAATTCTTCATGTGATTTTACATTAATGGTAGCGATATGGGCGTAGGGACAGCAGGGGCATAAAGTGGTGAGGTAGATGCGGTTGCCGAGAGCGGAAAACACTCAGGCAGCATGTCTGCATTTGTCCCTTTTTTCAAATTGGTGACATTTTCCTATGTGAGCACATGAAATCTAGACCTGCTCATTCTCATTTGTGTTTTCCCCCAACACCCCTCACTTTCTTTCCTTTTTCAACCAAGAGACAGGTCTACTTCCCCCCACCCTTCACCATCCACCATGCTTTCTTTGCCTTTTCAACCAAGAGACCGGTTGGGTAGCCAGTATCTACTACTTTCCCCCCTTTCCTCTTAGAACCAAGTCCTATATTCATGCTACAACTTTCCCACTTTCTTCTCTGTTTGAACCAACTCTTATATTCGATTGTATGAACTAGCTTTACCTCTAATAATAAAAGTCTAGGTGGCTTTGGAACAGCCGATGGAAGTAGAAAAAGATCCACACGCAGCCACGTGGGGAGCTGGGGCAGTAGAGCAAGGCAGGCTTCAAAGGAATACATACCTGAGGGTCGTTGGCATGTGGCAAAGACGGTGTCGGGAGGCCGCATCTTGGCCACAATACCGCAGGGAGGAAGAAGGGGTTGGAGGCCCTCCCGAGCTAGCGCTCTCTCGGAGAGAATGGCACGGCCGCCGATCGGGACACGCGTGCAGCCGTTGGTCTCCTCCCTCGCCGCTGACGATAGCGTGAACGATGCACCTACACACCTGCCCCGGTCGAGGTGGTCCGACCGGATTTGTGACCAGCCGTGAGCATAGAGAGAGAGTGTGGCCACCTATGTCTTGCTTAGATCTGGAGAGCATGAGAGAGTGAAAAGAGATGAACCCTAGTAAAGCAAGCACTAAGGCTCCTGCTTATATATATAGTGGAGTGATTTGTTGTACCGGCTTCAAAAAAATGTGCTCCTACGTGTACTCGCGAGTGGGTGCGAGAGAACTACTGCGTGCGTGCACCGCTTCTCTTCGTGAGAGTACAATATACTATGCCCAAAGAACGTTCGCCCCAAGAGTAATAATATAAGTGTGTGACGTGTGAGCTAAAATAAAAGGTGTGCGATGTCTTTTGTTTTTAGAAGTTTTGAGGGTAGGGTGTGAAGACACATATGTGTGTGACATCTACCTGTAGATAGACGGTGGGTACGAGAGGACTCAGGAGAGTCGTGACTCGTGAGGGTGCGTGTGTGCGTGAGAGAGAGGGGGCATGTATCAATGCAATGCATGTGTCCGTAAATCATTATCCAACAAACGCTAGCCAGAATTCGTTTCCTGACAAACGTCGTAAGAACCGTTAGATCGGCATCTGACAGTGTCAGTTTTGCCATGTCATTTAACAGAGCAGCCACTCCTCCTACACACAAATCTTCCACGTCAGTGTTAGCAACTGCCTTATGCTCCTGCCTAGCTTTATTGAAAATTCGAACCTCACAAACTTTTACTGAGTTTTTGTGTACTAAAACGCACATATAGAATACCTAGTGTATATTATTTCATTCATCTTCGAGAGGTAACTACAAAGATGGGGGAGGAGTCTACAAAGAAAGACCGTTGTATCACCTGCAGCAATTTTAACCATCCTTTGGTGTGGAGGAATATCATAGGAACTCTATATGATATGAGTTTTATAGGATTTTTTTCCTTTAGAGCCAATTGGTTCATAGGAATAGATTCATATACTCCACATTTCAAAGGAAATAAACATGATATCATTTTTATAGCTTTAGAGCCACTTGGTTCATATGAATAGATTCCTATACTCCCATAATTTCAAAGGAAAATAAACATTAGCGTATATTCAATAGAAAAGTTCCTATGATGTGAACCAAATGACATCTTTTCTAATCCCTACTCATAGGAATTCAGATATATGTCATCTCTAGATTCAATAGAAAAGTTCCTATGATGTGAACCAAATGACATCTCTTTTCCAATCCCTACTCATAGGAATTGAGATACATGTAATCTCTTTCCCTACAACTTCCATGTATACATCTTCTATTCCTAAATAGCTAGAACAACCCACTAGTAGCTTTTTTTCCTAGAAATGCAACTATGGCACAAGAACACGTCATGCATGCAAGTCACGAATCACATTGTTTTTCTACTCTATGCATGCAAGCACCACATCATCAATTCGTGCATGTTACTCATAAGTTATTCTTGCATTAAATTTTGTATTGACAATGTATGTGTTGGTCACGTGCACACATATGTAGTTCACATTCACATTTT
Source organism: Aegilops longissima (assembly GCA_021605205.1). Taxonomy (NCBI): domain Eukaryota; kingdom Viridiplantae; phylum Streptophyta; class Magnoliopsida; order Poales; family Poaceae; genus Aegilops; species Aegilops longissima. The sequence continues at coordinate 318,587,153 of CM038676.1, forward strand.
TGTTAGAAATGTCATTCTTTGAACTGCAGTTCATTTTTTCTCTTTGTACTCCTTCCGTCTAGGTGTGTAAGTCATCTTTCAAAAATCAAATAATCCCAAAACACTTTGGCACGGTACATTAACTCCCTCCTCGTTTCTTGTTTCATGACATATCAACCAATAAGAGATGTGGGCTGTGCATGCTTTCAATTGCTTGAGACTTTCAAACATGACATGTAGTGGTTAATTCATTGCATGGAATGCTATTAACTAGCAAAAAAAACCTAAGATGACTTATACACCTAGACGGAGGGAGTATTACATTTTTTTCATTTTAAGCATACATTCACTTCCCATTAGTTATATATGTTTTTGGAGGAACTTTTATGCATTATCTATACCTATACCCCTATATAGTGTGCGAATAACTTTGAAATATGGTCGTTGGATGAAGCTAATCCGACAGTGCAGAGATGGCAAATCCGAGCACTACTGGCCGTTGGATATCATCAACATTCCACCAGATTCTGCCACATGTACAATATAGAAGACTCCATGGTTGAACTTAAGCATAATGCACAAACCTCAAAACACATGCACTTCTCCTTTGTTCTAGAATCTTCCGTATCATAATTCCCCAAACTTTTTTTCTAAATGAATTGCCATTATTTGTTTTTTACTTTATGCTTTACAATGCACAATCCCATGAATCTTAACCTTTTATAAAACTAATTGATTTTGAATGAGATGAACTATAAGAACTAAATGAACATCTACATCATGCACATATGACTCAAAGCTTTACATGCTATAGTGTGTATTTATTCATAATTTGGTTTCCAAATCTCGTGCGTCCAATGCATGTGTACCTTACTAGTTTTGAGTAGAGTAGCAAATTTCATGTGACCGCGGGTATATCAAAATGCAAGGCCCATGCATCATTTCCTTTCGGTCGAACCTACGTCCACAATTTTTTGTACGTATATCTCCACTACTCCCCTAACCCAAAATGTTGCCTCGTTCCCGTAAAACCAAGTGGCCCACACATATTAAGGCGTCGACTTGAACTCAATCCCTCTCTCGTTTACTACGACGTGGCCCCACACGCCGTAGTACACCTACAAACCCTACCGCCGCACGCATCATTGATTTTCTTCAAGAGGACGAGGGAGAAGCAGATTTGTAGTGGAGGCGCTTTAAAAATGGATTTGTAGTGGAGGCCCCTACCCTAGGGTGCCCCAAGTAGATGCCACATGCACCATTGGTTTTCTCTTTTCTTTATGCTCTTGCGCCCTAGAGTGAAGTGATGGTTGCTTCGTCCGTCTAGCTTAATGCGGGAAAGGTGGGGCTTTGTGATTTGACCCCTCATCGCTCATTTACTACTACTGCAGCGCTACGACCGGGGTGCCTCCAAGCCCAACCGCTGCTCCGAACTGTAATTTGGTGCATCGCACGTGGAACAAGACGGTGGATGAGCCACATGTCAGCCAAAGGGGTCCTGTTAAGCATGTCACCATTTCGTGTGTGGACTGACCTTGCTTGAGTTGCTACGCCAACACGACAGGAGCAGCCTACCGCTTGGTTTTGCTCCTTCGTGAATCCTGACTATATTGATCTAAAAAGATACATATTGTACTACCCTCTCCGTCTCGGTTTATAAGGCGCGCACGTAGTTCTCGGTCATCCATTTGACTAACTAAATATGAGTTACTATGTCAAAAAAATTATATCATTGGATTCTTAAGCGGATGTAGTTTCTAAACATATACTGTTCATCACATACTATATAGCCAGTTAAATTCTCAACCAAGAATGACGTGCATGCCGTGTAAACTGATACGTAGGAAGTAGTAAAAATGAGGTGATTACCGAGTGATGGGCGGGTGTCGGGGAAGCTGATCTGACCCACGAACACCTATGGGACCGGCGGACCGAGCCCCTTTCGGTTCGGCGGGGGGCGGAGGTCGCACGAAGAGCAGATCGAGGCGAAGCACACGAGCAGTTTACCCAGCTTCGGAGCTCTCCGGAGAGATAACACTCCTACTGCTGCATGTTTGAGTGTATTGAGTTCTTGCTAGGGAGCGCTGAGTGCTACAGTACACTCCAGCTGCTTACGAGACCTAGCGCGAGTGTTTTCTGGCTTCAAGCCTTTCGAACCCCCCTCTACGTTGCGCATGGGCCTCCTTTTATATGCTCAAGGGGTCACCGACAGGTGTCAACGTAGACAAGGGCAAAAATGGAAAAAGAATGTGGTTGGTACAGCTACCTGTACAGTGTATCATACCTAACCCTGACGGCAGGGGACAAAGGCATTAAATGCCCGCTCACGCCACCCAAACAAGGCAAACAGGGATCGCTGGGGGCGCCACCGCTTGCCACGATGGCAATCTTGTCACGCCACTTGCCACCACAGCTCCGCTGGTCAAGACAGCTTTTCGCCACGCTACCGAGAGGTCCTGTAGGCTTACACGCTGGTGGATGTGCCGGAGCGCAGGAACAGAGGTAGTCTGCCACGGCAAGCGCCTTTGCCGCGTTGTTGTCTTGTCGCGTCCGGAAGCTTGTCGCCATCGGGCCTTCCCGCAAGCTCCTCTTGCCGGGCCTTGTCTCTAGGGTGCCTCGGTGGCCTTCCCGGCAAGCTCCTCTTGCCGGGCCTTGTCTCCTTGGCTTGAATACTTTGTTCTTGAATGGCTCCAAAGGAACCACGGAGGACCTTGGCGGTCACCCGCAAGCCTTGCTGCTGGTGCTGAATCGCCCGGCACAAGTTCGGGATACTAGGGTACCCTACTCTAGTACACCGACAGAGCCCCGGCCTGGGCCACACACGGTGCCGAAGCGTTGTTGGGCCAGGCCCAAACAGGCATGGGCACGCGCTGCCCGGGTTACGCCAGAACTCACTCCGACCCACCACGCCTCCACGAACGACACGACGGATGCGGCATCGGGAGAGAACGCGGTGGTTTCTTTATTCGAAAAGCGGAACGTCCGCCTCCCTCTTTATAAGCAGGGGAAACAGGGCAGTTCACCCACCTCGCCAGCTTGTCTGTCCAATTCGAAAACCTCCGCTGCTCCCCTTCTTCCCAAGGCTGAAAAGAGAGCAGCGCCCGCCCCCATCGCCACCAAAGACCACCAACGCCGCGATCTCCCCACCGCCTCCGCCATGGTTCAAAGCCGACAAGGGAAGGCTGTGAAGTCGGCCGAGGCGCAGCTGCTCACGGCGCCGCGAAGGAGCGGGCCATCTTCCCTCACCGCCGAAGGATCTGAGGGAGTACTACTACCTCTTCTGGTCGACGGAGACGCGAGCGCATCCACGCACGAAGGTACTCCCAGCTGCCGCCTCGGAACTAGCTCCAAATGGGTACCCTTTCTTCGCGTTGTTCTTCTACTGCATGCTCTGCCCGCCCTTCTCTGAATTTTTCTGCGACATCATGAACACCTACGGGTTCCGCCTCCTTGATTTCACCCCCAATGTTGTTCTGACCATGGTAGTTTTCGCACATCTCTGCGAAAACTTTGTCGGAGTCCATCCAAACGTAGCCCTTTTCCGCCACTTCTTTATGCCTCGAGTTGAGACAGGGGAGCCTCTTGCCGGCGGAATCGCTTGGATCTCGAGGATTGGCAAGAAGGAAGCTTATCTGGAGGGAGAGCTCCGCAGCAAGTGGGAGGAATGGAGGCAGATTGGTGTTGATTGTTGAGGAGAACCCGCAGCCCTTTACCGCCAAATACCAAACCCCAATAGTGCGCGGCAACGATTGAGCAACGTGGTTCTAAGACGCTTAGGTCAAGATTGCCGCCACCCGGATCCTCGCCTCCAGCTTGCTGGGCTCATCAGAGGCACCGCTATGCAGACTTTCTTCGCCGCCAGACGCTTCTTGCAGAGAGGAGGAGACCCGCCGGGAGTTTCACAACGCGGCAGATATCATGAGGCTGCGCCTGGCCTCAACTTCAACTTCACCGTTTTGAATTGGACGCGATGCTCTTGGAGCTGTTCAGCCCGATCCTCGACCATCCCAAATGTTCAGGTTGCCGAGGGCGCTGCTCCGTGCAACAATTCCTCGCCGACCGCATCCGCGCAATGATGCCGCTTGACGACTCGCATGGAATTGTCCCAACTTGGCAAGAGCCTGCAGATGACGTCGTGCAGCACTTCTTTGACAGCCTGGTAGAAGTGCCGGTCCGCCCCGATGAACAGAAGAGCCTCACCCGCGACACCACCGATGATGAGATGCAGTGCATCGCCACCAAGCTGGAAGAGGCGGCAGCAGCCGCGGCCGCGGGCGAGTTCGGATTCACCGTGGAGGAGGCAGAGGCAGCAGAGGCAGCAAGCCTTGTCGAGCGAAGGGAGTTTGCCGGCGAGGAGGAGCTTGCCGAGCCTGAAGCTGAGTCGAGCGAGCCCGCCGAGGGCGCCTCCTCCCCACCTTCAAACAGCTTGCCGCGAGCGGAGCCCCCAGCTCCACCAAGAAGGCGCCTTCGCAAGGACGGGGAGGTAGCGGGGCGGCAGACGGGCCAACAGCCGCCACACATGACGCGCGCTTCCACCGCGGCAAGCACTGCTGCCGTGAGCACCTCACGCCAAGCGGCAACCGGAGCGGGCCCTCCTGCACCACCGCCATCGCTCCCGCCAAGCGGCCAAGGGAACCCACTCTCCGCCTGCCGACCGGAGGCGCAGCCAGACTTTGATCTCTCCGCGCCAGCTCCGACGAGGTAGAAGAAGAGTAAGATTCTTTGCTGTACTTGTAGTTCTTCAATTTGTTGCTTTGTCTTGTACCTGATTTGCTTCACTCTGAACTCATTCCTTTTCAGGACGCTGGCCCAGAGAGCGTCGAAGAGAGCCAAGGCCCCGGTGATTGTCATCGAGGATGAACCCGCCGCGGCAGCAGGAGGTGCGTCCGAGACTTCCTTGCCGGACGCGGCAACTCTTCCTCAAAGCAGCCCCCAGCGCAGCCCCCAGCGTAAGTATATGGTTTACTTCTTGTTGTTAGGTGCGCGTGGGTGCTCTTTCTTTGCTGACATCTGACTATTGGTTTATGAGGGAGCAGAGCAGCCTCACCAGAGTGCCCTAAGCCGCCCCCGACATGCCATCTGCTTGACTACACCGCCAAGGAGGATTCCCGCAAGGAAGAATTCTCCGCAAGGGACAGTTCTCCGCAAGGGACAGCACCAATGACTTCGGTGGCGGAGACCACAATCAGAGATCCTAGTACAGGTAATCCCCTTGCTTGAAAACTTCCCTTGTGTTCTTCTTCTTATGATTTTCTTTTTGAATATTTGCTTGACTTTTCTTTCTTTTCCGGTCGCCAGATCCATCTGCCACAGAGCCAATGGAGACCGAGGTCGCCATGCGAGCAGGACGCTGCAAGCAATATTGATGACACCGTCGTCGCCAAGAGGAAGTCAAGGCCGACGAGCCCGCCGCGAAGAGGTTGCCAGCCGCTGCCGCAGGCCGGGCGAGGGGTCCGGCGATCGACTGACGGCCCTGAGGCCGCAGGAGCGTCTGGCGCTACGCCGACCGCCGATCCCTCCGCCGCTGCTGCAGCGTCAGGCTCCGAAGAGCCCCAGCCCGGCGCCTATTTGAAGGCCGGCGATGGCGTCTTCATCAAGCTCCCCTAGGCGTCGAGCTCCAGAGCGCCGACCGAAGGGGAAACCTTTGACGAAGAGCTGCTCGCCTCCGCTGGGCTGTCGCTGGTCGACGCGCCAAGCAGCAGCAATGGCGAGTCTGAGGAGGAGCAGCTGCCATGGAAGCTGCTGCCGCCACTGCGCCCAACAAGCCAAGCTGAATCCCGAGAGGCGCTTTGTCGCGGCGGCGGAGCAGACATTGAGAAGCGCGCAGAGGAGCTCCAGGGCCTCAACCAGGAAGCTCTCTGGTCCTTGGCAAAGGAGCGGGAGCAAATCGTCGAGGAGCGCAAGGCCTTCCTCCTCGAGAAGGCTGAAGTTGAAGAGCAACAATGCTTGTCTGCCGAGAAGCTGTCTCACAAGAAGAAGGCGAAGTTACGCAGCGGAAGGTCAATCTTGACAGCCATGAGGAGGATCTTGCCTCGCGCGAGCAAACTTTTGGCGGGGCTCTCAAGGAAGCAAAGGATGCTGCCGCAGCTGCCGAGGCCGCCAAGAAGGAGCTGGAGACGAAGGTGATGCAGCTGGAGGCCAATCTCAAGAAGAGCGGCGAGGAGCTTGCTGCACTCAAGCATGAGCGTGAGAAGGACGCCTACACTCTTGGCGAGCTGCAGGGCCGTCTCGCCGAGAGGAGCAAGGAGCTCAGCGCCGCCAAGGACTCCAACGCAGATCTTGAGTTGAAGCTGACCACCTTGACTCAGACGCTGGACGGCACCAGGGAGCAGGAGGTGGCCTTGAAGGAGAAGATCAAGGCCGACGAGGCGCTGGTCAAGCGAGTGCTACGCCGCCTGTAACACTTTCGTGGATAATGTGGAGCACGGGACCGAGGGTCTCGTGGATGTCGCTGCAGCCATCGATCGATAGGGAGCTGGCGCAGCTGGGGATGGAGGATCTTGGATATTCCTCCGATGAGCACCTCCAACCCAACGCCAAGCTCAGCTTCTTCAAAGGCGCAGGACGGCCTCCAATGCTCTCGGGAAGAGATCCCAAAGCAGCTGGCCGACGAGTCGCGCCAGATCTGCGCGGGAGCTCTCCAAAAGGTGCTGATGAAGGTGGCCTTCCGCAATCTAGGCCTCAACCTCACCAACGTCCTCAAGTCCTTGCCGCCGGATGCTGATGTGGAAGCGCTCAAGGCCCTTGTCGCACCCATCGTGGACAGGGTGAGCGGAATCAAGAGGGTTGAGGGCGATCGCGTAGTTTAGGCCGCCTGTTTTCTCTTTTCCTTGTCGCTGCTGGTCATGTCATGAGGACAATCTATTAGAGCTGCGACAAGCTATCTTGTAATATAACTCTATTTCGGGTAGTGATTGCTATGTTATTTCCTTTACTTGATTCCTTCCTTTGTATGTTTTTGCCCCACGCTTTTAGGGAACTTGTCGGTGCAGCACCTTTGTCATGAAAGCGCCGAAAAGGGACGTCAAGAGCCTGTCTGGCGGCGGTGCTGCCATCGACAAGAAACCTTGTCGCAACTAGTCGCAGCTCACTTAAGTTGCTGAGCGGACTCAAACAAAGTAAGGGCGCAACTAGCTACGAGTTGGTTCCTCCGCACACAGGTTTTCCATACAAAGTACGGTCGTTCGAGGAAGATAACTTAAAAATTTAAAAGCTGATTGCTCAAATTTTAGCGACTTAGCTTTTCTGTCGTTTGCTTCCCGGTAAGGCGAAACTTCCTCGAGCGACGCTTGGTCCACACCATTATCTTCTCCCCTCCCCCCCGGCTAACTTGTGGGCGAGGGAACCTTCCTTTCTTTGAGAAAGAGAAAGAAGAGAAAATAAAGATATGGAGCCTTACGGCTCGTTATTGCTTACCGGGGGTAGGTGATGCACAAAGTGTCAGGTAACACATGCAATAAAATGTAGAAAGCATGAAATTGACAAGATGCGCGAAGCATATGAGCTTTACTTATGCACGGGTCTCATACCGGCTTTGTACAAAGGATTACATGCAACGCGGCAAGACTTGTATTAGGGTGGTTGCCGGAACAGGTTCCGCAACCATGCCCTACGGTAAAACTTACGAAGATGCTCGATGTTCCAAGAGTTGCTCACCGAATGCCATCTTCGGTCTCAAGGCGACAGCGCCAGCCTAGTGACTCGCTTCACCCGATAAGGGCCTTCCCACTTCAAGGCCAACTTGTTGGAATTCTTGGCGGACTGAACGCTACCAAGAACAAGGTCGCCTTCCTCGAGACTTCGCATTAACTTTGCGGCTATGGTAGCGGCGCAAAGCTTGCTGATATCGAGCAGCTCGCACATCGGCCCGAAGACGGTCCTCCTCAAGGAGCAAGCAGGCCATCTTGTCGCAATCGCTCTTGCTCAAGCTCATCATAAGCAAGCACTCGAGGTGACCCGTAACGAGTTCCGTGGGGAGAACTGCCTCGCCCATAGACTAGAGCGAAGGTGTCTCGCCGCTGGCTCGATTTGGCGCCGCCCCGATCGACCAAAGAACCACCGCAGCTCCTCAATCCAGCTTTCTTCCGCACTTGTGCAGCTCGTCAAAGTTCTGGTCTTGAGCCCGCGCAGCACTTCAACATTCGCCTCTCCGCTTGACCGCACTTCTGGATGAGCAATGAAGCGAAGCAGACCTTGGCGCCAAGATCTTGGACGTCTCGCATGAAGGTGCGGCTCAGGACATGCGCCGTTGTCGGTGATGATCCTGTTAGGGATCCCAAACGGCAAACAATCGACCAAGAACTTGACCGCCGATCGTGCTGTCACCTTCCTCATCGCTTCCACTTCCGCCACTTTGTGAACTTGTCGATTGCAACGCATAAGTACTCAAAGCCCCGATAGCTCGGGAAAGGGACCGAGGATGTCGAGCCCCGCACCGAAAATGGCCAGGATAAAGGGATCGCCCGAGAGCTTGAGCTGGCTGGTGTATCTCGCTGGAATGGAACCGACACGCTTACACTTGGTTACTTGTGCAATTGCATCCTCGGAGGGCTGTCGGCCAAAAGAAACCTTGCCGGAATGCTTTGCCGCAAGTGCTTTTGCGCCAATGTGGTGACCACATATGCCTCCATGTATCTCTCGCCAACAGCTTTTGTCCATCTTCCCGTGAATACACTTCAATTTCACACCGTTGAGTCTCCTTCGCATGCTGTGTTGTCGACAAACTGGTACATACTTGACCGCCGGGCTACTCTTTCCGCTTCTTCTTGCTCTTCGAAGTTCTCCTGTCTCAAGGAAATGGACAATCTGTCTGTGCCCATGCCGGAGCTTGCGGCTCGACAACAAGGACTAAAGGCACATCTGCTGCTGCGGAACATCCGCTTCACGGCGAGAACTCGCGGCTCAGCCGAGCTTGACGCTCCCGGCAAGCTTGCCGGAGCAAAACTTGTCGGGAGCGCCCGCTTCAACGAACAAACCCTAGGGCTTGTCGGAGCAGATCGCTCCTCAAAGACTCTTGGTGTTGATCTTGGGGACCTTCTTGGCGGCGGCTTCGGGAGCTCGCCGAAAATAGTCACCGAAATCAACTTCCTCTTCTTGTTGTGTCCAGCTTGATGGTGCTACGACGGTTGAGTCAGTTTGAGCACAAAGATCCCTGGTTCCACAGTGTAACTTAAGTCGGCGACTTCGACAGCCATCAGCAATGTCATTCGAGCTCTTGGAACATGTTCCATCTCGCAGTCAAAGTGCTCTTCTAGCTTTCTCACTTCATCAACATAAGCTTCCATCAACGGACTCGATAACTCTTGTTCACTTGGCGGACGACAAGCTGCGAGTCACCCCGACAATGAGCTTCTTGATCCCAAGGTCATCATGATCTCGAGACCAAGCAAGCAAACCTTCATACTCTGCAGTATTGTTTGTTGCTTGCTCCTTGGGAAAGTGCATCCGACTACATACTTGAGGTGCTCTCCGGTGGGTGCAATAAGTAGCACGCCGCACCGGCGCTTTGCAGCGAGAAAGCACCATCAAAGTACATCAGCCACTCTTGCTTGCTTCCTTGACGGGATGCTTGTCTCTCGAATTTCTTCATCTTGTGTTGGCGCCCATTCTGCTATGAACTCGCCAATGCTCGCTTTGGATAGTTGAAGTGCTCTCTTTGAGGCCAAAGTTTGATGCCCAGCGCCCACTCGACAATCCTGCCTCTTACTCGGATTTTGC